>PYUH01000025.1:12897-24933 GCA_016808085.1 Suaeda aralocaspica | reverse complement strand
ACCAAAATGTCATCTATAAGCACTAGCACAAACTTATCCAAGAATCGTTTAAAGAACCTATTCATTAAGTCAATGAATATTGTTGGCGCATTCGCTACCCCGAAAGGCATAACAGTGAACTCATAATGCCCATATCGCGTACGAAAAGCCCGTTTTTGGTATGTCCTCATTAGGAATTGTTAGGTTGATGGTATCCTGACCTCAAATCATTCTTTGAAAACACAGTAGCTCCTTTGAACTGATCAAACAAGTCATCAATCGTTGGTAAAGGATACTTGTTCTTGATCGTCACCTTATTCAACTCTCTATAGTTAATACACAACCTCAAACTCCCGTCTTTCTTCTTCACAAACAGCACCGGTGCCCCCTAAGGTGAAGCAATAGGCCTAATGTAACCTTTCTCCGACAAATGCTTTAACTTCTCTTTCACCTCATTCATTTCCACAAGTGTTATCCCTGGAATTAAGTCTATGGTGAAGTCGATTTCTCGCTTCGGTGGCAATCCCGAAATCTCTTCTGGAAACACGTCTAGGAAATCCTTTACTACCTCAAGGTACTCGGGCTTAGAGTACTCGACATGCTCTACATTCCTCACACCACAAAGGTAAATAGGGAAACCTCTATCCCCATACCTAGCAAACCTCATTACTGGCACTATTTTATTTTGTCTTGGCCTTCCTGCCCTCCAATAACTCATTTTCTTGTCCTTATTAACTAACGAGATTTTCTACGGCTCACACAAAATTTAAGCCATGTGTTCACTCAACCAATCCATCCACATCATCACTTCCAAGTCACCCAAATAAAACTCAATTAGGTTAGCCTTAAACTCCACTCCCTCAATCTCAATCGGCACATCCAAAAATCTCCTTGAAAACTGTACTTCTTGTCTTGATGTCAACACTATTGACATATATATTGTATCTACTTCTGCCAAAAAGGCATTAAAATTTCCAAAATCTTAGTGGATACAAAAGAACACCCTACACCAGAATCAAACAAAACTTTAATAGGAAGAGAGTGAATAGAGAAAGTAACAATAATCACATCGTTACTAGCATCCGCTTCCGTTCGAGCCATCACAATCAGCTTTCCAGTATTCGAGGCCTTAGTCTGACCTCCTCCATTTCCACTTCCATTCCTATTCCCGGCTTGTTGCATTGCTTTTCCTCCCATCTTTCCTTCGAAACCCTTTTGCTGACCTGCAGTTGAATTCCCTTTGAATTGAGACCCTTGCCCTTCTTTTCCCTTGCCTTTAGAGAAGCACTCACACTCACGGTGTCCGAGCTTGTTGCACAAACGATAAGTAACTAGGTTCCCAGCAGAGTCCTTGCCTCGGTGATTGTTAGGACATTTATTGCACAAGTACACATGACCACCTTGATTAGCCGTCTATACCCTATTCCCATTTCCATTAGCTGGCTTCCCAAAATTTCCCATATTCCCCTTAAAAAAGTGGTTGAAACGAGGCTTCTTAAATCCAACTTGACTCCCTTGTTGGTTAAAGTTTCCTCCACCATCCATTCTTTTCTCCCTCGTCTTACCTTCTTTCAGCATCTCCATCTACTTCTGGTTTAGGGCATACAAATGAGCAGCTCTACCATATAACTCATCTAATGACTCAAAGACCTGCCCGGCTAGTTGCAACTGAATGTCTATGGGAAACCCTCTCACTAAACAACTAGCCTTAAGCTTCTCCGTTGCCACAACCTCCTTAGCAAACCTAGACAACTCTATAAACATTGAGTAATACTCAGTAACTGACATACTCCCCATCTTAAGCTCCAGAAACTCATCAGCGTTCTACTTTAGAAGGATCACAGGGTAAAACTTGTTGCGAATCTGCTCCTGAAACAAAGTCTAATTGAAACCTGGCAAAGCCCTAATCACAGCTTCATTATGTGACCACCAAAGATCAGCTACATTCTGATCGTTGGAGCCATTATCTTCGTCCACAGACTTTTGTGCTACATTTTGATCATTATTCTCTGAGGCATATCAACAACCAGCAGAAACTCAATGCTAGACATGCCAAGTGGGTAGAGTTTCTTCAATCTTTCAACTTTGTTGCAAAATACAAAGCTAGGAAAGTTAATGTGGTTGCAGATGCTCTTTCAAGAGGACATAATCTGATAGCAGTGGTTGATTCCAAGGTATTGGGTTTTGAGATCATCAAAGAGTATTATGAGAAGGATGGTGATATTGGTGAGATTTACAGATAGGATGCATAGGGTACAAAGGGACATTATAACTTGGTGGATGGATTTCTATTCAAGTGCAATAAAATTAGTATTCCCAAGTGTGCTATAAGGAAGTTGCTGATACGTGAGGCTCATGGAGGAGGTCTTGGTCCAAGAAAACAATTGAGTTCCTCCAAGAACATTTTTATTGGCAAAGATAGTGGGGGATTGTTGACCCGAAGCTTTGGGGGCCCATGTGCCCTTTTCACCGAAATCGAATGTTGTGTTAGTTTGATTGCATAGTGTGAGTATACTTGGCTTAGGAAGTGAGTCCACAACCTCAACACCCAATTAGAAAAGTCCCCACCGTCCTCGTTTCGAGAGCTAACGGATCCCCATTAAGTCATAGCCTAATGGCAAAATGACAGCCAAGGATGAGAAGGTCTCATATCTCTGGATTCGGGGACGAGGGTAAGGACACAGTAGGTCACAGTGTCCCCCCGTGTATAGTGGCATCTACTTGTTCTCATGTGTAAAATTTCACACTCATAATATCGAACTATAACTTTTTTATTTCCGTTTTCGACCTANATTATTTCCGTTTTAGACCTAGATACACGTATGGAAATAAGGCTAGGTGGGTTTTCAATTAATCCACACCTAATTTTCGTTTTATTATGCATGGGTGATCGCTTCAGGATTAAGTTAATTTTAATCTTATTTAGTGAAAACATGCGTTTAGGTCTTTTAAGCTAAACATCAATTCTACGTGATTGAAAGCATTATCATTTAGCATGAATCACATAAAACCTAAATCAAGGTTTCCACTTAAGTTAGATTTTATCTTAAGGTCGAATCATCAATTAGTCAATGTTACATGAATTTAATTATAAAATGTCGATTATCAAGTAAAACATTAACAACACATATTCATGCAAACTAACTCTTTTTTAAGAACTTAAGTTGATGATTTCGATGTTGGTGGCCTTATTCGAAGTACCTTTCGTGCAAGTTGACGACCCTTTAAAACCGAGATCTTGAGAAACCTTATTTAATAATAATAATAATAATAATAATAATAATAATAATAATAATAATAATAATAATAATAATAATAATAATAATAATACTAATAATAATAATAATAATAATAATAATAATAATAATAATAATAATAATAATAATAATAATAATAATAATAATAATAATAATAATAAGAATAAGAATAAGAATAAGAATAAGAATAAGAATAAGAATAAGAATATTAAGAATAAGAATAAGAATAAGAATAACAACAACAACAACAACAACAACAACAACAACAACAACAACAACAACAACAACAACAACAACAACAATAACAACAACAATAACAATACAATCCACTAACATACAATACATAACAAACAATAACAATCAACAATAACAATAACAATAACAATAACAATCACAATAACTAACAATAACAATAACAAAACAATAACAATAACAAAACAATCACAATACTAAGTAATAAGTGGTGGCACAGTTTCTGAAGTCAGGCACAAAAACCGAGAGAAGTTTAGAGAGAGAAAGTGACGAGGTAGAAAGAGAGTGTGTGAGTGAATGAGAAGTGAGAATGAGAAGGCGTTGAGGTCGAAGTGATGAAAGAAGGTCGAACGAGGGGGGTATACATAGTGTTTAAAGTGACGTAAGCGAGCGCCAGGGCGCAGGAGGATTGTTAGAACGCACAACAGCGAGCGCTAGGATGCTCGAAGTGAGCGCCAAGTCGCTCACTAAGCGCTGTGGCACAGGGCCTTCGGGCGCCTGGGCGTTGGCTGGGCGTTTGGGCGCTTCCCCTGCATTGTGGTGCTTAAGTCCCTAATTTCTAATTTTCACATGGAGGATCTCCGATGCTTCCTTATTTCGCATATTTACTTCCATAATCAAAAATATTTTGAAATATTGTGAAAGTATACGAAATTCATTATAAGTACATTATATGTTAATTATTTATATTGTATAGTTTATGGATTTAACAAGGCTCTTTTGAACCTATTCTACAAATTTGGTTGCTTTTAGTGCCTTGTGTTTCGGTTCGTTGATTATTGTAGGAATTGGTGCTTTTTTTTATCGATTTTCGCATGATCTTCGGCACTTGATGATTAATAGAGGGCCTTGTGTACCTTTAAGAAGCCAAAAGAGAGTGAGGACGGGAATCGGAACTTACTTGAAGCTAAAGAAGTCGAGATTTTAAGTAAACAATCGAGCAAGAAGACCCTAGGAACCGCTGAGTGATTCGCCCGGGTGCCCGGGCAGATTGAGTTCTGCGCGTATTTCGAGTAATTTTCACTTGATTTGGCTTATGTATTTATTGAATTTTCAGTGACAAGCCTAAGTACACTTTTCATTATTATTAGGGCTTTTAGAACTCACTTTCTCTCTCTAGAAAATACTCTCATGTTCATCATTCAGTATTCAATTCATAAAAATTTCAGTGTCTTATTCAATTCTTCTTTTATTCCATTAATTATGTCTTTAGTTTATATTCTTGTTTTAGTTTATGTCCTGAGTTTTTAGTTTAGATTTAGTTTTTATTATTATTATTATTATTATTTCGTGCCCTAATTTACGTTCTTGATTAGTTTAATAATTTTTAATGAATTTGTTAGTTTTAATCATGTCCTTAGTTTAGTTTTATTTTATTGATTGGAATTCTATGTTTTTAGTCATGGGTGAGTAGTTTCCTTTCCAGGGCTAGGGGATCTATGGATCGTTTCTAATGTTTTGTTCATGATTGATTAATTAGATTGTTGATCGATGCTCTTGAATTCCTATTATCAATTAGTATTGCTTTCAATTAAATTCTAGCCAGGTTTAATTGTTAGTTTGATATTGTCGAAATCGATGCTGAGAGTTAAGATTACCACAATTAGATCATAGGGAAGATAGGAAAAACTAGCCTAAGTGAGTGAGAGCCATTAGAGGAGTTTTGAAGGAGACTAGATTCGAGAGAATTAGTGAGCCTTAGTTTAGGAAGTCAATAATTGGTTAATTAATTGTGACACAATTCATTGGTTGATCTGCGGTGAACCGACGTCCTAGGCTTATTTACTGTCACATTTTCTTGTGTTTAATATCCTATCCAGTAGTCATTAGTTCATTAGTCAAAACCCAATTCAAAGGCCCCTTACGACAAAATAGCTTTTTAGAGTTAGTAGAGTTACTCTGCTTCCCTGTGGATACGATCCCTACTACCCTTTTTGCATTAGTTAGAGTGGTAGGTTATTTTTCATAGGTATACGACTGTCCCACATCAAACTTTGGCGCCGTTGGCGAGGACATAATTGTTTAATTTCAACTTATCGGGTTATTTGGTCTATTTTTATTATTTTTAATTCGTCTCAAGGAACTAATCGTTCTTTGAGACAGTTCTTACGGATATCTGCAGTTTTAGTGTTGAGAGGTACTAGGTTTGCATGCCGGTTTGGTTTGATCCTGAACCAGAACGTTCATTACATAAGCGGAGTCGTAGGAGGAAGTGGTGATTGCAGAGAATTATTCTTTCTGAAAGGATACTATCGGATTTATCTTAACATTTTTTTAGTTTTAGAATATCTGATAATTCTGATAGGGAAGAAATGGCAGAATCACAGTTTAATGAAAACAACATAACACAGAATGATGCACAGTTGCCGCCACCATCGCCGCCGCAAGCACGATCATTGAAGGATTATTCCCAACCCAATTCTGCAACAGTTGGAGGTGGTTATTGGTTCTCTGATACTGAGGCTCTAAATTTTGAACTGAAGCCAGCTCTGGTGAATATGGTGGAAAGGAACAGTTTGCGGGAACTTTCATGGAGGATCCGATATTACACTTGAATTATTTCCTCTAGTATTGTGGTACCATCAAGCAAGCTAGGGTTTGTCAAGACTATATTAAAAGAATGATGTCCCCGTTTTCATTGAAATATAGGGTTCGTACTTGGTTGAATAGTCTTAATATGGACAACATCAACAGTTGGGAATAGTTGGCTCTTACACTTCAAAGGAAGTATTACCCTCTAGAGCGTATTGCAAACCTTCAGATTAAGATCACAAATTTCAACTAGGAGTCAGATGACACATTAGATGAAGCATGGGAGAGGTTCAAGGATTTATTGAGATTGTGCCCACATCATGGTCTTGAGAAGTGCTTCCTGGTCCAGTCATTCTATAACGTTTTAGTGAGTGAGAGTCGTACATTGCTTGATTCAGTTGCTAGTGGTCGTTTCATGAACCAGAAAGTTAATGCTACATATAAGGTGATTGAAGAGATCGCTATTCATAATACACAGTTTGGCAATCTTAGAGGATATTCGAAGAAAGGTGGAAAGCATATAGTTGACAATAAATACGAAAGTTTAGCTTTACAGGTCAATGCTATAAGTCAAAAGCCCGACAAGATTAGTACTACAGCTCCTCCACCATTACCTGTAGTTGTGATAGCTGTAGTTTTGGGATGTACCGAGCATTTCTGCGATTCCTGTGGTTCATTCGATCACAGTTCACAATCAGTGGAGCAAGTGTGTGCCTTCCAAGCCTACAAGAATAATCCATTCTCAATCTAGAGTGGAAGGATCATTCATTCTTTTCCTACAAGAACAACAAAACTGTGCAAAATCTACAACAATTTATACCACCTCAGCAGGCTCATCTGCCGGTGCAACAATTTGCACCACCACAGCCACAAGGTTTCAGTAGACCACCATTTCTAGCACCACCAGCTCTACCTAGTAGTGAAATTTCAGAGTTGAAGAATATGATGTTGCAGATGTAGAAGAATATGAAGGGAATGCAGGCTCACAAT
Source organism: Suaeda aralocaspica (assembly GCA_016808085.1). Classification (NCBI taxonomy): domain Eukaryota; kingdom Viridiplantae; phylum Streptophyta; class Magnoliopsida; order Caryophyllales; family Amaranthaceae; genus Suaeda; species Suaeda aralocaspica. The sequence continues at coordinate 17,923 of PYUH01000025.1, read as the reverse complement.
AAGCAACTAGAAACCCAGCTAGCTTAAATTGCACAATCTATAGCTCAGCGGCAGCAGGGTCAACTACCTCCTCAACCAAATCCACCATCTCAAAGGGGTCATTGTAATTCCGTGACTACAAGAAGAGGGACACACTATGAAGGTCCTAAGATCCTGACTAAAGGTGCTGATTCAGAGAAGGGAGTACAGACTGACAAGACCAGTGATGCAGGTCGTCGCACACCTCTCAAAAATAAACCAAACAACACTAACTAATATAGCTAGGGAAGTAGGGAACGAATCCTCAGGGAAGCTACTAAATTCTACTAGCTCTAAAAAGCCTAAAGCGTGTAATGGGCCTTGGTGGAAAATTCGGTAAATGGTTTCTAAAACTAAGAAGACTAAGAATTGAAACTAAAGAAATGACGGGAAAATTACGATTAAACTCTATTAATGGAAACCTAGGGCTATCGGTTCATTATGATCAATCAACAAACTTAATTAACGGTCACTAATCAACTCATTGGCATTCATTGAACTAGGGCTCACTAATTCTCTCGAACTTAGACTCCCTCAAAACTCCTTTACCGGCTCTCGCTCGCATAAATTCGTTTTTGCCTATTATTTAGTGGTCTAATTGTGGTAATCTTACCTCTCGGCCTCGATTTCAACAATAACCACTTACAACTAAATCTGGCCACAATTTAATTGCACCGCTAGAAATCAATAATAGGAATTCAATTAGAAGCCAAGAACTAATTAGAAAAAGTAATTTAAATTCAAGTCATGATCATAGATCCCCTAACCCTAGAGAAAACGACTACTCACTCATAATTAAGGGAATAAAAGCAAAATTGAATTTAAACAACATGATCAAGAACAAGGAATTAATTAAAACTAAATTAATTACTAATAAAACTAAATTAAGAACAAAAACAACAAAACTAATTAATCTAGACTAAAAACTAAGAAATTAAAGAGAAACATGAAATTAAAAGGATTAAAAAGCATAAGAAAAGCAATTACCAAAATATAGATTGAATTGCATTGAATGAAAAAATAATTAATCCTAAAATTCTAGAGAGAAAAAGTAATTTTGGAATCCTAGATCTAAAAATATGATAAAAACTAGGTAGTTTCGTGCCCTCTTTTCATCCTATATATATAGTATTTGGGTTTTATTAAAATAAAACCCGCGAAGCAAAACCGCGCGGAAAAGTCAATCGGGGCGAGAAAACGAAGACCTGCGCCCGCATAGAAGAATGACCTGCCCCTGCAGCCTTCACAGTTTGGGACTTCTTGGCTCTCTGATCTATGATGCGGACGCATAGATCGGAATAGTGACTAAGGGCTGCGCCCGCATCTTGCTTGGATGCCAATATTTTGACGATCTTTCTTATTTCCTCGCTCGATTCTTCGAATCTTGTTCGTAGCTTCTCGTAACTTGGCACGTATACCGAGACAAGTACACTTTGACTCGTTTTAGCCTCTAATGACTTCATAACTCTCTATTACGCTACTGTAACATATAAAAAAACCGAAAACCACGCGTAATAATCGAAAAAGTAAAAAATAACCGTAAAAGGTTCTAAAAGTCAACTAAAGAAGATAAAACCGTTCCATAACATAACTTAACATCGAGATACGATATTTAATCAAAACAAAGCCATAAACTTAACTATTTAGCACAAGAATCAACCGAAGATGAGGGAAAAACACAACATAAAACACGTATATCAAATTCCCCCAAACCGAACCTTTGCTCGTCCCGAGCAAAACACAACGAAACTGACTACACCCCATAAAAACAAAGTAAGCACCATAACTCAAGAGAACATCCGAAGACACATGGATCAAGCCAGCCAATCAAGCATCCAATTACCGTGCTTCGTAAATACGGGTCAAACAAAACCAACCAAGCAAGTTTAATGAATCGATGACTAGAGTAGCTCACGGGTTGTCACTCCACACAATTAATGATGAGCTTATAACAATGAAGCTCTATCCCTCACCTCCCAACCAAATGTGGAATGCAATGCAAAATGTGTTTAAATGCAATTTTGAGAGCCCGCAACCCACATCTCACACCTCATGCAAGTGTTTAAGGGTGTCCACTCATCCTAAATGTCGACTCGGAATGCAATTAATACTCTACGACCTTGACAAAGGATTCACTTCACAATAACCATAGCATGTGCACGATGATCAAAAAGGACTTTAATAAGCTTGTAACGTGGCTAGGGTGATGGGTAGGATAAAAATTTGGGATAATGTGGTGGAATGCGGGGTATACGCATATAAAATCGAGGAAAATCATCAACATTCCCCAACATCCAATTCAACCAAGTCAAACCAAACTTTTCTTTATTTTTCACATCAACACCATAAATCTCATAATTCAATCAACAACCACTACTTCACAAACTTTAAACTTTTTCTTAATTTAAGTAATTCAACTTTTCACTTCTTTTATACTTTTCAAATTATTATGTATTGATTATTTTTCACTTTATTTTTCATGCATAATAAAACATAGTTTCACGACTCTTAATGGTTTGTTTTTTCTTAGAATTCAATAAAAAATAAACAAAATCATCACACATACATAATTAGGCCATGAATAAAATATAACATTTCAATTAACTACAACAACATAGACATTGGTATGCAGAGCCTTATATGTGAAACTTTATAATATAACTTTCATCAATAACATTTCCACTATTTCACCATCAATCCTCCATAACAGATTTCAAAACTTTATTTTAACAACATCACAACTACTTCAAACTCCCCCAAACCAAGTTTGGGCATATAATGCATTATGTAAAAGGGCTAATAGGCTTGTAATGTGGATAAAATACAAATGAAAGGGATAAAAGCTCAAAACATGGGATCAAGGGAAAATTTAAATGTGGGAAATGAAATTCTGAAGCTCAAAAGAAGAAATGAGAGCCTTATATCATGCGCAACCTACACAAAATCCACAATTAAAGCTACTAGAATCCAAAGTCAAACCCAAGATCATAATTGCACCAGGAACTAAGCACAGATGAAAAGAAAATCTGAATGAATTTATATTCAAAAGTGGCTCAAATCCTCCCGTTAACACATTTCAAGTCCAAGACCCAAGCAAGGTTGAGAAGAGTTGACCAATAAAAGGAAATCAGGCAATCAAATTCAAGTCATAGCCAACAAATCACACATGTGGATCCATCCGCAGTCAAGAGTCATAAAGTTTGCAATGTCCTCATTGCTAGAGGGAGAAAGAAACTACTAACCTACGGGTTGCCTCCTGCAAAGCGCTTGTTTAAGGTCATTAGCTTGACCGTAATTACCTTACCTCAAGGTGGATCAAAGAGTGAACGTGAGCCCCATGTAGTTAAACACCCAAAGCAATTTGGGGTTATTGTTTGTTCAAACACCCCATGTTCTTTGCTAGGAACCTCATAATTTGTTTTCTTCACTTCACAAGCATGTGAGGACTTTCGAGGCTTCCGACGCTTCTTAGGGCGCGATTTCTTTTTCTTTGTATCTTTATATGTCTCATTATTATCACTATCTCTGTCACCTGCAATAGAATCCAAACACAGAGAGGCCTCCAGAACATCCTTATCAGGGGATCGAGGCAAGTCATTATGAACAATCTCATTAAAAGTGTAAATTGTATTGCATGGCTGTTCTAACGTGGGATTTTTCATTGCATTATTAAGATTAAATGTTACTCTATCATCCCCTACAGAAAGGGTTAAACTTCCATTTTTAACATCAACGACGGCACCTGTAGTATGTAAGAAAGGTCTACCTAGAATGATAGGGATATGAGCATCCTCATCAATATCAAGGACAACAAAATCAACTGGAATGAAAAATTTTCCTACTCTAACAGGTACATCCTCTAAAATACGCTTAGGGTATTTTAAAGTTCTATCCGCCATCTGCAAAGTAATATTAGTAAATTTAAACTCTCCAATGTCAAGCTTCCTGCAAATCGATAAGGGCATCACACCTACACTAGCTCCTAAATCGCATAGAGCCTTATCAATAAATAAAGGACCTATATTACATAGAATTGAAAAACTGCCAGGATCCTTCAACTTAGGAGGAGATTTGTTTTGAAGGATTACACTGCACTCCTCGGTGAGTGCAACTGTCTCTGTTACATTCAACTCACGTTTCCTGTTCAAAATATCTTTCAAAAATTTAGTATAAGTAGGAACTTGAGTAATTGAATCAGTAAAAGGCACAGTAACTTGCAAATTTTTAACTATGTCAAGGAATTTACGAAAGTGATTATCATTCTTACTCCTGGTTACCCTGTTCGGAAAGGGTAACGGCACCTTTGAGGGAGGAATCGTATCAGTAACTGAATCTGCTGATGGAGCTTGCTTCTTTGATGCTTCCTTCTCCTTTTTTGCAACTGCTTCCTCAAGGTCTTCAATAACAACTGAACTAGTCTTCTGTGTTCCATCTGAAGCTTTGTTAGCATCATCATCAGGCATTCTAGGACCTTCATAGTAAGTACTGCTCCTTGTTGCAATGGAATTGCAATGATCACGAGGTGGATTGCTTGATGAAGCATTTGATGGAGCAGGCTGAGGAGGAAGTTGGCCTTGTTGCCTCTGTACTGATGATTAAGCAATTTGTGCCACTTGAGTCTCCAATTGTCGATTGTGGGCCTGCATAGCTTCCATGGCTTTCTGCATCTGCATCATCATGTTCTTCAGTTCTGAACAGTCATTGCAAGATGGCTGTGGAGGTGCTGGGAGTGGTGCTGGAGGTGGTGGTCTACTGAAACCCGGTGGTTGAGGTGGAGCAAACCGTTGAATCTGCTGTTGTTGCTGTGGTACAAAATGAGGCTGCTGCTGCGGATGTTGAATATTGCTAGTATTCTTGTAAGAGAAGTATGGATGATCTTTCCAACCAGGATTGTAGGTGTTGGAAAATGGGTTATTCTTGTAAGCTTGAAATGCACATACTTGCTCCATAGAACTATGACATGCTTGCATACCATGCCCAAAAGAACCACATAAATCACAAAAGACAT
>PYUH01002635.1:119890-132254 GCA_016808085.1 Suaeda aralocaspica | reverse complement strand
TGAGAATATTGAGGTAGTAAGGTTCTTTCTAGATCGAATATTGTGTCAAAAGAGGGAGTCGAAGTAAATCCAGCGAAGATCGAAGAAGTAAAGGAGTGGCCTACATCTAAGAATGTAACGAATGTACGGAGTTTCTTAGGGTTAGCAGGTTATTATAGGAGGTTTGTGAAGGACTTTTTGAGGATTGCTAAACCAATGACGTCGTTAATGAAGAAAGACTGTAAGTTTGAGTGGAGTGATTAGTGTGAAGAGGCATTTCAGACCTTAAACTCAAGATCGTGACTACAGCTCCAGTGCTGACTTTGCCAGATGGAAGTGACTCTTATGATGTGTATAGTGATGATTCTAAAAATGGTTTGGGATGTGTGTTAATGCAAAATAGAAAGGTGATTGCATATGCTTCAAGGTAATTGAAACCATACGAGGCAAACTACCCTACTCACGATCTTGAGTTAGCAGCGATCGCGTTTGCTTTAAAGATATGGAGACATTACTTGTATGGGGTAAAGTGTAGGATATACACGAACCACAAGATTTTAAAGTACTTCTTCACTCAGAGAGATTTAAACCTGTGACAGAGGAGATGGCTTGAGTTGATCAAGGATTATGACTTAGATATCCAATACCATGAAGGGAAGGCCAATGTGGTAGCAGATGCTTTAAGCCGTAAAACTAAGCATGGAGTGAATACCTTGGTGGTTGCTAATGAACTATGTAAGGATATAGAGATATTGAACTTAGAAATAGTGAAGGAGCGAGAGTCGGAAGGAATTCTTTGTAATCTTAGTATCCAACCAACAATATTTGAGGAAATTAAGAATAACTAGGAGGGAGATGTGAAATTGGACAGAAATAAGGAAAAGTTGAAAGCTGGGAAAAGCTGTGGACTTTAAGATCCATGAGGATGGAAGTTTAAGGTATCAAAGAAGGTGGTGTGTACCATAGAAATGTGAGGATCTGAAACAAAGAATCATGGAGGAAGGTCATAATACCCCGTATTCAGTTTGCATCCCGAGGGAGATGAGCTATATAAGGATTTAAAGAAGGTGTATTGGTGGCCTAGGATGAAAAGGGAAGTGGCTGAATTTGTGAGCAAGTGTCTTATTTGCCAAAAGGTGATATTTGAGCTTAAGAGACCATAGAGAGAGGTCCAACCACTTGAGATACCGGGGTGGAAATGGGATTTCATACCAATGGACTTTGTAACTTGCTTGCCAATGTCCAGAAATCAAAATGATGCCTTGCATAGGGGTTGTGGGTGATAGGCTTACTAAGTCAACGGCGTTTATACCTATGAAAGAGACTTGGAGAATGGAACAACTTGCAAAGGCTTACATAAAACATGTTGTCAAGCTACATGGAATTCCAAAGGATATCGTGTCAGATAGGGATTCTAGGTTTCTTTCAAAATTCTGGAAAAGTGTCCAGGAGTACTTTGGTACAACGTTGAAGATGAGTACAACATTCCATCAGCAACAGATGGACAAATAGAGAGAACCATACAAACTTTAGAAGACATGCTAAGAGCTTGTGTAATGGATTTTCAAGGGAATTGGGAGGATCACTTAGATCTCATTGAGTCTTCATGCAACAATAGCTACCATACAAGTATTGGCATGAAACCTTTTGAGGCTTTTTATGGAAGGAAGTGTAGAAGCCCCTTATGTTGGAACGGCATAAGTGAGACAGTGATTCTAGGACCTCAGTTGATCGAAGAAACCACGGATAATATAAGGGTAATTCAAGCAAAGATTCAAGTAGCACAAGATTGACAAAAGTCCTATGCGGACCAAAAATGCCAAGACGTTGTGTTTGAAGTTGGCAATAAGGTGTTACTTAAGGTATCACCAATGAAAGGAGTAATGAGGTTCGAAAAGAAGGGAAAATTAAGCCCAAAATACATAGGACCCTATGAGATCTTACAAAGGGTTGGAAAAGTGGCCTATAAGTTAGCATTACCAATGGAGTGGAGCAAGGTTCACAATGCCTTTCATGTGTCTCAAATAAGGAAGTATGTTCCAGATTAGTCACATGTGTTACAGCCTGAAACAATAGATTTGGACCAAAGTTTGACCTATGAAGAGAGGCCAATTAAGAACCTAGACAGTAAAGTCAAGGTTACTCGTAGAAATAGTGTCAAAATAGTGAAGGTGTTGTGATCTAACCAAGAAACCGAAGAAGCTACTTGGGAAGCTGAAGATATGATGAGAGAAAAGTATCTAGAATTATTTCAGGTTAGTAAGTAGAGTTACGGGGACATAACTCGATTCTTAAGGGGGTAGAGTGTGATCCAATTTCGCGCGTTTTTAGCCTCAATTTTGCAAGTTTTTATGAGTTTTTACGACTTCTAAGTAAAAGTTCTATGTTTATTTACTAGAAATTAATCAAGTGAAAGTTAAGTAAATGTCTAAAGTCTGCAACAGCATCACATTATAATGAAAAGCTTGAAGTAAATCTAGTCTCTATTCAAATTCCATACACTAATTTACACAAAGTTATGGGACGAAACTTCTTTTAAGGGGGGTAGACTGTAAACCCCATATTTTCACGTATCCTAAGGAATTATTTTTGTATTATCTACGTATGATTTAATAATTTTATTAAAAAGTTGTATTCATTAAGAATATTAAACGAATTTAAATAAATTTTAATTCAAAATAATTTTTTGTGTTATAAATAATACTTTATGTTTTATAATTAATTTTGAAAAGTTTCTAAAAATAGAATTTTTAAGAGTTTCCTAATTTATTTTAAGGCAAGGGCATAAAAGTAATGTCCACTATTTAGGATAATAATGGGCTTTCACCAAATCCTACTTTGGGGCCTATAAATACCCCTTAAAACCCAATTTTTAGATTTTATCTTGCAGAATAGTGATTTACGATTCCGAAATTTAGAGAAATAAAGAGAGAAAAAAGAGAGAGAAAGAACGAAAGTCAGAAAAAAAAAAAAGAATTAAAAATTCTTTTGCTCGGTTTTGGGGAAGAAGAAAAAAAACTGTTGCTTTTTCCCGCCGGAGCATTCCTGCCTCACCGGAGCACCGACGCCGTCGCCTGCTGCCGTCCATCGGCCGTTCCTTGCTCCTCCCCTTTGATTCGGTATTTTGGAACCTATAAAAAAAATTCTTCTTCTTTCTTTTTCATTTAATTTTGCAAATTCATGTTTATATTTATGATTAATCATGTTTTTATAAGTTTCAATCATGTTTAATGAAGTTATGATTTGTTCTAAAGCATAAATTAATTTGTTGGATGTTCATGAAATTTTAGATTAGGGTGTATAGAGTAATGAAATTCTTGATTTTTATGAGTTTTAATGATTTGAACTTCAATATTATGATCATGAATTGTTGTTGGGTGAATTTGTGATGATTTTATGAAGTTTAGATTAATTTTTAAAGGCTTTAAACATAAAATAAATTGCTGTCCAAATTTTCAAATCATGAGATTCAACAGAATAAATGTTATGAACATGTTTTGGCTTATGAAAATTATTTTAAAGCATAGATTGGTTTCATAATGATGTTAGTAGGTGGTAAAAGAGTTTTTTATGATGAATTTATGATGTTTTTATGAGTTTTCCATGTGTTTAAAGATAATTAATAAATCTGAAAATTTTATAAATGCAAGTTAAAATAAGTTTTAAGTGTTCATATTATGCTAATATGATCACATGTAAATTCTATAATATTACATATGATTTTTAGTACGTTTCATGAAGTTTAAAAGTGATTTTTAGCATGTTTGACATGTCGTCCAGATTTTGTAAAGTGAATAATTAGGATTTGAAAGTATGTAATTAACATGAATTAATCATATGAGTTAGGTATTACATTTTATGATTGATTTGTATTGTTTTTGAGATTTTTCAAGGAGTTTTGACTATTCTAAATTGATGTCCACTTTCCTATAGTGACATAAAATGGATGTTGAGGTTTTATAAGGCATAAATAAGTTTCCGAAAATCGAGTACTTTGCAATAGAAAAATTAAAGTAAAGTATGGAATTGAATTGAATTGAATAGAGACCATATGGGGAATGTTTTGGACAAGTTTCTAATATAGAAAGTTAGTTCAGAGCTATTGTAGAACTTAGTGAACAAGGTTTTAATTTAGTTTCGATTTTCTTTACGTAGGAGACGTTGAATTAGTCAACTTTTAGAAGTTATAGCGGATCACCACTATAGGGGCCCCGGGTTTTAGGGTCCCAAAATTTTTTGTTCACCTTTCCCNAAATTTTTTGGTCACCTTTCCCAAACCGTCCATAGGTCGAGTTAGACCTAAAAAATTGGCTTAAGGAAAGGTGAAATGGACTTTTTTAGAAGTATTTTGCAAAAAAACAGGAGCGTAAGAATTTCAGTCGCGCTAGCGTGGTAGCGTGACAGAGTTTGTTACGCTGACTGTGCAGTGCTACAAAGCTTGTCACGCTGCAGGTGCAGCGCGGCAGACTTTGTGACGCTGCGACATTAGCGTGACAAAGTCTGTCGCGCTACGCTATTTTTGTGTTTTTTTTGTTTTTTTTTTTTCGAGTGAGATAATAATATACGAATACGGACGATGCTAGTAAGAAGTCGCCAATGAGTTTTAGGAACTAAACTCATAAACCGTGTATTTAGATTCGATACGAATGGGACTCGAATAAGGGACATTTGTCTAAATTGCACAGAAATCCTCTCCGATCCCATGGGGATGACTCCAAGTTGTGGTCGAGCGAACCAAAGATTGGACTCGGGGGCGAAGGTACTAACATGACGGAGTGCGTCTGGTTAGCCCATAGGCGGCCATTACTAGTTTCCTCTTAACCATACAGAAATTACATTTAGAATCACACAAAAATATCAATTACAAAATTCACAAAAAAAAGCATTAAATTGTTAGTGAATCACAAAAAAAAACTAATTAATTTAACTCAAACCGTTATTAAAATCAATTTAGGGAGCCTAACATGATTAGATTTGTCCGAAAGAATTATCTTGATTAAGCATTGCAAACAATCAATTTTAAGTCCTTTAACAATAATAACGCGATAAAGCAGTAAATAAATAGTGAAATAACAACTTAAAAGTCCATAAACATGAATTTTAGGGCTCTCAGGAAACGAACCACTTCTTCTTTGAAGATTGTCTTCGTCGAGTATTAATTTGGGCGGAGTTTCGAATTATTGTTTCGATATTATTAAAATTTGTAGCCACTTTTTAGTAAAATAAATAGCAAATAAAATAATAAATAATTATAATAAAAAAAAGGTTGTTAAAAGCAATACTCGGATTATTTAAGTATGAGGAAGAAAGTGAGTTAAAAAATGTGTTGAGAAACGAAGGAAATGAGGGTTTTTATAACAGCGTGGGAACCCTAATCGCGCTGGGCTGCTAGCGTGGTACGCCGTATCACGCTGGCCTAGTAGCGCAGGAACCCTACAACGCTACTAGGGTAGCGCTGTTAGCTTAGTCACGCTGAGATGTCAGCGTGACTAAATTAACCGCGCTACGTTTTTGAAACATTTTTTTTTCTTTTTTTTTTCTTTTTTTTGTTTATTTTATTTATTTATTATTATTATTAATATTTTATTTTATTTTATTCATTTATTTAAAATAGTAAAAGAGGCATTTGGATAAAAAGGTCCGTGAAATAAGAATGAGATTTATTTTTAAGCCCAAGTATACTCGATTATCCAATCTTTTAGAGAAAGGGATTTTTTAATCATCATAGAGTCCTGCCGCGGGACAGGGGACTAAATTAGGTGTCTACNGGGGGACTAAATTAGGTGTCTACAGTTAGCCCCCACTTTGATTGAGTCTGAGTAAGACGACAATCAAAGTATGCTCGAATCGTTTTTCGAGGCTTTCATATCCAGAGCCATGAGCTCCTCATTAACCAATGGGCGTAGCAAATTTTAGAGAGCAAAGGCTCTCGAAACTGAAATCGAAAATAGATTTTAATAAATTCGCTTATTTATCAAAACACTTAACAAATAAATTAGTATTAGTATTTTGAATAAATCTTCTTTTGACTGGAAATAAGGTAATAAATTCACTCATTATTACTATTTTAACTAAATTCCCTTATTTGAAAAAATAAAATAAATTCGCTTTTTTATTACTATTTTGAGTAAATTCGCTTATTTACTGAAATAATTGTAATAAATTCGCTTATTTATTACTATTAGAAATGAAATAAAAAGATAATTTGATGGAGAAAAGTTTAAGTGTAAAGAGAAGAGGAGAAAAAAGAGAGAGAAAGTAGGTTTAGGAGAATAAGAGAATCGGTTTTGGAAGTGTGAGAATGGGTAGAAAAAATCAAGAAAGTCAAGAGGATCGTTTTAGAGGAGAAAAAAGGGTATTTATAAGAAAAATGTGTAGCGCGACAGGTTTTATCACGCTGGCCAAGTAGTGTTACAAGTTTAATAACGCTGACCAGACAGCGTGACACAAGCTGTCACGCTACGCAGCTAGCGCTGGTTTACTTGCCATGTTGCTGCGTCAGCGCGACTTGCTGAGTCGCGCTACGCTAAAACTCGTTTTTTTTAAATCAAATATTGAGCTTATATAAAATTAAGTCCAATAATCTAGAGAAGTGGGTTTTATTGTTCATCATGGAGTCTTACCACGGGACCGGGGACTAAATTAGATGTCTACAGTTAGCCCCCACTTTGATTGAGTATGAGTAAGACGAAAATCAAAGTATGCTCGAATCTCTTTTCGAGATTTCCATATTCAGAACTGAGGGCTCCTTATTAACCAATGGGTGTATCAAGATTTTAGAAAGCAATGGCTTCCAAAACTAAAAAAAACCTTTTTGTTTTCGAAAATTGGAATAGTTTTTTCTAATTAATCGACTTTCTTACTTTGAAATCGAAATATAGAAAATGAGTTTTAATAAATTCGTTTATTTATTAAAACATTGTAAATTCAATTTTATAAGCAAAAGTAATATATTAGTCTATTTATTACTAATCTAGTAAATTCGCTTATTTACTAAAATATCTGAACAAAAAAGGGTAATAAATTCGCTTATTTATTACTATTTTAGTAAATTCGTTTATTTACTAAGAATATTTGAAGAAAAGGTAATAAATTTGCTTATTTATTACTATTTTAGTAAATTCACTTATTTACCAAAGAAGTGTTTTGAAAAAAGGTAATAAATTCGCTTATTTATTACTATTTTAGTAAATTCGCTTGTTTACTAAAGAAGTGTTTGAAGAAAAGGTAATAAATTCGCTTATTTATTACTATTTTTGTAAATTCGCTTATTTACTAAAAAAGTGTTTGAAGAAAATGTAATAAATTCGCTTATTTATTACTATTTTTAGTAAATTCGATTATTTACCAGAATTGTTGACAAAGTGTAATAAATTCGCTCATTTATTAGTTTTTTGAGTAAACTCGCTTATTTACTGAAATTATTGAAAAATGTAATAAATTCGCTTATTTATTACTATTTTTTGTAAATTCGCTTATATACTAAGAATATTTGAAGAAAAGGTAAAAAGTTCGCCCATTTATTACGTTTTGAGTAAATTCGCTTATTTACCGAAACTATTGAAAAAAATTTAATAAATTCGCTCATTTATTACTATTTTGAGTAAATTCGCTTATTTACCGAAATTATTGAAAAAGTGTAATAAATTCGCTCATTATTACTTTTTTGGAGTAAATTCGCTTATTTACTAGAATTGTTGACAAAAGCTAATGACGTTGTCATAAAATCACAAACCTTAACTCAATGTATTTTTCCTTTTGTGTATCTTGGATAAAGGAGTGAGAAAAGGGATTAACATAAAAAAACAAAGTCAAAGCATTTGAAAATACAACAAAGCACAGTCAAGAGCGCTAGCCTTGTAGCGTCACAAAGTTAACCACGCGGATGCGTCAACGTGACAATAGAAGCAGCGCTAAGACCTTCAGCGCGTNCTGCAGGTGTAGCGCGGCAAGCTTTGTGACGCTGCGACGTTAGCGCGACAAAGTCTGTCGCGCTATGCTATTTTGTTTTTTTTTGTTTAGATGTGTATAAGAGACAGATACATGGTAGTGTTGTGTAGGGACATTGGCGTGGTTTCATTGCTGGGCTTGAGTGATGGCGCTGTAGAATTAGTCGCGCTACATGTTGTAGCGTGGTAGAGTTAGTCACGCTACTGAGGCAGCGTGTTTGGGTTTGTGACGCTGAGGTGTAAGCGTAGCACATTGTCTTGCGCTACTATGCTTTTTCCTTTAAGTGCATCTTCTTTTGTAATGTAAGTGCTTCTATCTCAAACATTCTTTAATTAAGATAATTTTGAGAAATATGAGATGAACTTGTGCTTACATGTTGATTTAGAGAATTATTTGTTATAACTTATTTAAATGTAGTCATACAAATGTTCAAGCATATGAAAAAAAATCGTCGTACTGTAGCTTATCCTCTTCAACACTTCAAAACTGGTAGCAGCATTTATTATTGATTCTCTTATTTCTCTAAGGATTCACATTACTAGTAGCGCAAAGTTGAATTGAAACACAACTTTCAAACAAGGACACATCACGAAAGTATAAGATGATGGTCATTACCTCTAAGAACAAATGGAGCAAGCTACAATCATTCCCTTTTGAATCATAAACGTTGTCAAGCATTATTATCAACAACAATGTATCATTTTGGTCTTACCTTCATTTCTTTCTTCCTCATTTCTCCAAAAAAATAATCAGTTTTTTTCAAAAAGAAAAAAAAAATCAATTCGGGAAAAAGTGAGACACACCCCCATCCGTGCTTCTACTAACTCATGCTATGGAAACCTCCGGGTTCAGTGTGCATATTTTTGATTGTTTTTCCCCGTGTTATTTGTAGCTTTATTTGAGCATATAAACTACTTTGTACCTACTCTTCTAGCTAGCTTTGCATCCATTTTGTGCCCTTTTTGTTGCTACAAGTCTCCATACTGGACACCATCCTTATACACCCTGGGGGCTTGCGGTCTTTCAAAAATTGGTTATAAGGACTTGCTTCAAAATCTCATTAAGCTTTGACATTTGCTGTTTCCCCTTATGAAAAAAAACATGGAAGTTGTCTCACTGAAACTTCATTTTGGCGATATTATTTTTTGGGAGTTATGTCGAAACCTCCATAAACTATTGCCCTCCCCCCCCCCCCCCCCCCCTATCCGGACCTCGGTCTCAAAATATAGCTCATTAGTTTATATGTACAGGTAAAAGGCCCAAGGTCTAATCAATATACAAGAACAATTTATTGAAGGTAAACTTGAAAGCTTCCACAAACAAAAAAAAAGTGCTAGAAAATTAAAAAAAGCGTTAGCATCACAGACTTTGTAGCCGTAAATGAAGAGCACCCCCAATTTTCCGCGCTCCATTGCGTAGCGCAACAAAGTTTGTACCAACAAGCAGCAACGCTACTAATTTTCTTGGCTATGTCATTTGAGGTAAAATTAAGGCATTTTTACTTTTATCATACCAAATGATGGGATAATTGATTTCTTATTCTTGGAGCACGTTGCACATAATATAAGAGCATTTTTCATTTGGTTATAATTAAGAGCTCATTACTCTTTAATTAAAATAAATTAATCAAGAGCATTTTCAATTTGATTATTATTAAGAGACCCATTATCTTATAATAACATCACAAGAGCCATTCTTAATAGTTCATGGGAGCTTTACTTCATCTATAACATCATTTAGAGAATCATTTGCCAAAGCACTTTGTTTTAATAAATAAAAAGCATATTACTCTTCAAATGCTTGGAGCTTTTTCAATAACCTGTGTTAAAACAAACTTTTTTCTATGCTTGAACCTTTGTATGACTACATTTAAAATTAAGTATACTAAATAATTCTCTAAATCAACCTGTAAGCACAAGTTCATCTCAATCTATTCATTATCTTAATTAAAGAATGTTTGAGATAGAAGCACTTACCTTACCAAAGAAGATGCACTTAAAGGAAAAACATAGTAGCGCAAGACAATGTGGTACGCTTACACCTCAGCGTACAAAACCCAAACACGCTGCGCTCCAGTAGCGTGACTAAACTCTACACGCTACACATTGAGCGCGACTATCTTACAGCGCCATCACTCAAGCCCAGCAAGAAACCACGCCAAGTCCCTACACCACACTACCATGTATTATCAATCAACATCAACTTTATAATTTGAGCAACCTTTCAAAAACACAACAAATGAGAAAGCTCATTTGGGAGCGTGATAGCAGCACAACGCGCTGAAGGTCTTAGCGCTTTGTATATTGTTCACGTTGACGCATCCGCGTGGTTAACTTTGTGACGCTACAAGGCTAGCGCTCTTGACTGTGTTTGTTGTATTTTCAAAGCTTTGACTTTGTTTTTTATGTTAATCCCTTTTTTCACTCCTTTACAAGATACAAAAAGGAAAAATACATTGAGTAAGGGTTGTGATTTTATGACAACGTCATTAGTTTGTCAACAATTCTAGTAATAAGCGAATTTACTCAAAAAAAGTAATAAGGCGAATTTATTACACTTTTTCAAATTTCGGTAAATAAACGTAATTTACTCAAATAGTATAATGAGCGAATTTATTACATTTTTTCATAGTTCGGTAAATAAGCGAATTTACTCAAAACGTAATAAATGGGCGAACTTTTTACCTTTTCTTCCAAATTTCTTTAGTATATAAGCGAATTTACAAAAAATAGTAATAAATAAGCGAATTTATTACATTTTTCAATAATTTCGTTAACGAAGTATACTCAAAAAAACTATAAATGAGCGAATTATTACACTTTGTCAACAATTCTGGTAAATAATCGATTTCTAAAAAATAGTAATAAATAAGCATTTACATTTTCTTCCCAAACACTTTTTGGTAAATAGCGCATTTAAAATCAGTAATAATAGCGAATTATTACTTTTTCAAACACTCTTTAGTAAATAAAGCGAATTTACTAAACAAATAGTAATAAATAAGCGAATTTATTACCTATTTTTCAAACACTTCTTTAGTAACAAGGCGAATTTACTAAAATAGTTAATAAATAAGCGCAGTTATTACCTTTTTTCCAACTGCTTCTTTGGTTAAAAGTGCCCCCGTTAAAATTTCCTCCCCTCGTCCCCCTCCGGCCCACGTCTTTCCCTTTTCTTCCACTAGTCTTCGTCCCCTCACGCTGTTCCTTCCACCTATTTACTAAATCCCGGCATTTTTCCCTGTTTGTGTTCGCGGCTTTTTTTCGTTTACATAAGCGCCTTTACGCTGCTGCTTCCTAACTTAGGACCTCCTTCTATGTCCTTTGCCCTTCCCCCTCCCGTTTTATTACATTAAACGACTTGATTGACCACCCCTCCATCCTATGCCGCTTTCCCCCGTACGAACGTTCGATTTCCTTAGAAACAAACACACTAGTCAATTCCTTCGAACAACCCACCCACCGGGTTTTTTTTTTTCGTTTTTGGCCCCGGCCCCGTCCTTTCTCCCCCCTTCTGAGTTCCCCACTTGGTAATCGCGGAGCCCTCCGTTTGCACAAATGGGAACATCTCGAACAGCGATTGCGCATCCTTGATTTCGTTCCTTAACTACTTACTTCAATGTATCCACCCGTGGGGTAAACGGGGCACAGTCTCATTAGTCCCGGTCGGTGGTCCGCTCATGATTACAATCTTACCCCCAACTTCTCGATTCTTGGACTTACTTTTTATTATTAGCTCAACTTTCATTCACCATAAAACAAAAACGGCGTTTTAATCCGTAGTGCGCCTCAGCCCGTCGCGCTTGACGCAGCCCACCCGGGCAAGTACACTTCAGCGCTCGCTGCCCGTCGCGTGACAGGCTTGTGTCACGTGGTACTTCTGGTCAGCGTTAATGTCAACCTGTGTGACACCATTCACTTGGCCCGCGTGATACCACCCCTTGTCGCCGCTACTACATTTTTTGATAACTACCTGTTTTCTACTTGCTTAACAACGATTCCTTTGGCTCTTTGATTTTTTACCCCATTCTCCCCCTTCCCCAACCCATCCCGATTCTCTCTTGCTCCAACATTACTTATTCTCTTCTATTTCTTCCTTTTTCTTTTTCCTCTTCCAACTTTTCTCCCTTCAACTATTAGCTTTTTTTCTTCATTCTACTCGTACTATTATCGCGGCATTCCTCCCCCTCGGCCTCCCTCTATCTCAGGCCTACCCTTTCTTCCCCTTTTTTGTTTCTTATCTTCGTTCCCTCCTGTGGCCCTTTCCTCCACCTATGGTACTCCATCCACCGGCCTTCTTACCTTTTTCATAATGATGCTCGTAACTAAGCGCATTTCTCAACACATTCGTACCCCCCCGCGCCTTCTTTTTCTTTTTTTCTCACATCCGGGCAGTAGTTCCATCTGTATAGAATGAGTGATCTTCTTATTTCGTC
>PYUH01002635.1:78355-119471 GCA_016808085.1 Suaeda aralocaspica | reverse complement strand
GACGAGTTGCCAAGTTTATGAAGACCAAAACTAGAAGAGATAGGAAAGTTTTTGGTGATGAGAGGATGATATGGAGTCAAAGTGATGCCTCATGCTTCCACGGATAGGTATAAGATAGCTATGAAAATTCATTCTTTAAGAGAAAACGAGGAAGTTGGATGATTTTGCGGAATAAAAAGGAACGAGTAAACGAAGTATGTGAGTGTTTCAGTTAAAAGATGAAACTACAAGAGTTGATGATGATGAGCATGAGAAAGGAAAGAAGATTGATGAAGAAGAGTATGTGTGAAAAAAAAGGAAAGAAGGATGATATGTGTAGAAGAAAATGACTTGCTTTATGTGACATTAAGGCAATTTTCTTTTAAGGACGATTGTGCGTTCTAAAATAAAACAATATCCAAGACCTTAGGTGGCTCTTGTGTTCAAAGGACCCTTTTTTTATGAGCCCTTAAAATTGTACTCATGTTACATGTCCTTAAGATGTAGGACTATTAAGACCTCATCTTATGAAAGGTTGCATACGTATCCAATTCGAGTTGGAATCAGGTCTTACGTAGCTCTTGCTTCGGAGTTATTGATGTGTTAAAGGTAAAGACACAAGTTTTTTGCAATTTTGTTACACCTCAAGGAGGGCTTTTTCAGGGTTGTATCGTGGCTAAGCTTAGGGTGTAAGAAAGAAATGGAAAAGAAGGCTCAAATACCCATAATTAACCCAAACTATGCTACAAACTTGTTCTTAAACTTGAGCAACTCTATTATTTAAAATTTTACTTGTTGACAACTTTTCATGCATTTCCATTTGTTTGAATTGAAAATCAGAGCTGCTTTAACATTATATATTTGCTTTATGGAGTTGCTTTTTAATTTATGTCCTCGTAGCATTCCCATCCCCAGGCTAAGTTTGATGTAGGTTGAAAGAAACAAGCTATGTGTTTAGGCGCAAACGGGCTACCAAGAAAGTGGATCATAATATAGGTTATTCAAGATAAGGGAGACATTTTTAGGGTTTCAAAGGTGCCTCTTATGTTGGTGTATTGCATCTTTAAATAAACACTAAGTGGACTTGGAGTGAGCCCCCAATTTTTGAGACATAAATTGAGCCTCAATTAAACTTTTTGGCTCGTGACGAATGAGTCTATGGTTAATAAAGTAAAGTTTGTTTCCCAAAAGAGAACTTATTTGAACCACTTTGCTTTAATAACTTAATTAAGTAATTGACACATTTAATTTAAAGGATGTAAAATATAGAGTAAGTTGTTCAAGGTGTGGATGCGTCAAATTGAGGGTGCATTTGATATGAACAACGTAGTCTATATTATGCCAATTATGCTTTAACTTGTTCTTGATTGCCATGTTGATTAACTCAACTTGATGAGTTCATTCACTTGTAATTGTTTAAGCAAGACGATGAGTAGAGAGAGAATGTACAATTTGAAGATGAAATAAATTTTAGTTTATTGATAGTTGAAATTAGTACATAAATGATACTTGGCAGCAAAAGTCTCACACTCTACCATGAAAGGAGAAAAGAAAAAAGAAAAGAGAGAAATTAAACTAGGAAAGTGAATGGAGTTCTAGTTTTGGTCCAAATCATGTTTCTTGTATGTACGCGTCTACATCGTCTTGAATAATGTTCTTCGGATTTTCTTGAGCTTGCATTTGAAGAATTTTAAATAATGACCATAATTGATTGAAACTTCGTTATATTTCAGTCCAAACTATAGACCTTGGGTCTATTGATCGATAGATTCTAAATCAAACATGTAGGAGTAGGTTAAACCATGGGCTCATAATTGAAACACTTAGAATGATGCGTTTGATGCAAAGGTGGGATGGAGTGTTTAGAAAAAAGTAGTAATATAGCACATATTATCACTTTCTAAAGCAAACAAATTTTCTTTTGTTTACATTAGGCATTTTTTCATCATTTTGTATGCCAATAATATGTAGCAACCCTTGCAATTTCATATTATAATGATTGCACTTACAAGAATGTGTCCATTCAGTATGTGTTAATAGATAAAATGTTGAAAAAAAAAAAACAAAGTGGGTTCTTATTGAACCAGAACGGACTCTAAAATAACTTAAAACCCTTTTAGTTGGGGTTAATTATGATTTAAATGTGTATGAGTAATTTCAAATAAATACTACATATTCATCAAAACTATTCAAATACATGACTTTTTAGCGCAAAAAAAGTTCTAGCGCTAGCTTTGTAGCGTGACAAAAGAAGTAGCGCTAGCAAGGTAGCGTTATTAAACTTGTGATGCTAACAGTGTAGCGCAATTAGAAGAGTTGCGTTGTTTGTGTAGCGTTGTAGAGTTAGTTACGCTGCAAGTTTCTATTGATTTTTGCTAAGTTATCATTAAATTTGTATTTAATGGGTTTGGATTCATGTCCATGTTGCCCATATATACGTTATTTAGGCCTAAATGGGCCTATTATTAGACCGAACTTTTGAAAGATTGGTGATGATGTTATTTGTATGTGAGTCATTAAAAACATTGATCAAAATCGTGCATTGTCAAGCAATTAGTAATTTTCAGATTATCATTATTGGATCCTTACAAAGAGATGATGAGGGAAGACAAAAAAAGATAGAAGAAAAATAGAAGAAAAAAGAAACGAGACTCAACAATTAGAGTTATAACAATCAAGGTTAATTGATGGGAAGCTCATAGGAAAAATAAAAATTAATAAAAAATATAAATATCATAATTAACCTTGATGGATTTTTTTTTTTTTTGAGTTTTAAAAAAAAATTATTTTAAGTGTTTGATTTTTTGAAAATAATACAAGGGAAAGTGAGATAGTTAGATTTATTAGAAATTTGGAATTAAACTAATAAAATTCTAAATGAAAGGAATTAATTAGTAAATTTCCAAAAGATTCGAATTATATTAAAAATCTCAAAAAGTTAAAGTATTTTTGAAATCGTTAATCTTATTTGAATTTTCTAATAAATGTTAAGTGTATAAGTTAGTTTCTATTTAATCAAAGATTCTATTAATCAAATCTTAAGAAGATCAAGGATTTGATTAATAATATCTTTTGCAATATTTTATTAACTAAATCAAATATATTGGTGCATAAAAATTTTCCAAGCAATCAAATGATATCAAAGAATATAATTTAAAATTATGGAAAATATTTTACGTAATCAATTAATTTAGGTAGCTAATAATATATTGTGATTAAAATTGATTTGAAAAGCTCAGAAAATCTACATATGCACAAAATATAAAAAGCAAAACAAGCAACTTTATAAAACAAAAGGCATGTTTCAAGCACATGGAGGCCAAGTGTATGTTACATGTATGCAATATGACTAAAAAAATGCAAATGTTCTAAATATAATAAGTGTATGATCAAGAGAAAATTTTCAAGTCTCGCCCTCTTTTAGTCCCCAGTGGAGTCGCCACTGTAGGGGCCTCGGGTTTTAGGGTCCCAAAATTTTTTGTTCACCTTTCCCAAACCGTCCATAGGTCGAGTTAGACCTAAAAAATTGGCTTAAGGAAAGGTGAAATGGACTTTTTTAGAAGTATTTTGCAAAAAAACATAATTTTTTGTCACACTGACTGTGCAGCGCTACAAAGCTTGTCACGCTGCAGGTGCAGCGCGGCAGACTTTATGATGCTGTGACGTTAGCGTGACAAAGTCTGTCGCGCTACGCTATTTTTGTGTTTATTTTTTTTTTGTTTTTTTCAAGTGAGATAATAATATACGAATACGGACGATGCTAGTAAGAAGTCGCCAATGAGTTTTAGGAACTAAACTCATAAACCGTGTATTTAGATTAGATACGAATGGGACTCGAATAAGGGACGTTTGTCTAAATTGCACGGAAATCCTCTCCGATCCCATGGGGATGACTCCAAGTTGTGGTCGAGCGAACCAAAGATTGGACTCGGGGGCGAAGGTACTAACATGACGGAGTGCGTCTGGTTATCCCATAGGCGGCCATTACTAGTTTCCTCTTAACCATACAGAAATTACGTTTAGAATCACACAAAAATATCAATTACAAAATTCACAAAAAAAAGCATTAAATTGTTAGTGAATCAGAAAAAAAACTAATTAATTTAACTCAAACCGTTATTAAAATCAATTTAAGGAGCCTAACATGATTAGATTTGTCCGAAAGAATTATCTTGATTAAGCGTTGCAAACAATCAATTTTAAGTCCTTTAACAATAATAACGCGATAAAGCAGTAAATAAATAGTGAAACAACAACTTAAAAGTCCATAAACATGATTTTTAGGGCTCTCAGGAAACGTACCACTTCTCCTTTGAAGATTGTCTTCGTCGAGTATTAATTTGGGCGGAGTTTCGAATTATTGTTTCGATATTATTAAAATTTGTAGCCACTTTTTAGTAAATTAAATAGAAATTAAAATAATAAATAATTATCATAAAAAAAAGGTTGTTAAAAGCAATACTCGGATTATGTAAGTATGAGGAAGAAAGTGAGTTAAAAAATGTGTTGAGAAACGAAGGAAATGAGGGTTTTTATAACTGCGTGGGAACCCTAATCGCGCTGGGCTGCTAGCGTGGTACGCCGTATCACGCTGGCCCAGTAGCGTAGGGAACCCTACAACGCTACTAAGGTAGCGCTGTTAGCTTAGTCACGCTGAGCTGTCAGCGTGACTAAATTAACCGCGCTATGTTTTTGAAACATCTTTTTTTTTTCTTTTTTTTTCATTTTTTTTGTTTATTTTATTTATTATTATTATTTTATTTTATTCATTTATTTAAAATAGTAAAAGAGGCATTTGGATAAAAAGGTCCGTGAAATAAGAATGAGATTTATTTTTAAACCCAAGTATACTCGATTATCCAATCTTCTAGAGAAATGACTTTTTAATCATCATAGAGTCCTGCCGCGGGACAGGGGGACTAAAGCAGGTGTCTACAACCACTATTTCACAAGGTACGTAAGTACTAAAGACAAACATAAGAATTAGAATTCATGCTTGGTTGATCCTTTATGTTATAACATGTTTTCCTGCTTGTTTGGATTATGAATTGACGTGCATGACAAGTTTTATTAGAAACATAATTTTATATTATTTTGACATTCCATGTTGTTAGCAATATAAACTCTATAAGATTTAATTGGAATGTTATGATCAGTTTAATTTGGCCAATAGCTTATTAATAAAGAAAGGAAGTTATTAAAGTTGGTTAGTTACTTAATCAATAAGAAAAGTAGTTTATGAATTTTTATTCACATGATTAAAGGAAGTTAATGAGGAATTATTTTATACATGTTGCCACTCACAGTATAATGTCTGGTCAAGGAGAAAGTAAATAGTTAGCCACTCACAGTTAATGTGTGGTAAAGGAAGTTTGGTTTAATTAAATGGCACAAATAAGATTATTTTTAGAATCACTTTAAATCAAAGATAATTAATATGGCTTGCTTGATATGATGTATAATTTTTATGTCATGTTGTATGTGAGTCATAACATTGTTAAACCAGTTAATCATGTAAAGTGTAAGAGGATTCGCATCAAAACTCTTGGAACGTATGTACCTTGAATACGAATAATGGGGGAGGGGGGGAGTCGTATGGAATTGTGATTTGTGACCTCTAGTTGGAGTATAAGACGTTGTACTCTTTTATATTTTTAATGCGCTGGAATTCCGTCACTTTATGTGACATAGGTAATACCTTATTGGAGTTACTCCCAAGTTGGTGCCCATAGGGCTATTTTTAAAGGAAAGGAAACCCGTTCGATGCGGAATCCAAAGTTTAAATATAATAATTAATTTATTGAGTCTATGCACAGGTAAAGAGTTGTCAAAGGTAAGTTGTATGTATGCTTTAATTCATGTTGTTCTTATTGCATAGTCTTTAGTAGTTATGTACTCAGCTTTGCTGACTGTTTGTTTTGTGTGCATGGCTTTGTCTTAGACTTGGCCCTACAATGACCCACTTGTTGGTGAGTAGTTGTCTAGAATAAGAAAAGCTACAGGTTCAAGTGGGCATATGTCATTTTATGCTGGGCTGGAGTGAGAGCGCTTGCTGTGTAATTTTGTTGTTTTAATTTTATTGCTTATGATATAGTAACTTTTATTTGAATGTTGTTTTATTTTTAAAGGTTCTAGTTTTGGTTTTTAATGGCCATTAAAATGGTTCCGAATTGTAATAAAGTTGTAAGTTAATTTTAATTTTGAAGGTTGGTTTGTGTTTGGTTTTGAGATTTGTGTTGAAGTTTAAAATTTTAAATTGGTTTTGGTTTTAAGACTTCCGTTGTATTACTTTGATAAATGTTTTAGCCGTTATCACGGTGGCGGTAATACATTGGTTTTTCTCGTTATTTAGGAGTTTTAATAATTATAATTCTTTAATTTATAGTATGTTTTCCAGAAAAATATAGAGTATATATTTAGGAAATTTCAGGGTATTATAGGTAATTTTAGTAACAAAAAGGGTTAATCGAATGCACGACTGGCAATATTTTTTATAAGTAACTTTACCCATATATGTATGATTATCGAATTGAGTATGCGTAAGTAAAAATAAAACCCAATTCTTATTTATCCACCACCTAGTCTTTAATTCTTCTTGAAATAATTTGATAAGAGAATAAGAAAATGAACATTTATTGATTACAAAAGAAGAAACTATTACACATTTATAAGTTTATTTCGTATTAATTGGCAACAAGATCTTATACAGCTTAGTGGTTTTTTTTTTATGTAAGTGTTTCAACGTTGAATAAGATTGTCGTTTCATCAAACAAGATGGCAGTGCACATGCGGATTTATGTTCTTGATATCAAGGAGTAACACATGGCGGGATGTCAATACTCTGCTTGATGTTTCAATATATAGTATTGGTGAATCAAATTAGATGCACCATTTTCTTTTTATGATGTAGTAGTTACTAAACTCTCTCTACCTCTTTCATATCACATTCTTTCTTGTTATTTTTCTCTTCTCCTAAAATTATGGGTGTTGTCTTCGTAGGATTGGAATTCTGATCCACTTCAATTCATTCTAATTCAGATTGATCTAATCCAATCCATTTTAATCGATTCAATTCGTTCTAATTCTATAATCCAAAACTAAATCCCTCCATCCAATATATTCTACCTTTATTATTTATTATCAAACTCTTGAAATTAAAAAATAAATTAACTATTTTTGCTACATATTTAATAATGTGTTATGCATACATTTTTCCTACATAATAAACTAGATACAATATCTGCTTCATTAGGTTTATAAAATTGATTTATTCTAATTTTAGATTAATATAGAAAAGAAGTGCTTCAATATTAATAAATACTATCTTCATTGATAATTAGTTGCTGCACACAACATTGGAATAAATACTAAGAAATGTCATTATAATTATTGGGAGCATAATTTTGCATATGATAAACAAAGAGATGGGGGGGGGGGTGATGTTCTATATGAGGATAAATTGACCCAAGGGTGGATATAAGTGTTAATTTTCTATATGGCCCACTTCCTAAAATGGCAATGTAGTAAGTAATAAGAAACTTCCCTTTTGGATATACTAGTTGTGACACCGCGCGCATCGCGTGCGGTGCCCCAAACTGGTGATGTTCGTGTTTGTAAATGTTGTGTTTGCATTGTATTGTGCTTTTGTATGTTATCGAGTGATATTTTTGCTAAATGTCTGACAATAATACTTAAAGAGTATGTGGTATCCTTTGAGATACTATGAATTTCCCACTTTATGTGTTGTGTTGTTATGCCAACACTAATGTATGAAACTAAATATATTATTATACTTTTCCCTTTCTAGTTTAAAAAAACCTAGGGTAAGTAGTTTCCATAATATATTCAAATATATAAAACAAAATGTTTATGTCAACGCTAATTAATGCAATAAGACAATGGTAATAAGTTTACGCAAGTACGCAACCTTATGTTCAAGTTCTTAAGTATCAAAGTTTTTGCTTTTCAATATAATCATTGTGTATAGTGTGTCCCCATAATGTTTCCTTATTATTCACCGCAAGCAGGCATATCGCCACCGTAAATAAGAATATCTTCCACAAAATGATGGAAAGTTGGAAAAGTACACCCAGCCAATCAATATCATGTCTCGCCTTTTCTTTCTACACCCCTTTTCCCGCTCCCTCCTTTCTTGCAACAAAAATAACATATCAAGATATAAACTATGGAGTATAATCTAAATAATATTTGAGTAACAAAATGACTTAGCCACATACACAGACACAAATAAAACCAGTGACAATAATTTAACAACATCTATAATTAAATGTAAGAGCTTTGTTATAAGAAAATATACTAAACATGGAAGAGTTCCGTGAATAACAAAGCTAAGCTAAGCTGCACACAACTCAATATAAGGAAAAATTTAAGTGTTGAATGATAAATAGCTGGTGGTTCCTACTCAAATAAACGAATTAGTAAGGGAAATTTCTTCATTGACATCAGCAAACAATGCCCTTCCTTATCCTCCTTTTCCTTCTCTTGCTCCTTCTCCCTCTCTCACTCCATCCCATCCCTAATCTCACCTTTTGTTCTTCTGCCCCAACCCCCCTGTCCCCCTACCTCTCGACAAGAATAATCAGCTAGCTTATGAAGTCAGTTTTCATGTACGTTGTCCACAGCTGCTTTCACTCTCCCTTTTACAATATTCTCTCCTCGCACTTTCTTCCTCTTTCCATTATTCACTATCCTACTCCATCCCTTTCCCTCTCTCGCTTTATATTCATCTCACAAGTCACAAATAAGGCTAGGCTAATATGTTGTAGAACAGAAAAGGGAGAAATCTATCAAATCATACCTTCTTTTGTAAAGTTTAAGCTCTTTTCTACTATACACTCACTCCACATCCTCCATAGTCTACCTCCAAGTTCCCTGATCTGTCTTCGTCTGCCAAGAGCGCTAAGCCTGCACACCCAAATCATCCACCAAAAAAAGAAACTGCAGCCCTGATGAATAAAAACATTTTCTAGGTTTACGTGGGAAACATATATCTTGTTAATCAATGTAATGTAATTTGAAGAATAAGTCACCTATTAATGTAAACCACATGGAGAAAAATGATTTTGGAGCATATGGTGATTATCATTCAAGGAAAGCATAATAAAGGAAATAAGAAAACCTAATAATTCAGAAAGCTTAAATTCGAAATGGCAGTTGCAAGAATCAACTACGAAATGAAGTAAATGACATATTCAATCATAATATTAACCAACACATATATTATGCTACATATACATATATATATATATATATTGGCGGATTCCTAGTAATTTTTACCCGAGAAGTTTTTATCAATGTTTGATTTGATTTATTTCTTCCTCCTCCCGCTCCATCCCATCCCTTCTGTCACCCTTTCTTCTTATACCCCTCTCTCCCATACCCTCTGACTCTTTCTCTTGACAACTCTTCTATCAAACTGTCATGATATAAAAAAGAGCAAGACATGGTAAACTCTTGTGTAGAATTAGAAACAGTACATGATAAATAGAAGGCATAATAAAAATCTCGGCTAACAAAAAATTCAAATTCAAGAATAAAATCACATCAAATTCATAACTTAGGATAGAAATAAAAACTTGGAAAAAATCCAGTACACGCATCTCTTTCTAAAAATTTAGAATCATCATATAAGATCCCATAATAATTTTATCATTTTTTCTTAATTATGAGCAATTGAAGTGCTTTATTTAACTAATTCAGGAAATGAAAACTTGAGAAGGCAGTATTGAGAGCACAAAATTTTAGAAGCAGCATCTGACAACACCCCTCAACTTATATAATAACTTCAACAAATTAAAACCCACAAACAAAATAACACTCAACAATGAACCAATGTAACAAATACGAAAAATCATATACACAGTTGTACGATACCTTATCTTGTAAGGTTTGCAGCTCTTTTCTGCTCTCCTCCTCCATAGTCTGCCTCCAATTCCCTCAATCCTTCCTTGTTGTGTCCCTAGCACAAAGCCTGCACAACCAACAAAAACATTCACCAAATCAGGAAACACACACATACTACCATAATGCATAAAACTATAAGTCTATAAGCAGTAACAAAAGACTCCAACGAAGCATCTGTCACTACCAATAAAGAGCTTAGCAGTCAACTTATTGAAGTCTCCCATATCGAGAATCGGAAGATAATCCTTCACCAAAGACCTTAACGCCATTAAAGCACAAATAAATCCAAAATCATCCAACATGCACAAACAAAACATTAATGCTCAAATTGCAAAAATTATTTTCTGCTTGTATAGCTTTAATTCATATCTTTTCTAATGCTTCGTTATCCTTTCTAGATTTTATTCCCATTTTACTCACTAATAAGTAATAATCCATCGACATTTTATTTGCTTGTAATTTTGCATATTAATGCCCATCGCAAGATGCAATAAGTAAAGAGTGTATAGGTATCTAAGATGGGTCCAATCTCATCTATCCACAATTCATTTTATTTACATAGTATTAAATTTTGTCGCTAGAAGGGAAAACATATTCTTCTTATGCATAGTGATGCCCAGCATTGTACCGATGTCAATATGCAAACAATATATCATCATGCAACACTTATAATGCAAGAAAATTTAAAGAAATTACTCCGTAGTAAAGAATCTACAGATGAAAAAGAAGATAAAAGAAAGTGAACTTACAGAAGAAGAATCACTCATTACTTTTTCTGTGGCTATTTCCCTCTTTCTCGACCTCTAATTGTACCTTTAATTGAAATAAAAGATGATGATGAGTATCCTCCACTTCAATTTATCGCTCAAAACTTGAGATTTTCAAAAAAGTTAGAAGATTTAGAGTTATAACAGTTTAATCTCAACTAATCAATTTTTTTAAAGAGCATGTGTAACCCAATGTGATTATGTTAGTGGTTTTTACGTTTGAGATTTTAAAAGTGAGAAATGAAAGAACGGACATGGTAGCATAAGCAGCTAAATCAAGATGGATTTTAATCCGATTAAAATAACTCATATGGAAATTTAAGCCAACCTTAATCGATCCAATTAAACTCAAATTCGATTCAATTCACAAATACCTTAAAATGAGTTAGTTACAATTCAATTCAATTTAACCCAAACTATGCAAGTCCAATTATAATCCAACCCAATTTATGACAATCCAATTGTAACTCAAAAGATGAAAAATCAATTTAGATGGGATTCAGTTCAACAATGCAAACCTGAGCTCAACTGACTTAGCACCAACCTCCACCATTGAGAATCAGGGTTTGTAAGCCCATTCAACTTTGGGGGTCGCGGCCTCGCAGGTATAAAGGCTTTAATTCCAGATTCCGAATCATGAATTCTAAAATTAAGAAGAATTTAAAAAAAACAATGGGCACAAAACTTCTGAATTTTTCTATATTGAAACACTAAAATTCAAATAAGAACCAACAACTTCAATATTAAAGCAACAAATTATAAACTATAGAATTTGAGGCTAAAAAAGTAACAAATTTTATACCTTTTTAACCTTTAGTTGATTTATGAGTAGCTTTTTGAAGTTAGAAGGAAGCTCCTTGACCTTTTGCTACTTCTTGATTGTTAATGTACTTTGCTATGGCGTTATGGCTTGATCCTGTTCTTTACTTGAGAGATAACAATGCCTCAGTTATCATCTGCGAATCAATATTTATAATCATAATCATAATCATAATCACAGTCATATTCATTTAAGCGTGTAACCTTCAAATTTGAACTGAAGATGTGTTCAGTTCAAACTTCAACGTACCAATACCTAAAATTAATTCAACCCACTTGTCCTCTTACCAATCATGAAAGGTTACTATTCTCTCAATAGAATCAAAACCCCGAATATTCATTTTCCATTTCCTTAAACCCCAAATCTGTTGCTTAATCTTTTTTACTCTCATTTTCAACGAACAATATAGACAATTAATTAGATCTTAATCTGTCAAAACACACTCATGCATTATAACAGCAATCATCAACTACTAATTATTTGCAATCAAAATTCTAAAATTGAAACAACTAAATCTTACATAACACAATCACCCGTAGATTATAACAGCCAAACAATTTAAAATGGTTAACCTAATTAAAACAGTACAAAACAAATCATGATTGGGGAAAAAGAAAAGTGTTAAACGTCGCAAAGATCATCAATCTTTTGTCTGAAATTGTGGATTAAGCCTAATAAAAACCTAAAACCCCAATATAAAACCAAAAAAAATATTACAACCCTTAATAAAAAATAAATAAAGAACAATACCAGAAACAGAATCAAATCCTTAATCAAAATCGAGCATGAAAACAACACCCGAAAAATTCAAACCCTAACCCAACCCCCTGAACTTCGAAAACCCAAATAAAAAATTCAGAATCAAATGCTATGAACCCTAATCAAAACAATCAAAGTAACAAAAATCAAACAAATCTAAACACCAAAATTAGTTAGAAACCAAAAGACAAACATTGATCTAGATTGAAATCCTAAAAGCCAAATACCAAAATTAGTTAGAAATTACCCAATAATCGTCCCATAAAATAATTCAGCACCATAAACATATATATACCTTGTGAAAAATCCCCTAAAATAAAACCCTAGAAAATCGAATTTGAAATCTAAAACCAAACACCAAAATTAGCCCAATAATCGTCCCATAAAAATTCGGCACAATAAACAAATATATACCTTGCAAAATCATCCAATTCGAATTCAAGGCCGAAAAATCCCCTAAAATAAAACCCTAGATAATCGAATTTGAAATCTGAAAATCCGCTAGAAGTTAATGATTTTCGAAGGGTCAAGGGTCGCAAATGCACTGGAAGTTAATGATTTTCGAAGGGTCAAGGGTCGCAAGGAGCTTTCCATTAATGGAAGATCAATGAGAGAGCCTCTTGAATATGAAAGAAGGTAAAATGGAGGAGAAGGTTGAGAAAATTAAAGAGAGAGGAAGGAGTGTCAAGGAAGGTTAGTTTGAGTGTTTGAGGGATTGAACTAAGGAAGCAGGCAAGAGTCGAGTGAGTTGCATGTGAGAACATAGTGATTTTGCTGTTTGGAAGCTAGTGTGTACCAATAAGAGTTGAGGACTGTTGTTTGAACAGCCTATTTTTTTGTGGCTTTTTAAGATGTTAAAGATGTACCAAGTTTTGTTGTCTCTCGCAAGTTTTCGTTATTTGTTATTTGTTAAAGAGTTATTTGTTGTCTAAACCTTCAACAATTTTCGTTATTTGTCGTCTCTCGCAAGTTTTCTTTATCCAATTTTGTCATTCTTCACTCACCGTCGTCGTTTGTCCTTTACTAGCAATGACGTCACCATCATAACTAAGATGGTATTCGAAGCCTTAACTTTTAATTTTGAATTTTTGCAAGAAATTTTTTTAAGGTATTATATGTTGCAATTTTTGCAACCAATTGTAATCTTAACATAATTACTATTCTACCTTTTGTTTGATTAAGAAATTAATTTCACATGAAATTCAAATTGAATTTGAATTGAATTGCTTCCATTGTGAACGAGTATTTGGGATTTTAATTAATTTCATGGATTTTCAAAAGTTATAATAACTTTTAGCAATATCACTAAGAAAACGCAAATTTTATTGACTTGCTAAATTGCAATTGTTGTTATTATTGTTGTCGCAAACTTATTGTTGTGGATATTAGTGTTGTCGTAATCGGTGCTAGTTTAGAGTGTTGTTTTATGGGTCATTCATATGTTTTTTCACTGCCAATTTTGGTCTTTGTTGTGGCGCCTGTCATATTTTTTTCGGTAGTTTTGGGTTTTTTGTGCATAAGAGGTGGTTAGGGGATTGTTTATAGTATTTTATGGTTGGCATAGTTGCTGTTAACGCTTGTTTTATGGCTATTATGGGGTAGAGTAGTTGCTGTTAACAAAGTAAAACTTTATAAAAATAATCCACTCTTATAGGCGGTCATATAATAAAAATTCAAAACTAACAACTTGCAATTGAAAAATCAAAACAATAAGCAACTAAAAAAATATCAAAACTCCCAAATTCACATGATGAGAGTCTTGCATAACACGGAACACGCATCATTAAATAAACTACGGGTAAATTTTTACCTTTTCGCACGTGTAATCATAACCACTACTATCATCACTATCGTTGTAAGAGTCATCATCACTTTCAGGCTCATAATCGACATCGACTTTCTCATTCACTTCTACTCTTTTTTGTGTCATCTTTTTTCTTGATCCCATCAAGGCATCTGCCATTTTTGACAAACCTATAGCTTCCATTCTTGCCTTATTCTCGGCAATTCTTAATGCCCTCTGCCTCTCATAATCCTTTGCCTCCTTCCAGCCCATCGTAATCTTTAATATCTTAAAAACATAAACAAAACTACATGAATCATATATATGTAAAATATTTTAAATTAAAGATAAATTATTGAAGGGTGCAACAAATATAATACATTAATGTTTTGTCAAAAAATCTCTGCATTGTAAATAAGTAGACTACTATAGATCAAAAAATGATAATTCATTTTGTTAATACTTGACATGTTTTTCGTACCATCCATTACAATATAATACCCCCTGCCCAAGTAAGTAATCTACCCCATGTACTTGCACGGTTACACTCTAAGTGCGAGTAATTTAAACATCAACATAAACCCCTTCCTCACGCTCATACACTGCATCTTCCTCAACGTCATGGCCATTCTGAACAATGTGAACACCGGTAAACAGTGAAGGGGTGGAATCCCACGTATCATAGTCTTCCTAAAAGCTACTTGTTCACCATGCCAATACCAAACCTCATAATCAGCCTTAAACCCACGGCGATACAAGTGATTCTCTATGAAATCTATGTCTGCCCACTTCTTTGCATTACTACAATCACGACAAGGGCAACATATCAAAGGCTTATATTCTAGCCTCCGTTCTTCGGCAGCTTGATGTTGTAACGCTGCATTACGAAATTCTATAATCCCCGTTTGAAATGCTTTATCCCGTCGATCACCATACATCCTACTACGATTCATTTCTAAGATAAAAACAACGATAACTCTATATAGCATTAGACTTATTAAACATTTCAAAACCACACATACTAGCAACAAAAAATCACATAACATGCTACACAAAATACTTGTTCATTTTATTGATCGGAAATTATGTACAAGGCAAATTATAGTTCATTGCATGGATAATGAATGCATCCAAAGGGTCCCTTATCACTCCAATCTAACCCATCCTTCCACGTGTAACCTCACTAGCAAATATTTGCAAACTTTTTAGTTCTAAAGAAAATTCGGCAGCATCTCCCTATTGTTCTTCAAGTGCACAATGTAGATGATTACTCATATACATATGCACTCGAAGAACAAGTAGAGAGATGACGATCCGAAATTTTCTTTAGAACCAAAAAGAAGGATAATATTTGCTTCCTAAGTGAGATTACGNTCCTAAGTGAGATTACACGTGCAAGGACAGTCCCAAACCGGGGACTATTCAACACTTATTCCTAATGAATAAGTGTTGAACGGGTAACTAGGCTTATGATAATGAAATAGTGTACACAAATCAATTTAAAACATTATCATGTACATTGTCATTCACATTGTACATTCAGAAAGCGTACCAGGAAAATGGGAGGTTCGATTCCACAGAATCACAAATTGAAGCTTCAACCAATGGGAGTTAGAGCACCAACACCAACAAATTTAACCAAATCTGAAAAGAAAAATATACAAACTTATTTAGATATCGACAATATTACTCATTGTTTCTGTTTCCTTACTTGAATACACAAGACTTGATTAAATGCGTCACATAGAAATTCAGAATAAACCAATTTCCACGAAATCAGTAATGAAAAAGGTTAAGGACAATATCAATTATATCTGATATCACTAATTCAGACATTCAATAACTATATTACTATATGTATTATTGTCAAATTACCCTAACACTAACCTTTATACTAGCTTAATATGCTAAAATGCAAGTATTTAAATAGCTAGGCTAAACACAACTATATATTTGCATTCTTTACCTTCATCATCAAACTTGTTTTGAGCCTTGTAGGGAATTTCTTAGAAATCAAAACTTTGAATGATGTAGAAGAATTGATTATCACTAGAATTGGTGGAATGCACTCCAATTAATTTAAATGTAGTATTCATTATTAAAGATTTCAAAGCTACCTCAGGTCAATAATGTCAATTTTTTGTGTTGTGCACTTCTGTATGGTTGTTCTTTATAAACTGGCTAACTGAGAAAATTAGTTCTTACTCGTCCTCTCATCCATGAGCCACCTACATTGTCCTCCATTAGTCCCTTTCGTTGTGGGGTATGAACAAGTAATACTAGCCTAGCAGGTTCTCCAGCCAGCATATTAGGCTTCCAAACGTTAGCAGGGTGATTACTAAGATCTATAAATTTTACCAAAAATTTTTTACACTCATCAGCATTCATTACAGTAATGCAGTCACGGCAATTTTTAACAAGTACTCATAGGTGATGATATACTTGTGTTCCCTCCATCACCTTATGCTGGTGGAACTAATGAGCCAAACACCAAAATAATATTTACTTTTTAGAGCAACTCAAGAATTAAAATCATTGGGAGACCATGGTTATAAACTTATAATTTTGAATAGTGGATGAAAGTCGAACTTAAAGTCTAAACTTGAAACTCGGCTTGTCATTTGGAAGTTGTCATGGCCAAAATTATTTACAGCTACTAGCATAATGACACACCGGAAGTAAAATAAGACCCAACTAGCTATTGATATTTAGCATACTGATATTAAGCAACTACATCACATCAGATTCCTGCAGTTGTGCAAAAGCCTGACCCTCCTTAACGACAAGTGCAACAAACTTCAGAGACATACCCTTAGCAGTTAATTGACTGCCAGAGAACAAATTATTCCATTGTTTATGAGTATTATTATATGTTCCAGGTTGAAACCCATGCTTATCGCCATTTTCAACATTGGTCTAATTTTCCAAATTCAAACGACAGTTAACAACAGTATTAGAACGATAACCAGCATTACCTCCAATCGCAGTTACTATTCCATTGCCAACAGTACGTAGTAGAGCTTGACCTCGCAGCTATTGTTGCATTACCAACAGAAGGTTGCACAGCCTCCTGAAGAAGCTCCCGCTCAGTAATACGCCTTGCAGATGGATGAAGAAGGGAATGACATGGTTGGTTTAAAAAAAACGGAAAACATACTCAAGATTCAATTATTCATAAACATATAACTATACATGAAATCATTTACTTGAACATATAAACAGAATTTTCGATTAAACTAAAGAAAAATTCAAAAATTTTAACATGCAAATTGAAATTTCATTCTGAAAGTCGTTTAGTAAATCAAACAAACTAACAAACCAATTAAACTAATTTCGAATTCTGAACTTAGTAATATTAAGTCCAAAATTTTCACTTTCTTTTCTTTAATTTTTAAAGTTTTTTTTTCTTGATTCTTGCTTAATATAATTATTCATATTTTGTATGAAGAAAAATATAAGTTTTTTGCATTGTTTTGGCAGTTAAATTTGCAGCCTTTTCACTATCAACTTCATTCCTATATAAACTTATCATTAACATCTATAATAATCATTGTTCAAAGGACGGTTACAACAAATAGTATGATGTACCTAGAATCATCAGAATCCAAAATCAATGGCTAAGAAAATTTTGAAAACATTGAACAGGTACCTCTACTCTCACAGGTATTCTATCCACAGATTTAATTCATAGAGCACCCTTATATGCCCTAGTTTCCAATTTCTAACTGAATCTCCTTTCCAATATCTTAAGCATGCCAACTGTAAAACTAAGCACTACAACTCCCACGAGCCAGGTACCCTTTTAGACGTAGACACAATAACAGTTGGTGTCTACATGCATAATTGAATTGAACTATGAATCAGAAATGCCTTGTAGGTACTTGAAAGTGGGAACATGGGGCATATTACATTATCTTATAGTAAAGGGGCAATTGGTGAAATCCATTTTTTTAATATCAACGTTATTTCTAAAACACCAATTAACAAGTCATTAAGGTAGCTTGATTAATTAAAAACAAGAAATAGATATGAAATAGAATTGCCATGGGTAACACCGAGTACCCTTCATTAAGGGTAACACCGAGTACCCTTCATATCTTTTTCAAATGTCGTATTCGCATTGTTCAAAATCTATATTAATCATTTTCCCTAAAATCAATTCATGAGTAAATTGATAATAAGTTAATTATTAACAAATATTGTGTTCGTGCAACTCAGTAATCAAAATTACACTTAAAATCGCATAAATCAATCACAAATTAATTAGATCTAAAACAAACCACTTAAAAAATCATTAAAAAAAATCAATAAAAACCGGAAAAAAAAGAAGCAGTTTCGAAACCTTGAAGATAAATAGAAGCAGAAGTTTTGAAACCAGCACGGCAAGGGTCACAATAAACACGGTCGCGAACACAGTAAAGCTTCTTCTCAGGTCTACCAGCTGTCGCCATTGTTATAGCTTGAAGGATACATAGTGTAATTATCGAAATCCCAAAAATTATCGAAACCGGCGAGAGTGAAGAAGAGATCGAAACCCTTAATTCGAGACTCTTAGATTGGAACCGGCGAGAGTGAAGAAGAGATCGAAACCGGCGATGAGAGTGAAGAAAATTGAGCGAGTGAGAAAGTTGAGAGTTGAGAGTCAGAGTAGAGTTGAGAGGAAATGAGAGTGAAGAGTCAGAGGCTAGGTTTATTGTAACAGGTGAGAGGCATTTTTAATGAACAGGTGTTATTAGCATATTGGTATCGTTTATTTTAGAAACGATGCTAATAGAGTCCTATTAGTATCGTTTTTTTTTAGAAACGATGCTAATAGAGTCCTATTAGTATCGCTTTTTTTAGAAACGATGCTAATAGAGTCCTATTAGTATCGCTTATTTTAGAAACGATGCTAATAGAGTCCTATTAGTATCGTTTTTTTTAGAAACGATGCTAATAAAGTCCTATTAGTATCGTTTTTTTTTAGAAACGATGCTAATAGAGTCTCATTAGTATCGTTTTTTTCAGAAACGATACTAATGGGGCGTTACTAATAGCGATTTTTCTACTAGTGATTGTTAGTGCCTTGTTCTGTTTTCAAGGGTCTTTTCGTGGTGTTTAGGATCAATAATGGTTGTCAACGGTGTTGTTTTAATTGGCCATTGTAGGTTGCTTATGAGCCAGAAGTGCATGTTGTTTTGTTAGAGAGTTGTCGTTGATATCTCGGTTTATGCGTGAGTCTTGATCTTGCAATGATCTATTTTGACTTATAATTAATGCTTTAGTACTCACTATTCCATACTTGATTTGTAAAAGCTTATCATATTTTAGTTGCTTATTCGCTCAGTATTTATTTTTATCTTTTTTATTTATCAGATTATATATACATTTTTTTTATTTTACTTTTGATTATGGTAATTGTTTTGTTTCATATATATTTTATATCCAGCTTATTATCAATTTACTCACTTGTAACTTTGTAAGTGTTAGTAGAATATGAGAGTTAGTTGTTATTCGAATGAAATTGTTTAATTGTTTTCCTTTTATAGTTTGATTAAGAGGTTTCATTACATGGTTTGCCAAATAGTCTCATCTATTATGAGTAGTTTACAACTTTGTATAGATAACTAGCTTCAATCTTATATCTTCCTTATAGGAGAAAGCTCTTTGTGGCTATTTGTGTTAACAACTCTAACATCATAGAATTGCAATTATCAGGTTGTATTTCATAGTATTTTTTTTTTTATAATGAATTCTAGAAAAGGTATTTTTAAATGTGTCTTTGTCTTAATCTAGTGTTACTTAGAAATATTTCAATCTAAACTTCCAAGCTAAATATGTTGTTACAATACTAAATTTGAAATGTATTTACTGTTCTTCCGGTGGTTTAGGGAACAAACCTTTTGGGTGATTTCAATCCTTGCTGCTAGATTTTGTTTGCTTTAGCCATGGGATGCACATTTTGACAAGTAAAGTGCATGTTATATTTAGCTATGAGATTATTTTTTAAAATTGCAGATAGAGAACCATACATAATTGAAATTTTGAATTGACAATATATTATACTTTGCTTTTGTTGTGTTACCCTTAGATTGCCTATATAGGTTGTACCTTTTTTCCATTTGCAATCCATTTTTATTCATTGTTATGAAGTTCTTAACCCTGACTCACGACTCGTTTTTGCTTGTGATTGTTGGTTTTGTTATTATATGTTTTCATTGCCATTTTCATTCTTCTTTTTGGGTCTTGTCATACCAATTTCGGTAGTTTTTGGGTTTACTGCTCATAAGAGGTACTTAGGGGCTTGTTTATGGTCTATCTATGGTTATCATAGTTGTTGATTGTCGATTGTTTTATGGCTATTACGGGGTGGAGTAGCTGCCATATTGTTGCTGCCTTGTTATTGTTTTCAAGGGGTTCTTCTGTGCTCATGCTTGGCCTTTTTTTGGGTCCAATAATAGGTGTCATTGAGGCTATTTTGATTTGTAATTGCAGGTTGCTTGAGAGCTGCAAGGGCATTTTTTTATGAGATGATAGTGTTATCTTTAACAACACATAGTTTATCTTACATCTATTATGTTTGGTGTTGAGTTCACATGCATGTAGGAATGGAAAGCTTAGGACCATTTTACATTTATTATGTTCATAGGAGAAAGCTTAGGACCATTTTACATAGATTACTAGCTTCAATTTTATGTCTTGTTCATAGCAGAAAGCTTACGACCAGTTTTTTCTTTGTGGCTTCAATTTTATGGCTCTTTCTTTGTGACTTCAATTTTACATGATAAGAGTGCATTTATCGAGTGGTATTTTATAGTATAGTAGTTTTTTTTTTCTTTTTTCTTTTTAATCAATTCTAGAAAATAAGTATCTTTAAATAGTGGCATTTGTCTTAATCTAGTCCTACTCCTAGGCTTATATTAAGTATATGCTAGAGGATTGGAATAAAAAATATACACTTGAGAGTCGAAACTGTACCTTTTTCCATATTTTATCTTATGTTAAATGTTATTCAACTATTAACCCCGACTCACGACTCTTTTATGCTTTGCTTAGTTGGTTTAATTATGTAAAATATATCTTGTTAAGAATTCTTTGATAATGTATTTTGTGATAATTGTCGTTTGTGAGTTTTTATGTATCAAAAATTTGAGTATTTATAAATGCATAATTGATACTAATGGTTGTAATATATATAACTTTGTATACAGTAGAAGAAGATCAACACAATGGATCAATTGACTAATCGACATTTATTGAAGATCAAGATAAATTGAGGTTCATGAAATCGGATCGATTACCTAATCTTATGATTGTATAGATTTATAATTATTTGTGAATATTTTGATTACGAGGAACGAGGCATAATTTGTTGCCTTTGTAGACGATTATGACATACTTTTTTTATCAATAAATTTCTACGTGTAAATATTAATATACATATATATAAATGCATATGATTTTTGTTTTAACTTTAATTCTCGTTATTATATACTAATACTTCGTATTAATATCAATTTTAGTCATATGTTCTCTATTATAATGAATTAATCAATAAAAATTAAAATAGGTGTTGCATTAGGTTTGAGTGTTTCTTTAGGGTTAATGCAACGGTCATAATGGTGAAAAGGCGTTGCATTAGATATGATCAAGTGATGCAATAGACCTAATGCAACGGTCACAATGGTTGATAAGGCGTTGCACTAGATGTCATCTAGCTTTGCATTAGACTTAATTCGACGGTCTATATGGCCTATTTCTTGCGTGTACCAATTGAAGTTTTTTGAAAATTAGAACTTAATTGAATTAGTTTATTTGAAAATTTTGTAGAAAGTGATTTCTTTCCTCTTGAAATACAAATAATATTCATTAAATTGAAAATGAAAACGGGTTCATTAACAATTTATGGATAAACAATTTAAGCAAGCGTTGCATTAGATCACATTAACCGTTGCATTAGACCTAATGCAACGGTTACTAGAAATTTTAAAGACTGTTGCATCAGACCTAATGCAACGGCAGTGCTAGTGATGGTTAATGACCTGTTGCCTTTGGCCTAATGCAACGGTGTTGAGCCTAGGGGTTTTGATGATGACAAACACATACTACTAATGGGTTACTTGTTTTATGTCAAGATAAACAAACATTAGTATCCGTTGTACCAACAGAAGAACTTGTCTCAAGTTAAGTTGTCTCAAGGGAGTATCGAAATAATTCATACGTAATTCAGAAGATTTATACACTTGAGTATATTCAGAGAATATATGACAACAAGACCTTTAAGTATATTCTGAGAAGATATGGAAAGTATATTCTAAGAAGATACCATAAAAGATCTTTGAAGATATTTGGAAAAGATATACACAAGATTATGGATGGTAACAAATCTATGAAGAAAAGAAGCATGTGAATTTAGATAGAGAATTGATCTAAATTCACTGTATGAAGAATATTCACCAAGATATTGGTGAGATATGAAGCGTGAAAACAAGGAAGGAAATCAGAGAAACCCTACTTGCTATTTCACTATAAATACTGAGGATCAGAAGAGAAGAATTTAACCAAGACGTACGCAATTCATTGGAAGCATACAAGACTAGGTACAAGAGTCAGTTGTACTAGGATTGTGTTCACTTTTATGAGTCTGTAATCTTAAGTTCAGGGAAAGGAGAGTGATTTGAGTGAATCACTTGTAAAGAGAAAGAGAAAGAGAAGAACTCGTTCAGGGGAACAAGTTCAAGGGATCTAGTAATGAGTTATACTTAGAGAATAGAGAAGTACTGAGTTGTACTTAGAGAATAGAGAAGTATTGAGTAGTACTTAGAAAATGGAGAAGTACTGAGTGGTACGTAGAGAATAGAGAAGGCTGGTCAAGCCACCAAGAGAGAAAGAGAAAGAGAATAAAGAAGAACTTGTTCAGGGGAAACAAGTTCAGGGGGAACAAAGTGCTGAGTGGTACTTAGAGAAGTCCGTACTAACTAGGATTGTAACAGAGTCGTTGGCCCTAGTTAGTAAAAAGAGAATTGAGTCAAAATCCCTAGTGGTCAAGGTTTTTTCCTTCCTATTGGGCCTAGGAAAGGTTTCCTCGCTAAAATTGCGTGTTCTCTACTTGTCTCTCACTCTCTTTATACTTGTCTCTACTTTACTTGTCTCTAGTTTAACTTTCATTGTTTGTCAAAACTAAAAAACGGTTAAAGGGGTATAATGCAACGGTATTTGGGTGTTGCCTTAGCTTTCAAATGTAGTAGTGACATTTCAATCTGTCCATTTCAATCCATTCTAAACCCACCAATCCATTCTAATCCATATCCATTCAATTCATAAATTTTCATCTTAGTCCAATCCTATGAATTCTAATCAAATACATTCCAAATCAATTCACCCTAATCTTGCAAAGAGAATGCACCCATATTAGAAACTATTTTTCAAAATCAAAGCAACCATTCTTATAAGGATGAGTACTACATAGTATATACTACTATGATATAGGTTCTAGTTTTGCACAAAACAAAAAATGAATTAATACAAAGAAAATTTTATTAACCTACCAGGTACACTATGTACTTTGATATACATAATTTATATATTCCCCTTGTTTTCGGTTGATTCATTTCTAAATAATGAGTTTTTAGCTTCACTTCGGCTTATATAGTGTTCTTTGGTGATATTTTGTATTATTGTTGGGTTTGGATAGTTTTTATTGAATTTAGAGCTTTTTATGTTAATTTTATAGCCAATAGTTGTTACGCACTGTTTTTGGTTTGATATATCTGTTTAGGTGCGTAGAATTGGAGTTATAAAGTCAAAGGAGGCTTGAACAAGTCATTTTGGTCTTGTATTGGAAAGCGTGCCAAGGAACGACTAAGAATGAGAAGCTAAGAATAATGAGTAAAGGAATCAAGCGATGAAGTTTAGAAAGATCGTCAAGATGTAACTACAGGGCATTCATGCGGGCGCATTTTAAGACAGAAGAGTCACCACAGGATTATGGGGGGAACTTGCGGGTGCAGGGAACAAACGGCTTTTGAACGTTGCGGGCGCAATTACGGCCTCTTTTGGCTCGAGTTCGTAGTTTTGTGCAAATCTATCTAATTCCAAATCCCAATAATTTTATTTAAAAGGTACAACTTCCTAGGCTCGTCTACACACTACTTTACATTATTTTCTTAGTTTTAGAACCCTAATTACTATCTAATTATTTCTCTCTCTAGATTAGAATATTAGATTAGTAAATTAGTTTGTTCAACAATTCAATTAATTCAAGTACTTTTTACTTCAATTTGGTAATTTTTTTCTCTTTTCCTATACTTTAATTAATTTAGTTT
The DNA here is from genome assembly GCA_016808085.1 of Suaeda aralocaspica. Taxonomy (NCBI): domain Eukaryota; kingdom Viridiplantae; phylum Streptophyta; class Magnoliopsida; order Caryophyllales; family Amaranthaceae; genus Suaeda; species Suaeda aralocaspica. The sequence continues at coordinate 95,135 of PYUH01002635.1, read as the reverse complement.
TGTTCATCAGTTGTTCATGCTAGTGGATTAATGTTTCCTAATTAGTTTATGTTTATTGATTTAGTAAATTATTGTTGATAATGTTTATGAATATGAATATGAATTCTATTATAATTATTGTTTTAGTTCTTAATATTATGTGTGAGTAGTTTAATTGCTAGGGTTTAGGCTAGGGGACCCATGAACATGATAATGAATTAGTTTAGTATTAATCGGTTTGTTCCTATTTAGTAATTACATTCCTATTATTGAATTCTATTGATTGCAATTAAATTGTGGCCAAATTTAGTTGTAAGTTGGATAATTGTTGAAATAGAGGCCAGGAGGTAAGACTACCACAATAAGACTACTGAATAATAGGCAAAACTAGGTTATGCGAGCGAGAGCCGATAAAGGAGTTTTGATGAGTTTTAGTTCGAGAGAATCAGTAAGCCCTACTTTAATGAACTTTAGTGAATTAATTGGTTTCTATTTAATCAGTTTATTAATTATTCATGGTGAACTGATTGCCCTATATTTCTATAATTTGTGTCTAAATTCGTGTTCTCAACCATTTTCCGTAGTTACTAGTCAACTAGATAAGAAAATCAACCAAGTCCTATTACATAGTTCTTTACTTTTCAGAGCTAATAGAATTTATTAGCTTCCGTGAGGATTCGATTCCTACTTTTCTATCTATATTAGTTAGAGTTGTCGGTTTATTTTTTAGAGGGGTGCGATAGCTTGTCCATACTTCAATTGTTAGACCAAAAACAAAATGATAATTGATAATTTGGGATAATAGTAGAATATTCCTCAACATAATTACTCCCGTGGTCTTTTACTAGTTGTTACATTATGGTTTTTGACACTATTCATGTTGTAACATTGACTTATTTTGGTGTTTAATATGTAACGAAATTAAAAACATAGTCATATGAGATCTTATTTTATTCGTCTCGATTTATATATTTCGGAAATATAAATTTTATAATTTTTTATTATACCAAATTCGAGATATTAATTTTATAAGTTGAGAGATGTAAAAAAGTAAATGTAGCAATTAAAAAAAACTAGGTAATAATATGGAGTATTTTTAAACATTCTGTAATTAGTGGTGGGTTACTTACCTAATAGGTAAATTTAACATTCCAAAAATTGAGTTGAGCGTTGCATTCACTACATAGAAACTATGAAGCACGGGTACCTTTGGGAACTTGGCGAATCCGTACTGGGGTCGTTTCGGGGACGGGGACGGTGCGGGGACGCCTGAAGAACGTCCCGGGGTCGGCACCAATTGGACAGGGACGGGTATACTACTTTGGGAACGTTTCAGGGTCGGCATCAATTGGGCGGGGACGGGTGTGCTACTTTGGGGACGTTTCGGGGTCGGCTTAGATACAAAATAGAAGTCCCCAGCGTTTTTAAGACAAAAGTCCAAATGCAAATAAGAGCCCAAGGCCCAACATTATTAAAATACCACTCAAAACCAAAGTCTAGGGTTTATTGTTTGACAAATTACTTCACCGACCTTCTTACTCAGTTACTCCTTTAGTCCTCTTCAATTCTCCATCTCTTTCATTCCTCTTACTTCACTAAATTTTTTATTCCTCTTGTCTCTTTGAATTCTCTCTAATTGTTCACTCAACATTTATCTCTTTTAATCTGACTTCTTCCCTCAACATTCATTATTTGCTTTTCTTTTCACTCGACATTCATCAAATCATCAAATAAAAAGTGTCAGGCGACAGCGACTTGGACTGAATTCCAGGTCAAGTTTGAACGAACGACGACGAGTTTGTGGGAGACCACGACGACCACGAATCGATTAATGATAATGTTGTACTTTAACGTTTTATGAATTAACTATTATGTTACTGTTACATTAAAATATTAAAAACTATTATATTTTAAATTATTTTGTGATTTTTTAATTGCCGATTCCTTGCCGTCCCCGTTTTTAGAAATTTTGATTTTGCCGCTTTCCGTCCCTGTCCCCCTTTTTGAACCCCTGCAACCTAACATAGAAATATAAATTATGGAAAGGGTGTGAACGCCTTGCTTATTAGACAACGATAGCTCCAATCTATTAACTTGTGCATTTGAAATGACAGCTAACGGCAATTTCAGTAGGCGCTTTACATCCAACTACCATCATTCTCCCAACCGAAAATCAACGACGTCTTCAAAATTAAATATCACTGAAATTGACTAAGAACTCTCTATATGACCAATGTGAAAAGTATCGACAACTATTAAATAACAAACGTATTAGCTACATGTAGGGGTGTCAATTCAGGTTGGTGGTGTAGGTTAGGGTTAATCCAATAAGGTTCGGTACATTTCAATTCAGGTTAATTTCGGTCGTTTTGTCCTCTTCGTTCAATCCAATACATCTGGTCATTTTAGAAGCAATTCAAAACAATTTGCTATTAGTCTGAGAACAATTCAATTCGGGCCCGGACCATTTTGGTCAGGTCAATTTCAATTCAATCTGAAACAAGTTTAGGAAAAGTAACTTAAAAAGATGTCATGGTCTTTTCGGTCATGTTCGGGTTATTTCGGATTCTCGTGGAGACTTTAATTTTGTCTCTTTAAATGAAAATTGAAAAACATGCAATAAATATCCTTATGATGAAATTTGAAGATATATTTTAGGTCGACTTCCATGTCTTAGCTTGTTACTTCATATTGATCGCTACGATTTGGTGTAGTTGACACACGTAAGTAATTGTAATTAATATATTTGAAAGCTTCTACATTTAAGTTTACATTGATTCCAACATACAATATAATGTGTCACGTCAATCAATTTTAAAAGGAAATTATTAAGTTACAAATTATTACTAGATAGAATAATTTATTTCTATAATATTGATTATTGGGTCATTTCAGTTCAATTCAGGTTAGGTTAGGTCAAGTAATCAAATAAGTTGTTTAATATTCAGTTCAATTCATTTTGGTTTGTCCTTTTTCAGGTTTTGTACAACTCAATTTCAGTTTGAGTCATTTTCATTTCAGGTTCATTTCAATTCAATCCATTAATTTATCGGTCAATAACAGTTTCGGTCACTTTCCGGTCAAGTCATTTCATGTTACAAATCACTTTCAACCCAGATTATTTCAATTCTGGTCAAGGACAATTCAGTTAACCCAACTGGTTACAACCCAAACTGACACCCCTAGCTACATGCCTACATTTAAACGTTGCAATAAGTTATTGACAATGTTTTTTAACATGACATAATAACATAACTTTTAGGGCATGTTTACTTCAGCTTAAAAGTAGTTCAGTTCAACTCTGTTCAATTCACTTCAGCTCTTCTTTTATTTTGCTACTCATTAATCTTTCATTAAAAACTTTCAGTTCAGTTTTGTTCAGCTCCAATCAGTTCAATTCAGTTAAGTTATTTTCAGCTGAAGTAAACATCCCCTTACTTTCGATTTAAACAAAGTTTAGTTAATCTCCTAGGTTTTATTTAGTTACAGAAAAATATTTTGGTAGTAATTGTTGTTGCTTATAAGTTAATTAAATGTTATAGCTTAAACCAGTTGAGGGTCCGTTAGTTTTGGAAGAAAACACTTTCTCGAAAAAATTTCATCATTTCCCCCATTTCCATTTGTTTGCTTTGTTAAGGGATGGAAATCAAATTTCGTTAAGCTGCAAAACTTCTCTTTGAAAAAGAAAACCCATTATTCTTTGGAAAATTGTTTTTAATAATCTCACCTTTAACAAATTTGAAAATAATAGTTCTACCTTTTAGTTTTCTCACAACAATCCCACCTTTACTTCTTTTTTTTTAATTTTAATAGTCCTCCTAACCGATGACGTAAACTTTAGGTTCCCCATTTTGTAAGTTTTTATAGATTTTTTTATTTATTTATTGAGATTTTTTTTTTTATTGGAACCTTCTTTTTTTATCCTTTCATCTCCTGTTTTCTTGCTTACACCCAAGAAGCTCACACAACAGCAATGGCTAAAATCAAGTGATAGGTAAAAAATTTCGAAGTATATAACACATTTCTTTCTAAATCTCAAATACTGACAAACTAATTATAAGCGGCACACAACCTCACACAATTGAATTTTGACTCTTGCTTTATATAAAGTGTGAAGAATTGAATTTTTATAATCCCGAAATAAGTAGGTATTTATAGTATCAGGTTGTTCTAATGATAACAATGAGCTAGGAAGACTAAGCAAATAAACTAAGAAGGATAAACATAGGCGAGATTTTTTTTGTTTTTTTGTTTTGAAGGGAACAGAGGCGAGAATATATCTTCAGAAGTACGTTACAACAAACATAAGATGATATATATCTTATCGATTAGCAAGCTTATACTTAATTACTTATTACTATTCACTTTACTCGAATTCTTCCTTCTTCATGTCACATCTTTAATGGCAGGTTAAAGGTTATTAAACACATTGCACATAAGGTGTTCGACAAAATGTCTGAACAAGTAGATGGGTTTCATTGTAGTGTATTGGAGAAATTGCACATACGGATAGATTTGGTTCAGCATTATAAAAAACTGTTACTCTGCTTAAATAATCTCAGAGTAATAGCTTAATACTTTTTAACATACAATTTTTTCTGCCAATTTTATGGTGTTCTACCATCAACCCATCTCAGATTTGGGCCTGTTCTGTCATAAACCCACCAAATTGAATCACCTTCTTCGATCAAAGTTAAAACAATTGAAACAAAAGAAGCAAAATCACATCATGTTTGAATTCTCTAGGTTGAAGAACTATGAAGGAGAAAGTGACCAAAATTTGGAGCTAAGTGTTGGAACTCATGAAAAAAAAATGACTAGGAAGTGCACGCCAATTTTTGGAAGGAAAAAAAGGGATCATGGAAAGAGGTAACAAGAGGAGAAGATGACGATAGCAAAGGAAATGGCAGAGTATATAAAGATGGAATAAAGGTTTGGATAGGTAGGCATTCAAGAGGAGAAAGTTGGGAGGTCAAGGTTGTTTTAGGGAAAAGTCAAACTCCCAACCGGTTAGAAAATACATCACTTGAAATTACATGTAAAACATTTATAAGGTCCATTAAAAGAATAATAGGGATAAAGGTGAGATTATTGTGAGAAAAACTAAAAGGTGGGATTGTTATTTTTAAATTTATGAAAAGTGAAATTATTAAAAGCAATTTTTCCTTATTCTTTTGTAAGATGCCACATTTTCCGTCTCATTCATTATTCTTTTATTCCTCCCCTTACAATTTTCTCTCCCTTTTGCTTTTAGTTTCATTTTTCTCCATGAGTTTCTTCCACCAAAAACAAACAAAAGAAAATCTTATTTTACAATTTTTTTTCAATTGAGAATTATTTTGAGAATAATGAATTGTTTCAAACTCGTCTTATCGTAAGACGAGTATGAACACAATTATTTTCTCAAACCGATAAGACGAGTTTGAAACACAATTATTTTCTCAAACCAATCTTCTAACATATTTTATTTTAATATGAAATAATGCTGATTCTATATGATGTTATGCTGATTCTATAAGAAATTATGCTATTTTTATATGAAATCGTAATTTGTTTGTGTGATGTTATACTTATTTTATATGAAATTATGCTCATTCCATATTAAGATATAATTTTTCCTTACGAAGTTATTTTATTTATATACGAAATTATGGTCTTTTTATACGAAATTATGTATGATCTACTTCCATATGACATTATATTATTTCTGTATGACCTTATAATCGTTGCTAGATGACCTATCTTTATTTATGACATTACATTAGTTCTATATGAAATTATATTAAATGTATATGAACTTATCTACTTATGTTTGTTGCTATATAACATCATATCATGGAATATTTCTATATAAAAATTAGTCCAATAGTCCAATATAACATTGTATTCTAGTTCTATACGACCATATATTTATTGCAAATAATTCCACCACTGTAGTTCTAGGGTAAAAAAATTTCCTATAAAAATAAAAAAATAATAAAAAAATAAGCTTCTCGCAAACGATTACAACATTGCGGTTCACATGATACAACTTATGAAGCACGGGTACCTTTGGGAACTTGGCGAATCCGTACTGAGGTCGTTTCGGGGACGGGGACGGTGCGGGGACGCCTGAAAAACGTCCCGGGGTCGGCACCAATTGGACGGGGACGGGAGTACTACTTTGGGGAAGTTTCGGGGTCGGCATCAATTGAGCGGGGACGGGTGTGCTACTTTGGGGACGTTTCGGGGTCGGCTTAGATACAAAATAGAAGTCCCCAGCCTTTTTAAGACAAAAGTCCAAATGCAAATAAGAGCCCAAGGCCCAACATTATTAAAATACCACTCAAAACCAAACTCTAGGGTTTATTGTTTGACAAACTACTTCACCGACCTTCTTACTCAGTTACTCCTCTAGTCCTCTTCAATTCTCCATCTCTTTCATTCCTTTTACTTCACTGAATTTTTTATTCCTCTTGTCTCTTTGAATTCTCTATAATTGTTCACTCAACATTTATCTCTTTTAATCTGACTTCTTCCCTCAACATTCATTATTTGCTTTTCTTTTCACTCCACATTCATCAAATCATCAAATAAAAATTGTCAGGCGACAGCGACTTGGACTGAATTCCAGGTGAAGTTTGAACGAACGACGACGAGTTTGAGGGAGAACACGACGACCTCAAATCGATTAATGATAATGTTGTACTTTAACGTTTTATGAATTGACTATTATGTTGCTGTTACATTAAAATATTAAAGACTATTGTATTTTAAATTATTTTGTGATTTTTTAATTGTCGATTCCTTGTCGTCCCCGTTTTTAGAAATTTTGATTTTGCTGTTTTTCGTCCCCGTCCCCGTCCCCGTTTTTGAATCCGTGCAACCTAGGATACAACTACACCCTTTTATGTGGACTAAAAAGTCAAAGTTTGCATTCCACTTACGTATTAATTGATTCGGGAAGGTTGAAGAAGTGAAAAACATAGGAATTAGATAAAACAACTCAACTTGAAATTCATGAAATATATTGGGTCAAACCATGAATACTTTTATAACTATATTTTTTTAAAAAATTATTGGAAAACTTATTTCCAATAATCCAACCCTCTACAAATATATTGGGTTCAAGCCTTTATATAGGCATAAGAAAAAATATCCTAATTAAAGATATTAGTAACAACTTAACAATATTATTTGTGGCTAATACTAATCTTCTATCTTAGTAAACTTTATCTTTTGTTATGGCAATATATTTAGAATATATCTCCAATACTCCCTCAAGTGGAAAGTGAGTGTAACGAACGGAACTACTTGGACCATACACTTTAACATATGAACGCCAAACAACTTGGAATATGGAAATACCAATTAATACTTGTAGCCGATTTGAAACTTGATGATGATGACCCTTTTAGGTGAAAAACTATTAGGTTAAGGGACCACCAAAATAGAAAAAACCCTTTTAGGTTAAAAGCTGTTCGATTTAGGGATAACCGTTTTAAAAGTTTTTAATTCGTCAATTATTAATGGCTAGTAGAATACCATACGCACCATGTAAATATGTGTAGCATTGGAAGAACGGCGGTGTTGACAGCTCCACATGTCGAAACACATAAACTTATTGTTGCTCCCAGAAAATATCCTCGACACTATTGATGAAATATCCAACTTTTGGGATAAAACCGCGGAGATACATGGGGCTTTGCTAGGGAACATAACTGCTAAAAAAACTGTGGTTGTGTTGGTGTAAGAATTTTTCATAGTTGGAAACTGAACAATTTGGCCAAGGGGTATTTGAGGGTGGGTCGGGAAATATAAGAAAACATGAATTAGGGTGTACGTGTGTAAACACCATGATGTCATAAAGAATTATAGAAAAAAACTCACAGCAGAAGGGAAAAAAATTATGATAGTCCAACCAGTGGGAAGAAATTAATTACTCAAACCCATCGGCGGGAGGAAAAATTCTATGAAAAACCCAAAATCTAATCCGCTCTTGATACCATGTTGAAAATATGAGAAAGATGAATATTATTTATATTGAATCACTTGTTTGGTTATATAATAAGTAGGGTCTAAGCCCTTATATAGGCATGAGGAAAACTATCATAACAAAAGATATTAGTTAAGAATATAGCAATATTTGTGGCTAACTCTAATCTTCTATGTTAGTAAACTTTATCTTTTGTTATGGCAACAATATATTGCTCCCCCTCAATTGGGAATTGAGTGTAACGAACGGAACCACTTGGACCGTAGACTTAAACATATGAACGCCAACAACTTTGAATATGAAAATACCAATTAATACTTGTAGCCGATTTGAAACTTGATGATGACGACCCTTTTAGGTGAAAACCTGTTAGGTTAAGGGACAATCGAAATAGAAAGAACCCTTTTAGGTTAAAACCTGTTCGGTTTAGGGATAACCCTTTTAAGTGTTTTCAATCATCAAATATTAATGGCTAGTAGAATACCATATACACCATGTAAATATGTGTAGCATTGGTGGAACGGCGACGTTGACAACTCCACATGTCGAAAACACATAGCTTTGTTGCTGCTCCCATAAAATATTCTCGACACTATTGATGAAATATCCAACTTTTAGGATAAAACCGCGGAGATACATGGGGCTTTGCTAGGCAACATAAGTATTACAAGAATTGTGGTTGTGTTGGTGTAATGATTTTTCGTAGTTGGAAAACGAACAATTTGGCCAACGGTAGTTGTAAAATTTAGAAAAACTTGAATTGAGGTGCGTTAAACACCATGATATCATTAAAATTTATAGAGGAACAACTCACAACGGAAGGGAAAAAACTATGATAATCCAACCTGGGTAGAAATTATTTACTCAAACCCACCGGCGGGAGGAAATTTTTTATGAGAAAACCCAAGACCTAACCCGCTCTTGATACCCTGTTGAAAATATGAGAAAGATGAATATTATTGATATTGAATCACTTGATTGATTACATAAGTAGGGTCTAAGCCCTTTATATAGGTATAAGGAAAACTATCATAACTAAAGATATTAGTTAAGAATATAGCAATATTTGTGGATAATGTCTTAGTAAACTTTATCTTTTATTATAGCAACAATATATTGAGAATATATCTCAAATAATAAATTTGAAAATTACAATCTTACCAGTATATAACAACCCCAACTTTGCATATATTATTCTTTTATTGGTCCATTTTACAGGTGACATGTTATTCAGGTTACTTATTTTAAAATTATTTGAACTATATAACCTTTTTTTTATTGACAAAAAGCATTTCATTAGGTAATAATCCTTCTTTCTCCTCTTTACTTTTTCAATACTCATCAGTCTTTCAAAAAAAAAAAGCTTTCGATTTCATCCATGGTTGTTACAACAATGGCAAATTAAAATTAGAAGATAAGAATATCGAATTTGTGCTGTAATTTAAGTGGAAAATCTTACATTAACTCTGACCCTAACCCTAATTTTTGTGCGAGAAGAACCACTTCCAGAGAAATCATGTGAATTTGTTGCCATTCTTTAAGGTTTTCTTACAGATTTGAGTGACCGTATAGAAGATGATTTGATGTCCATATTACTATTGAACCAAAGATACAAATGAGAGGTGATCAACCTTAGCCCGGCCCGAAAAAATGCGGGTTTTGGGCAACACATTTACGGCCCGAATTCGGGCTAGGTCTGGCCCAACTCAATTTTTGCACCTTTCCTGCGGGCTTTGGAGGCTTAAATTTAAAAAGTTTAGTTGATTTTTTAGGCCCGGCCCGAAAAAGCCTGTCAAGACCGCTCTGAAATTTCCGGGCTTTGGACAACAAAATTGGGCCCGAACATAAGCCCGAGCCCGATTAACGAGCTTTATTTAATACGCAAGCCAGGCCCGGACCCGGCCCATAATCACCTCTAATACAAATGTGTATATATGGGTTTAACCTTGTTGGCCCATAGTCTACAATAATACAAGAATGAGTCCAAGTAAACTCTAATTAAGGAAATACAATATAATTAACAATATACTTCCTAACATTTTCCGTGAAGAAGGTAAAAAAAAGAGAAAGGGGTTGAAAAAGAAACGATTAAATCAGAGGGTTAAAGGAGATGTTAGAGCCTATTTACTTCAGCTTAAAATTCATTCAGTTTAGTTCAGTTCAGCTCAGCTCAGCTCAGTTCAGTTCCGCTCCGCTTAATTCAGTTCAGTTCTTCTTTTATTTTGCTACTCATTAATCTTTCATAAAAAACTTTCAGTTCAGTTCGCTTCAGTTCAGCTATTTTCAGCTGAAGTTGTTGGAATAATGGCTTTAAAAGCCTTGATTATTAGCTATTTGATGGAAATCTCTTGGATTCTATATCTTGGATTCCTTTGGGAAGTAATGGCTAGTTATATTACATATTTTAACCCCCTATTATGAGCTTTAAAATGACTTTTTATGATCAAAATATTTCAATGCAATATTTAGTGGGAGGTTACAAATTCTTGTAACATTTTAATTATTATATTGATGAATATGAGACATGTAGCATCTACAAGTACTCTATAAATAGTTTGGTGATGATGATCATGAAAGGTAGAGAAAAAGAGAGAAAGAAAAGAAAAAGGATAGAGAGGTACACAATAATATTTGTGAGTTCATCATGTTTCCAAACTTGAGCAAAGTAGTGTGACTGCAATCCCTTATTCCTTCTCAAGTACATGATTGTGTGGGAGTGATGTTAACCTTGGGAAATGAATCGACCATAACATTTTGTACCTCGAACGGGCCAAATCTCGTTTTCATGCAAGGCAATGGTCTCCATGCCATGACATCACATACCCAAAATTCTATTCATCTTATTTTTTCCTCCATAATAAATTTATTTTATAGCCTTTGAAATACACCCATATTTCCTACAATTTGAAAACGAAATTTAATTTCAAAGCTAGGAGTTGGTCATTGTGAAGAAGTTATATTGTGGAACAAGCGGAGAAATCCATGGAGTACGTTAAAAGGTGGATATAGTGCATTGATCATAATCCTTTGGAGGGGAGTATTTTAATTTCTCAATCACTTAATTTTTATAATAATTAGATATATTTTTATTTTTTGATTTGTGATTAATTTGAGTTTTATTGTCAATGCTTTCATAACAAATAATGGGTTGTCGACTTAAGTGTGTATTTTGATAAATTTGATAGATTAAGATCGAGGTGGTAGGTGATATAGTATAAGTGGATGATAAAGATCACTAGCCAAAATTGTATGGAGTAGAAAATTTGTGAGCATATACCTTGGTAGGACATAACACATAACATAAAAGGGAAATTACCCATTGATACTATCATCAAGCATTAACTTGCATGTTTTTATGCTTGATGCTCTCTTTATACATGTTTAAATTAATTAGTAAATTTTAAATTATTATGTAGAGTTATTTTATATATTAAAGGCTAACTATTAAATTAGCTAGTTGGGTCATTGGTGAGCAAGAAGTTATTTTTGTCAATTAACTTTTTAACTTTGTAACAGATTTGGTCATAATTTATCATTTCCTTGTGATCAAATTGTGTAAGATGTGTTTGATTGTTGGTTTGAATAATTTTCCAAAGTAATACATGGTATGACATGGTAGTTAGAGCATGCATGCATGAATGGAAAAAGGCTTAATGTTTGGTTATGTTTGACGTCGTATATGTAGAGCTGGGTATAAGTGGCACGACCCGCTAACCCGACACGAACCCGACACGCTATAAGCGGGTTTGGGTTAAGCAATTCAACCCATTTATTATATTGGCACGACTCGGCATGACTCGTTTATTAAACGAGCCGAGTTAGGGTTGACGACCTTTAACCCGTTGAACCCGTGTAACCTGTTTAAATTCTTAGGGTTGTTATTTATTTTTTTGGGCTGATATTTTTTAAGCCCAACATAAGACTGGAGTATAAGAAGTAGTTTTTAGGTTTAGGGTTTTCATCTCTTCAACTCCTCTCACATTGTCATTTCTCACCTTCTCGTTCTCTCTCTTACCCTTACTCCCATTCTCATATTCGACTTTCCCTCACGAAAACACTATTGCATATTTTTTTCACTCTTTATCTGGATTAAGTTTCTATTGTTCATTAAAATTGTGTTCCGTTGTTATTATTTTTTGTTTAATTTTCGTTTTAGTATTATTATATTGATGTAATGATGCTATTGTTGTTATTTTAGTTGATTTGTTATTGTTGTTTCTCGGAACTTCTTAGGTAACTAACTCAAAATTTGATTATAGTTTTATCATAATTAAATACATGTATACTGGATTTCTTGACGGATTCTCTGATTAGAGGTTGAAGATCTATGCAAATAATTATTGGGAGCCAAAGTTGGAGACAATGAAGATATTGAAGATGAGTAATTTGAAGACCAGCCTCGAGTCTCACAACAATCCATATTAGTTTAAAATTAATTATAAAAACTTGCTAATTAATTTTTTTGTTCCTTGGATTATTGATGGATTTATGAATTGTAATATATTTTGCTTTGGTAATTGGTAGTCAGTACTTTGAAGGCTTTCATGATGTTGTTGAATGTAAAATTTTAAGTTTTATTAGGAAAAAAAGCAGCATAATTGCGTAAAAAAAGTTAACCGGGTTAGCCGAGTTAACGGGTTACCCGTTTAAATTCAGGTCGTGCTCAGGTTGAAGAAAATGACCTGTTTACTTACGCGTGCCGAGTCTGTGTAATTGCTGACCCGGCACGAACTCGGCCCGGCACGACCCATTACCCACCTCTACGTATATGCATATGTGATATGTGGAGATGGCTAGCTTGTAAAACTGTCTTTTAAAATGATATTGTTTGTTATAAAGTTAAATCGGATATTAACTCTTGCATTAGTGTGTGGTTAAGAAAATGTTGGAGGATAAAATTTCAGTTAATATTATATGTTGAGTCTACATAATTGGATTGTATGACTCTTTAGCTTGTTGTAAATTGTAACATTTCCCTTATTTGGTGCATGAAATTATTGTTATGTCATTATTTATAACAATTATATTTTTTATGACATGAATTTGCAACTTCTTTGTTTATTTTAAGAGTATGATTATCGGAGAAGTGATACAGTTACAACTATTGTATGTGGGGCAAACATACAACACTTATCATTTAATGACAACTCATCTTAAAAAAAAAAATAGGAGGGAAAATTTGGAGGGAAACTTTGCATGGGTTTGGCGCCATAATGCATGTTGGAGGGAAAAATGGGGGGATTATTCCCCACTCAACAACATTAATTACACTTGTCTTTAAAAATAAAAGGAAAAAAGACAGCATCAATTACTTTTTTTAAAATATCTTTTATTTAATATTTTAGTTTAAATTGTATCATAAAAAATATTGTACGTTTAATAACTTTTTGTAATAATTTATTTTTATTGATTTCGTTATTATTGTTACCACAAATGAATTATATGTTGGGTATGGTAATTAAATAGTAACCAAGATTCATAGTTTGATAATATTCAAACTTATAAAAATGTTAAACACCAAAAAAAACCTAGCTGCATGCGTGTTTGCCAAAAAAAAATAAAAGAAACTAAAAGATTTCCCTTACCACAGAATAAATGTAAAATACCAAAAAAAATCCAGCTGCATGCGTGCAGTGGGTTTCAAACATGGGTCGATGGTCAATGAGGGAATATAGATGCAATATGCTTAGCCATTGGGACGGAATATCAACCGTGTCATATATTTGATTTTATATGTATCTATACTGTTTTACGAGGTATGTGTTTAAATTAATTAGTTCATCTACATTACTAAACAATTATAGAATGTTACTATTTAATAATTTATTCTGGTGAATTTAGTGTGGGTTTTATTTTTGTAATTTTTTTTAAAAATATAGAGTTCCATTTTATGCAGCAGTTTGTAATAAAAATGGTTGAACAGTTAATAATCGTTGATAGTGGACTATAAAAACTCAATACTTTCCACATTAATAATATTAATAATACGGGTTTAAGAATTTAAAAAAAAAAGCTTTTCCTTACCACAAAATAAATGTAAAATACCAAAAAAAAACCCCAGCTGCATGTGTGCAGTGGGTTTCGAACATGGGTCGATGGTCAATGAGGGAATGTAGATGCCATATGCTTAGCCATTGGGACGGGAATATCGACCGTGTCATATATTTGGTTTTATATATATATATATACTGTTTTACGAGGTATGTGTTTAAACTAATTAATTCATCTCCATTACCAAACAATTATAGAATGTTACTATTTAATAATTTATTTCGGTGAATTTATTGTGGGTTTTAGTTTTGTTATTTTTTTTAAAATATAGAGTTCCATTTTATGCAGCAGTTTGTAAAAAAAATGGTTGAACAGTTAATATTCGTTGATAGTGGACTATAAAAACTCAATACTTTCCACATTAATAATATTAATAATACGGGTTTAAGAATTTAAAAAAAAAAACAAGCTTTCCCCTACCACAAAATAAATGTAAAATACCAAAAAAAACCCATCTGCATGCGTGCAGTGGGTTTCAAACATGGGTCGATGGTCAATGAGGGAATGTAGATGCCATATGCTTAGCCATTGGGACGGGAATATCGACCGTGTCATATATTTGATTTTATATGTATCTATACTGTTTTACGAGGTATGTGTTTAAACTAATTAATTCATCTCCATTACTAAACAATTATAGAATGTTACTATTTAATAATTTATTCCGGTGAATTTAGTGTGGGTTTTATTTTTGTTATTTTTTTTAGATAACAGTACCATTTTGTGCAGCAGTTTGTAAAAAAAATCGTTGAACTGTTAATATTCGTTGATAGTGGACTATAAAAACTCAATACTTTCCACATTAATAATATTAATAATATGGGTTAAAGAATAAAAAAAAAAAGCTTTCCCTTACCACAAAACAAATGTAAAATACCAAAAAAAAAACCCAGCTGCATGCGTGCAGTGGGTTTCAAACATGGGTTGATGGTCAATGAAGGAATGTAGATGCAATATGCTTAGCCATTGGGACGGGAATATCAACCGTGTCATATATTTGATTTTATATGTATATATAGTGTTTTACGAGGTATGTGTTTAAACTAATTAATTCATCTCCATTACTAAACAATTATAGAATGTTACTATTTAATAATTTATTCTGGTGAATTCAGAGTGGGTCTAAGTTTTTTTTTGTTTTGTTTTGTTTTTTTTGTTTTTTTTTTTGTTTTTTTTGTTTTTTTTTTTTTAAATATAGAGTTCCATTTTATGCAACAGTTTGTAAAAAAACAAATGGTTGAACAGTTAATATTCGTTGATAGTGGACTATAAAAACTCAATACTTTCCACATTAATAATGTTAATAATGTGGGTTAAAGAATAAAAAAAAAAGCTTTCCCTTACCACTGAACAAATGTAAAATACCAAAAAAAACCCAGCTGCATGCGTGCAGTGGGTTTCAAACATGGGTTGATGGTCAATGAAGGAATGTAGATGCAATATGCTTAGCCATTGGGACGGGAATATCAACCGTGTCATATATTTGATTTTTTATGTATATATAGTGTTTTACGAGGTATGTGTTTAAACTAATTAATTCATCTCCATTACTAAACAATTATAGAATGTTACTATTTAATAATTTATTCAGGTGAATTTAGTGTGGGTTTTATTTTTGTTATTTTTTTTAGATATACATGCAATACCATTTTGTGTAGCAGTTTGTAAAAAAAATCGTTGAACTGTTACTATTCGTTGATAGTAGACTATAAAAACTCAATACTTTCCACAGTAATAATATTAATAATAGGGGTTTAAGAATTAAAAAACAAAAAAAGCTTTCCCTTACCATAGAATAAATGTAAAATTCCAAGAAAACCCAGCTGCATGCGTGCAGTAGGTTTCGAACATAGGTCGATGGTCAATAAAGGAATGTTGATGCAATATGCTTAGCCATTGGGACGGGAATATCAACCGTGTCATATATTTGATTTTATATGTATATATACTGTTTTACGAGGTATGTATTTAAACTAATTAATTCATCTCCATTACCAAACAATTATAGAATGTTACTATTTAATAATTTATTCCGGTGAATTTAGTGTGGGTTTTATTTTTGTTATTTTTTTAAATATAGAGCTTCATTTTATGCAGCAGTTTGTAAAAACAATCGTTGAACTGTTAATATTCGTTGATAGTGGACTATAAAAACTCAATACTTTCCACATTAATAATATAAATGTTATTGTTATTGTTGAATCTTTCCACTGTACTTATGATGCGAGTATAGTCGAGATCAATTGCTTACAACACAATTGTGTACAAAGTAGGTGGAAATACAAGATTTGTAAGTCGTTGGCCCCGACTCGTTAATATCATAAGTCAATTTCGAGTGTAAGCTGTGATTACTGTAGCCGATAAGACGTACCCTTTTATTCCGCATGTTTTGTCCTCTCAAAAGCAACCCCCAATACAAATAACTAATCCTAGTTACCAAAAATTTTGTTTATTAATGATTATACTCACAATAAAATGACATTTGTGGCTATCAATTAATTTGTATAACCCAAAAAAGAATGCACTCGTCATATTAGTTTATTTCTTTTTTAATAAATCGTTTTACTGATTAACTGATAATAGTTACTATTAAAATGAAAATGTAACTACTTATATAGTAAAATCTATATTTGTTGTACTTTTTTGGTAAGAACCCAAAATGTTAATGTTCATGATTTTTAAAATCAGAAGAATGAATAATAATAATAATAATAATAATAATAATAATAATAATAATAATAATAATAATAATAATAATAATAATAATAATAATAA
>PYUH01002635.1:66755-76853 GCA_016808085.1 Suaeda aralocaspica | reverse complement strand
ATAATAATAATAATAATAATAATAATAATAATAATAATAATAATAATAATAATAATAATAATAATAATAATAATAATAATAATAATAATAATAATAATACAGGTCCATCCAATGATAAATATTATTGAATACAAAATGACTTGTCTGTTAACTAATTAAAACACAATAAATTGAAACTGGTGAGTAGTAACCTTAATCATAAACCAATAACGTTTCATTTTAAAAAAAAAAACATAAGATCCCTTGACCACACAAATCATGCACCCTTGACCAAATCCCATACAGAATCTCTGAGCTTGTTCAATTCGTCTGTGACAAGGTACGAGCACATTCACATCCTATACAGCTCTTCATAATGCTTGTAAGACTTTATTCCAAAACAAGCCAACATATGTCAGCTAATATACACAAATCGCTTCATTTACACATGAATTTTTTGGTGAATAACTTACATGCATCCAAGAGTAAACATCACACATTATGTTGTACAAAAATAGGAGGCATAGTATCCCCGAGTCATGAGCTTTCCTTTCCTTCGGAATGTCGGTGAAATTTTTCACTGCAAATGGCTTAACATCTGTCAATTCCTTCTCTAATATCAGCGACAGTATCTTACTTGCATACTTCATCTGCATAAACAACATATAGCATTGTTTACGTATAACAGTAAACGACGATAAACATACTCACAATGTAAAAGGACTTTTGTAACATGAAACATTACCACCAAAGGGATTAAATTGTGATGATAACGATGAGGATACGCATGTTTGGTGTCAAACACATATATCGTAGATTTGTTCATACTTATCATGTACAAAGTCCATCTACCTTCATGAAAGATTGGGAAGAATATCTGCATGTTTAATATTTTATTAGTAACTAATATGATATAAAGAATTTTCCATGAAAACATGAACAACACCAGAATTAATTATAATGAATATAGGTGTTTATGTGTCTTGCCCCTACCCTTCTATGATTCTTCAGTTAGTCACAAACCGCAGCATCTGTTTCAATGTCCGTAAGACATCTGTTCACAATGTCTTATACGTCGTCATTACTTCGCAGTTTGTCAATAGCCGCAGACTAGGATTCATAAGGTTCAACGACATATTAGTATTGACGTCAATTTAAAATAGTTAAAGGAAATTTTATTGGACGTAATAGTATGTTCAAACAAAAATTGTACTGACAAGAAAAGTTGATGGCATGATGTATAAGTTCCTAGCAGCTTTAGGATCACAACCAACAAAGACATTCAATAATTTCCCATATGAATCAACAACCAACCAGTTGAGAAATGTTTCCATTTTTTTTAAAACATTCATGTAGCAAATCACGGTTCAAATTTATTCCTTGACACTTAAACAAAACCACATATCTCAACCTGTTACAATAAGAACAACATATGATAAGGGCAACTGTGCTACATGCATTTATGTGTTCGCATGAAATACCGTCGTACATAATGTAACTTACGATTCATCACCCTTAGTTTTCTGGCTAAGTATTCCCTCAACAATTTTTCTATTTGTTGGTGGAAGTGGTGGTGGCTTTGAAGGATCCATGTTAGCCGTCTGCACATGGTGACTTGTGTTGGTGCCTTCACTTTTTTTTGTTTCATCGGGATCGTCTCCATATCATGTGATTCGTTGTCGTTTAAAGGCTCCTACAATGTCAAAGATACAACGTTAGCATTGGAAACATTTTGACAAAATTATATACCTTATAAGAACTATCAATTAACTATTAATTACATTTTCAGTAACAACTTTCTCCTTGGGTGCTTTTTTTGTAGTGGCCTTGTTAGTAGGTAGGGACTCATCTAGCTGCATAAAAAATACATTGATGGTTACTATTTATTGAATTATTTATTTAATTGGTAACAAACTGTAATTGTCAATCAATAAGTCAAGAAAAAACCTCATCACTACTTGAGTCACTGTCACTGTCATGGCGCCTTTTCTTATGAGATACCTTGCGCTTTCTGCTACTTGAGTTTGTTTCCTACAGAAAATAAAACACTTGGTTAAGCACTTACATTAGCAACAAAATAAACCACAAAAGGTGTTATCACTAGAATAGACCTCATCACTGATCTGACTAGTCTTTGATCTTTTGTGCTTGTCACCACCTTTGCCCCTTTTCGATCTTCGCTTCTGAATTAAGAAAATTATTAAGCGCACATCTCAAAAATAAAAAAATCTTACTACAAAAAATCGATGAGTCACCTCGTCACTTCTTTCAGAAGTGTGTGATGATGAATCTTCTTTGTCAAAATATTTTCTCTTCTTTACATGTTTTGGGCCCTGTCACAAAATGAATTCATGTTTGCCTTTTGGTTTACTAGTCATTTAGGCTTGGAAATGGTATACAAACAACACTAGAAACAGAAGTTCGTATGAAACAAACAAACCCAAATCAGTAAATCACCTCAATTATGTTTCTTGATTTTTCTTTAAAAATTGTTTTTGTTACTGGTTTTTTCCCTTTCTTTCGTTTGCTCATGTCCTGCCACACACGTTATCACATATTGTAGACATATGCTTAGTTCTTGTGCACAACAACATTCCACAACAACATGGAACGTTTTTAATTCACAATAAATCTAATTACCTCATCACTTGATTCACTGGTGGATTCATTGCTGGATTCAGTTCTCTGCTTTGCTCTCTTCCTTCTACTAGATGACTGTTAATAAATAACTATTTAATTAGTAACTTTGATCAAGTGAAAACATCATGTCAATATTAAATAAGTAACCACTATGTATATATATTAGTTAAGTGGAGGACACTCGTAACCTATTGATTAGTTGATGAACTACCACCCTTATCAGCTGTTTTTGGACGAACCTTCTTTGCTTTTCCTTTTGTAGGTGGTATGGTTCTGATTTTCTCGTCTTTCTTCCAATCTGATCCCTCTTTTTCAGAATCCTGTAACACAAGGTTGTTATGATCAGCGACCATTGTACCAATATTAACATTCTACTTAAGATAATATTGAGTTCAATTAAAGTCAGACTATATTAGGAAAGGTAGGAAAGGTTGTTTCTTACAGTCCCACTAACTTCCGATCCAGAACTGTTGTCTTTTAGCCATTCAGGGGTTATGAATGACTTCCCAATTGGGTAGTCATCTCCATACACAACACCCCTTACCACCTACAAACAATGACATTGTGCATTATTTTAGTAACAACTACAATACATTTTGTTTTGAGGGTATATTTACAAAGTAGTTGTGGATATTTCATACCTCAGCAGCACCAAAAGTTCCATCTGGTAGTTTATCAGCAGCAATAGCAGCATCAACACTACGATGTTGCCATGCACCAAGCCTGGGTTCCTTTTTATCCCATATCATCCCTTTTCCGTCTATGTTTAGGCGGTCATGGTATGCAATCTGTATCGTTGTCGAAGTGAAATTAGTTTAAAATAACAACAATTAAAAACAAGAGTAAGCTGTAAATACAAAGAAGTAGTTGTAGTTAAAGTTTTTAAAAATAAATTACCATCAGAGCTAAGGGAGATCCCTTAAAACCCTTACTTGGTTCACCACCCCCATACTTGACCATCCAGTCAAGTACGTATTTGGCCCAGTTATATTTCTTTGGTTCATATATGTAACTGTTTTTCAACAACCAACATAAGCTAGGACTGATATTGATGTTAGTTGTAACACATAAGATATTTGCCACAAAATACAGAACAAAGTGCTTCAGAAACTTTTTCTTGTGCTCTGTTTTATCTATGCACATGTTATGAACTACTCCATAGCTGATTCCACCTGAGTTTCTGTATTTCGCTTTTAACTTTTTGAACTTTGAGTCTGTAAGATCAACTTCTGGAATGTCGCTGGTTAGATCACCATAAGGAAGTCTAATGATCCAACCTACCATCTCGTCGTCTATCTTAATTTCGTAATCGTCTCGAATACGCAATGCTTGTCTCTGACCATCCCAACGGCTTAAAAGAAAGGCTAGGAAATCCCTATCGAAGTGCTCAATTTTCAGGTTTAGAAAGGTCCTGAAAATTGTTTTTTTCACATACTTTTTCCTTTTTTCAGTCATTCTGCTAATGATGTTGTGCACGTCTTGTGGGTATGCCCACACAATAGGGTACATCATGGAATTTTATGAAAAAAAAAGTTACTTACTAAATAAACAATAGTAAGCTGCTATAACGTTGTTTTAAAACCATACTTACGCTTTTGATATGGTCCAATCGTGCTCTACCCCTTGGCCTTTTAGGTTGTCCACCCCCTGCTGCAACTCCCTCTGCACTGTTCTCCTTCACATTATGTTCATCTTCAATGGGCTCTTCTCCCCGTTTGGGTTCACTTTCCACATGTTCCTTTGAGGCATGCTAAAAAACAAAGGAGATTGTTACTGCAATGCGTCATTTACTACTCAGGATGTAATTGTTATCATTTTAATATACTCTGTTACTAAATAATTCATCATCTAAATCAAAAATTGTAATCAGATAAATAGCTCACCTTAATGGGAGGTAGCTTCCTCTTCCTCTTCACACTGATACCTGATTGATTGTTCCAAATATTCGACAGATATGTATCACCTTTCGCAAGTCCCAGCACAATGTCGACAAAACGTCGGTCATTGTTTTGTTTCGCAGCATGCGTACACATTTCATTTCAATTAACTGTATTTGTATTAAATGAAATTTGAAATTACTCAAACGTTTTTGTGGAGATAACCTGTTGATATTGTTCATCAATATCAATACTCTCCGTTTGTATCGTGTTACCATCATGTTCCTGAGACAATGAAGTTTTAAACAACGTCAGTTTGTTACTGAAAAAATGATTGATGTTATTAATTTAAGTCATGCGAGTTCGATATACAAAGAAAAAGTTATCTCTATGTACATTTGTTACTAAACAAATAACTGATGTTATTTGTTTAAGTCATGTGACTTTGTTAATTCACAATTATTCATAATATCTATGTGACCTTGTTCCTAAACAATTGACTTATGATATTAATTTAATACACACACCTGTGCGTCAATAGGTCCTGTCTGAAGTCCACCAAGCCTTTCTTCTTGTCTGTATTCTGTTGCTCCCTGACCATACACTTGTGTTAGTATTGAGTTATCTGGAACTCCCTGACATAAGCATAGTTCAAAACAATAAGTCTCCCAATATAATAAAAGTTTTTTTAGTAAACATATGTGATGTTTTAAAGATTATAAAAATGAGTCACGGTAACAAATTGAAAAACTTGTGATATTAATGTAATGACTAATTTTACAAATTTAAAATTCACACCTTTGTAACGGCAAAAGTAGCCGTGTCATTTACACTACATTTCTCTTCTCCACGTTCATTACCCTTCCCCTGTTGTAACTCCATACACTCTTCTCTACATCCGTCAGTAGTATCCTCCACCGTCCTGTTACTATGTTCTCCACCTATGTTCTTAATCTCTTCCACTTTCTCGATACATCCACCTTCACTACCTTTGTCAACCCCTGTGTTGACCTCATTACCCACTATTTGTTGTGTGGTTTGTACTGTGTCAGTCGAAGCCACTGAATTTCCAAATGGTTGATGCAGCACCTAAATTACGGTAACAGTTGTAAATTTTCAAAACATAACATTTTTGAATGTGAATTAAAATTTTCTTATATCTATTTTGAGTTATGAAACCTGATTCGACGATTCATTGACGTCACTTTGTATGGTGTTATCCTCAACAACAGTTGCTTTTTCAATGACTTGTTCTACAACTTTGGACTCACTTTCCGCAGTTTGTTCTTCAACTTCATCAATTTGTTCGTGTAGTGCATCAAAAGCAATTGATTTGATGTCAAACCATTCATCAACAACAACGTCACTTGGCTTCGTTTCTGAACTGAATTATTAAAATAAACACCATATTAATAATTTAAATTATCAGTAATTGGGGTACAACAACTGTTACATGTAATGCAACTCAGCATTCAACTTAATTAAAAGACATAATTTATTTACAAACAAGTAACCAAGGAATTTCTGAAATACAATGTATATACACTAGTACAAAATTTACATTTTGCTGTGCCTTATTTGCTGCGGTTTTTTGGTGTTTTATAAATACCGCAGCAAATAAATTGATATTTTTGTTAAGGATTATTATTTGCTGCGGTTCTTGTGTAACCGCAGCAAATAACTTTTTTTTACTGCTATTTATTAGTATTTGCTGCGGTTGTTAACTGCAGCAAATAGTGCTGTACATTTTTTTTTCTTTTTTCTTTTTTTTTTCCCGTTGGGACTGTTTTTTTTTTATTTTTTTCTGCCTTTTTCTTTTGTTGTTTTGTCCTTCTTTTTTCTTATCCTCCTTCATTCTCTCAAGAACTCACACTCAAACCAAACCCTAACCAAACTTAGCTAACTCCCTCATTCTTCGACTGCCATCTTCTCTCACACTCTTCTCCGAACTCACACTCACACACCTAACTCCCTCTTCCATCTTTCTTCCGTCTAAACTCACAGTCAGCTTCATCACTCCCTCATTCTTCCGTCTGAAGTCAGTCCACCGTCTGAACTCACTCCACCGTCATGCACTAGTACAAAATTTCGTCTTTTGCTGCGCCTTATTTGGGTTCTCCGCCGCGTTGCCGCCGGATACCTCCCCGCCGGTCTGTAGCAATTGGGTTAGTAGTATTGAATTAATTGTTAATTACTTCTGCTTTAGTTTCCTTGATGTTAGTACAAAGCTATTTTACATGGAATAGAAAACATTAATTGTTATCATGTGAATATGTGATGTGGATCTTAAGGTTATTGGTTAGGATACATTAGGTAAAAATCTAACCTCATCTTTTTTTTGTGTCTCCATATAATTGTTAAAGTTTGCCTTTTGTGTATTATATATTTATATGGACCATGTTGAATGTCAAGTGTCAATTCTAGTATCCTCAACATAAATGCCTCGGTAGATAAGTAGATTTGATGCATGTGTTCAAACACAAATGATTGAGGTCTACTTTTGTGATGAGATAAGTATATATGGGATTACAAGACTTATAAAATATGTGTAATCCAATATATGGGTCTTTGCATTCAGGGGGAAGCTTCTTTTGAATCACAGCAGAGATATTCTCCCCCATACTTACCTTTTCACAAGGCTTAAAATGCCTTTTGTTAGTACAAAGCTCTTTTAAGAACTTAGCATAACGAGGTACCTGTTTAATAGCATCCAGTAGAGGAATATTGACCTCAACTTTTCTAAATGTATCAAGAATTTCGTTATCAAGAGCCTCTTTCTTAGCTTTAGCAAATCGAGAAGGGAAAGGGGGAACATCTTGAAAACGAAAGGAAACACTATCAGATTTGGTATTAATTGTCTCATGTTTATTTTCACTCTCTTTTGCTACCCTTTTATCTAAATGGTTGTTCTCAACATCAGATTTATTGTTAGGGGTCACTTCTACTTCTTTTTCTACCTCGCGATTTTTTATTTTAGGCGCAACCAACTCTTTTCCACTTCTTAATGTAACCGCCTTAACATTTTCATTTGGATTAGGTGTTGGTTGAGATGGTAATTTACCAGAAAGTTGTGTCTCAAGATTACTTAAAGAAGTACATATTTGACCAATTTGAGTGTCTATGTTTTGTAAATGAGTATCAGTCTTATTTTGGTATTGAACACCTTGATTATGGACTTGGCCTATTTGATTAGCCAATTGTTTATTACTTTCAGTACAAAATGTATGTTTTCTTTCACTTAAGTGGAAGACTGAAAGTAATAAACACCTAAACAAGTTTATCAGAATGTTTAATTTAGTTGAATTGCTAGTCCATACTATATAACATCAACTCAAAATCCAGCTAAGCTGGAGCTCCATTTCAAATACTAATCCATAGTAATACCTCAGGAGTCCATAGTAAGTTCAACCCTTTCTAGTACTATGGAATGGGTGTCGCTCTTAATGACGAAAAAGATGAAAAAGTTGGAATCATTTACCAAGGGTATAGGATTCCACACCTCCGTTGTTAACATATGAGCGATGAACCAAACAATTTACAAAAAGAAACGGATTTTCACTCCATACTCTATGGTTTCATATTCTCATTCCATCCCATTCCAAGTTTTTGAACCAACATGCTCTTAGTCGCTACTCACAACTCGAATGCTATTGGAAAACAAAACCAACCTCCCAATCTAACAACTGTACATGGATTTTGAAAAAATCCTTATGATCTCTCACTACTACGTAATTTGCTTCTTCAATTATAGTAAGCAATTGCTGAACTGATTGTGGGTAATTAAATGTTTATTAAAGCAAGAACCACATTTTTGAAAGAATTATACACAACCATATATTAAATTTACTATGTTATTGTACTGAATATCTTCAATTGTGTGTTATTAGTTGCACAAGATGTCAAAGGATCGGTCATGGATGTACAATTGCCATGATAAGGCGAAATTTGTAGAAGGGGTGTTTGAGTTTTGTGAGCGTGCAGAAGCATATTCACAAACTCAAAAAACCGGGGGGTTTTACTGTCCATGTTTCAAGTGTGCCAATGATCGTAAGTTTGAAAGTATTGCTGAGGTCAGGCTGCACCTACTTCTTCATGGTTTTCGACCTGATTATTATGTGTGGAGTTATCAAGGTGAGACAGGAGTCCATGACGGTCCTTCGTCGCGTGGTAATCATCAACATGATGATAGTAGTCATCAACATAACAAGGACTATACTCATGCAACCAATGATGATGTCTATAGGAATGATGATTACGAACGCGATGAAGCGGATCATAGAGTCGAAGAGATGGTGGAAGGCCTTGACAATGGACGAGGCTTTGAATCCATTTCAGAGGCCTCTCGAAAGCCTTTGTACCCCGGTTGTACTAAATTGACCATTCTTGTTGCTGTGATGGAATTGTTTAGTGTCAAGTCAGAAAACAATTGGACTGATAGAAGTTTCACAATGTTACTAGAAAAGCTGAGTGGCATGTTTCCGGATGGAAATGAGCTTCCTAAGTCAACTTACTATGCTAAGAAGCTGATGTGTCCATTCGGCTTAGAGTATGAGAGAATACATGCTTGTCCAAATGATTGCATATTGTACCGAAAAGATTATGAGTTGTTGGATAAGTGTCCAAAGTGCAATTTGCCACGTTATGACCGACAAGGGGCACGGGGTAAAGCTGGTCCGCCGTCCAAGGTTTTGTGGTATCTCCCAATAATACCAAGATTCAAGCGGTTGTTTTCAATTACGAAGGATGCTAAGAATCTAAGGTGGCATGCGGAGGGTAGAAGGGTGAAGGGTTTGCTACAACATCCAGCTGATGGTCCGGAATGGAAGACTATCAACAGGAAGTATAAGACATTTGGAGATGACAATCGCAATCTCAGGCTTGGGTTGTGCACTGATGGAATGAACCCTTTCGGTACTCTTAGTTCGAAGCATAGTTCATGGCCGGTAATTTTAACGATCTATAATCTTCCACCTTGGTTGTGCATGAAAAGAAAGTACCTTATGCTATCACTTCTTATTTCTGGTCCAAAGCAACCCGGTAATGACATTGATGTGTATTTGGAGCCCTTAGTTGATGACTTAAGAAAATTATGGGATGAGGGTGTTTTGGTGTATGATTCCCATGCAAAGGAGACTTTCACGTTGCGTGCAATGCTTTTGTGCACTGTCAACGACTTTCCAGCTTATGGTAACTTATCTGGGTACAAGAACAAAGGGATGAAGGCTTGCCCTATTTGCATGGACGATGGTGATTCTACATGGGTGGGTAAGTATGTTGACTGGTGTCATCGAAGATTCCTTCCACCTAACCACCCTTTTCGGAAGAAAAAGAAGCCATTCAATGGGATGGTTGAGGATCGTGTTGCTCGTCGTCCATTAACTGGTTATGAGGTGTATTCACAGGTTAAGGGGGTTCAAACCATTTTTGGGAAACCAAATTATCAGTTGATTCTATTGTAGACGGATGGGCCTATATTTTGGCAGCTTCCATATTGGAGAGATTTACAAGTCAGACATTGTCTCGATGTGATGCACATCGAGAAAAATGTTTGCGATGCCATACTTGCCACCCTTTTCAACATTCCGAACAAGACTAAAGACAC
>PYUH01002635.1:52770-63936 GCA_016808085.1 Suaeda aralocaspica | reverse complement strand
GGTTATTGCTTGTGATGTAGTGCAGTAGTGAGGGGCAGTCTGGGTCTTGTATTTTAGGTGTTTGGCCTGGAGTTGTATGCAATTGTTGTTGCTGTTTGACTGCTGTTTTTTGAGGGTGGCTGTGCAGTTTTGTTGGTTGTGGTGGGTGTTGCAGTGTAGATTTCTGTTTGTGTAGGTTGTTTTTTGTTTCAATTTGGTATCATTGCTGGGTCTTGTGAGTTGTTTTGGGGAGTTTTTGCTGGGCTGTCAGATGCAGGTCAGAGCTCTGTATATTGTGTGGCTGATTTTGTTTTGCTGACTCTTGCTGTTGTGTTTGTGGTTGCTGTTGGCTGTTATTCTCAGCAGTTTTGGTGTGGATTGTTGTGGTTGTTTGTTGCAATTTTGGGGGCTCTGCAGTTGCAGCTGAGTTTGCTGGCAGTTTACAAGTTTGGTATATTCAGTGGGGATAGAAGTGTTTTGTGTTTGTTTTGTTGTTCTTGGTTTTAGGTTGTTGGATTTTTTGGTTTGTTTGTTTATGTATAGGTTGGTTTGTTTTGAGCTGCCTTGGCTGGATTGACTCAGTTTGGCTAAGGCTGGCTTCGAGGTTGTATGTTTTTTCCATTTTTGGTAATAAAATTTCTTACAATTTTACCAAAATATACAAAAAAAATTCATTAATTTATATTAATTGAACTGAATTCGGTTTCAATAAATTGGGTACTAGCTGCGGAATATTATTTGCAGGGAGCGTGGATGATATTAGGAATTAAGAGCGTAATTTCATTTCAGAAAATTATTCAAAAATAAAAAAAAAAAAACTATTTGCTGCGGTTCTCTATACAACCGGAGTAAATAACTTAACTGAAAATGGAGGGAAACTGCTTATTTGCTGCGGTTCTCCAAACAACCGCAGCAAATAACCCTATTTTTTGCTGCGGTTTAACCGCAGCAAATAAATTTTTATTATTTACTGCTGCTATAAGTGCTGCGGTTCAAAACCGCAGCAAATAACCGAAAAAAAACCGCAACAAATCTCGTTTTTTGTACTAGTGATATAATTTGAAAGACGAAAAATAACAAAACAAATTTACTAACCCTTTGCTAGATTCTTCCATAATCCTACTACCCATGAGCTTTAATTCAAGCAATAGATGTTCAACTTTGAACAATAGAGTTTTAATTGTTCTGTTTTTTTTTTTNTTTTTTTTTTTTTTTTTTTTTTTTTTTTTTTTTTTTTTATTATTACTGTAATTCTTAGGGTTTGTGTTTTTTTTTTTTTATTTTTTTAATTTTACACTAAAAGTACATTTTTGGTTTTGGGAAGGGGGTATTTTTTATGCTTTGAGAAGGACAGAATTCAGTTTGAGGGAAGTTGAACCACTGTGATTCATTATAAAATTTTACCCAAAAAATTAATAAAAAAGACACGTGGCAGATTAGCAATACATGCATTGAGGTATGTGCAAAGTTGGAAGCATCATTACTTTCTTAAACTTAGCCAAATGAATTGTAAAAAACAGAAAAACACCATACGTTACCAAAAAATCAAATCAAACTCCAATCCCCCACATGTGCATTTAAATAGTAGCAATTTACCATTAATTAGTTTCCTACAAAATACAAGTGAAAGGTAAATATTGCTTCGTAACAAAGTTCATTATTTTTTATACTTTTGCAACAAAATAGATTACAAGTGCATATAAAAATCTTATCTACGTATAAGACTTAATAAAAATACATAATTTAATTTATTAATTTATGCAGGTTTTGTAATATGTACGTAGTGATGGTTAACGTTAAATATTCTTGCATAACGTCGAATTTAATCATACAATAAGTACATTCATTGTTAGGGAATGACATACAAAAAATTTTAGAACGTGGGAACTACCCATGCATCATAATGTACTAACACCACGTACACACGATTCTACTAAGAATACACAAAAAACGTTAATAAACACTACACCAACGATTGATGTCTGATCTATTAGGGTTAACAACTGAAAATATTTGTTGTAGTTTATTATTTAAACTTGCATACATAAGTACTACTTTTATATAAATGGTCGAAAAATAGTATTCCATATAATGCATTTTTTGTTAACGGTTGAACAATTATTTTATGTACTTTTAAGTACTAATTAACCATGCTTTATTTGTTTGGTTGCAATTGACCCTTTGCTATGTATTTTCCTAAACCTTATTCGCGTGCCATGAAGGTGTAATGGAATTCAAAATTTATAAACCAATTTTAATAGTTATTTCATGTTCGTTTCAAATAGCAAACAAATGTCAAAGTGATAAAATTTCTCCCAATTTAATCATACATACATTCTTTCCTTCCTGTAATTTTAATTATTTTCTACTCTTACATTCATCCTTCCTTCTTTAAATTTTAGGTCAACCAATTCAATGGCAGTGCTCCAGTTCTGGCACGGTGGTGATTTGGTAACTGCTCCAATTAGAAAATACGTTGGGGAATCGGAAAAAACAATTGAATTTAATGAGGATGAATTCACAGTCGACAATTTTAAATCAAAGATACATGAATTGGGTTACAAGAAGTACAAGGTAAGGTATGTTGCATTAATTGAATATTTACCCAACACACTTTATCAAGTGGATAAAATGAGGGACTTCAAGCACTTAAAACAATTAGCAATATCTACCGGACATTTAAACATTTTCATTGAATCGAAATCAAAGAAAAGAGAACCAAATATATCACAAGGAACAACACAAACGAAGGGACAATGGCATTTGAAGAAGGTAACAATGGGTCCTAAACGAAAATTAGTAGAAGAACAGCACGAGGAATTAAGTGGGACGGATGACGATGAATTGGTATGTCAGTGTAACCTAAATTTATCCTTGTTTTAATTTCTTTCAAATGTCTTACTTTACCAATTTATGAGTACATGACATTGAAGTATAGTATTCGTTTTTTTTAATTTATTCACAGACTTTATTTTTCTTTTGATTAGCAATAACTACTAGGAAATACATTTATGTTACTAAAACCTGTAGTTAACATGTACAATATTTTTTCAGTCAAAAAACATAACAGAGGAAGTGGAAGATGTTTTACATGAACCTTCAATTGTGACTCCTCCTAATGATGTAAAAGTAAGAAAAGTTAAATATACGTATTATATGTTTTTAATTATCTAAAACCATTGGTTTGAATAATTCTTTTTCTATTAATTTGTTTAATAGTGCACTTATGTGAACTGTGATGTGGGAAGATATGGCAGACTTGTTGCCAAATTGACGACACAACAACGACATTGGGTTAAAGACACGGGGTTTGGAAATTTACTAAAAATTAAAATCACACATATTGATCCATCATTTGGTGTTTGGGTGACATCTATGTTCGATGATCAAAACAAGACCTTAACCATTAGAGACAACATCTCAGTGACAATTGATGATGAAATAATAGGTTGGGTGTTAGGAATACCAGTTGGTCCTAGCCTATTTCATCCGGAAGAGGCAAGCGAAAAACAGTTCAAGGGATGGAAAAAGAAATACAAAGAAGACACTCTGTATGGTGCTATAACACAGTCAGTGGTTCACGACATGGTGTTACCTGAGAAAACGAATAAAACAAGGTTCCAACGACATTTCCTATTATACACGTTAGGTGTTCTCCTATGTCCTACACAGAAGCACAGTTGGATAAGTCCCCTACATGTTTACATGCTAAGAAATGCTTGTAAGGCATACAAGTACAATTGGGGCAGTTACGTCCTAGTTTGGTTAGTAAAATACCGGAAAAAATTTGCCATGGTTAAAGAAGGACTTGGTGGATGTACCCTCCTGCTTTTGGTAAGACAAACATACTATCATTTTATCTACATAAGTTAAATAACAACTAACATTCTGTGGTAATAACCTTTTGTAGGTGATATACTTGGACCGACTTGAAAACCGGATGAATGTGCGATGGAATGAGTCATCATGCCATTTACGTTATTGGGAACAGTCTGATGTTGCTTCTGCTTTAGAAATGGACAAGGGTAACAACGGTTGTTATGGCAATGGAAAAGCTGTAAAAAAAACGTTACTTATGGACGACCATACCCTAAATTCAATTGATTTTTTTTCCTTTCAACAAATTCCTACTAGTGTGTACTAGGTAGTACCTTTGGACAATGTAACTTACGTTCTAAAAAGTTGTTATTTGTCCTACTAATGTTATATGTAACATTAAATTAAGTGTTTGTTACCAAAATAGTATTATGATGTACTTCAATTACTAACAATCTTTCAGTCCTTACTGACTTATTATGCCCATTAGTTTACATACTTATTTATATTATATAATTATATTACTAATAATGATTCATTTGTTACTTGTTAATTGTTAATTTGACATGAAATTTGTATAAAATGTAAAATGTAACTGGGGTTGGTGTAACCTTCTGATAATCTGTTGCTATATATAGCCACAGTTTGTCCATAGAAAAGTAGATCATACAACGACTATTTACTTACACAAAAAACACATTAAAAAAATAAATTAATCAAACATTCTCAAATAGCGTTTTTCCTCTGATTATTTAGGATCATGGCCGTCAGATGCAACTGTGGCATTCCAAGTAAGGTTTTGAGATCATGGACTAACGACAACCTAGGGCGTCGATTTGCAACCTGCAAATTTAGTGATTCTCACAGGAATCTTAATGGTTGCAGATTTTTCCAGTGGGTTGATGTGGAGCAAACTGAATGGCAAAGAGTTATTACAAATTAATTAATTTTGGAGAAGAGGTTGCTACAGTATGAAGTTACGTTCCTCCGTAGCGAAGTTCGAAAACTTGAAGATGAAAAATCGAAGGTGGAAACGGATTTAAAGAAGTTACAAACAACACCTGCAAAACCAATTAAGCATTGACAAGTGTTCCCTAAGCGAACATCAACAACGTTATTTGGTCCAGTTACAGTAAGTGTTTTCATATTAGCAGCTATCCTGATAATTTTTAAGGTTATTGATTGATAATTAAGTGACGATGAAGGCAATAGGGAATTTATGTTAGTGCTGTCATATTTTGTTGTTGGTGTGGTTACATATTTCACTAGTAACTTATGTGATGTAACTTGCTTTGGCCTTTTAGTTTCATATATGTTTTTATGTTTAATTAGTATCAGAACTAATATTATTTTATATTGCTGACTCAGATTGTTAATTTATATTTCCAATTTGCAACAGTATTTAAATTTATCAAATGTGCAACATAATCTCAATTTAATGTTATTTCCTTACCGATTTAATGATTTATTATTTACGCGTTATTACAATTATATAATATTAAAAACAAATTGGTATTTCACATATAAAAAGGCTGGAAAAAAATTATGGCAGCTTCACCTTCCCAATTAATGCACACAACGATTGATGTGCCAACCACCCAATTTACTAGAGTTGCCTTAAGGTACCAATGGAAAATATTGATTTCTGAATTAGTGGCAGGAAAATCAAAGAAGTGATGTATTAAGACTATTGCAATTCTGGTTACTAAAACAATACCTTACTATACAAATTACTGATAATAACATATATGTTACTAATTAAAATTATTTTCTTGCATGGATATCAATCACGTCCATGCACTTGCGACGTTAAAGGTGACGTACAATAAACATGAACATCTTTCTTGTTAATGGCAATGACTTTTGGCGGGAATTATTCATTTAAGACTGACGTTTACTCATCCTATAAATAAGTGTTGCGACATGGTGACATGATATCAACTGCAAATTTCACAATAAACAACTCATCAGCTATTTTATATTGCTATTTCAGTAACATATTCTCACAATGGCAAGAACAAGAAACTCCAACAAGAGATGTTTGGGTAAAACCACTTTCATATTTTCAATTCTACTCACCTAATTATGTATACATTTGCCAACTCCCAATATTTGTTCGCTAACATTGTGTTTTTGTTTCCATCAACGCAGCTCCACGGGTGACTAAGAAGATGAAAGAAGAGATGGAAAGAACAAGGGAGAACATTTACAACCGACTATCCATTCGCGAAGTTATATGGACCATTGGTCCACTTGAGACTGGTAAAATTGTATCGAAAATTGGTCATGCTCCCAGTGTTGAAAAGGTATATGAGGAGGAGAGACAACACTACGAACTCAACCACTTTTACTTCCATGCCTTGCCAAAGAACAAGGATGGTGACATCATTTAGTTCGTACCCGAGGTAGATGATCGAATTGTTAAAATAGAGCCTTATGAAAGCGGGGATGAGGAATTTGTTTGTCCAAAGAAGTTCAAAAAGATTACTTTCATAGACCTCTCTAACGAGGACTGATAAATTTATCTTTATATTTGTATTTCGTTTATCCTTTTTATGTAATGGTCATGGTGAAATATCATGTGTATGGTTCGTTAGTTAATGAATGAAAAATCTATTATTGTTTTGAAATTAAAGTTCATAGGAATTACCAGTTAGTATCCAGTTACTAAAATAATATTTCACATAAGGGTAACAACAAGTTAAATTAAAGACAAAAATAGTTCACATAAGGGTAACAACAAGTTACAAAGGGATGAATATGGCTGCATACAAAAACAGTGTTCAGTTGATAAACTGACAAAATCATACAAATACCATAAAATACAATCAAATCCCAGAATTACGTAACCAATATGGACGTTGAATGTTTGGAGTTAAAATGTATCCTGACTGAGTAGACAGTTGAATAGTAAGACTTGGTTCAGTTGGTTGTGATCCGATTGAATTTGTCACAACGTTTTCCCCGTTGTTGGTGTCATCAGTTCCATGATGTTCCGTCAAGTTCCTCTTCCCTTGCCACCTTCCATTCAAATCACCAAACGTCTCTTTTATGATATCCTACAAAGTTATTTATAAAACAAATACATGTCAACCAAAGTCATTTCCTTAATAACTAATGAATTTTTGAATACACAACTTTGAAAAATATAAATATAAACCTGTTCTTCTTACCATAAATTACACATCAGTTACTAATATATTAATAAACAGTATCTTAATTACCTCTTGATGCACAACTTCTTCTGCAGTATATTTGCCCTTTTTCTTTGAGCTTGACCCTTTCTCTGATGGGTTAGGGGTTCTGGTAGTTTTTCCCCTACCAGTAGTTCGTTTATCAATGGGGTCCTTTGTGCCACCTTCCACAGGTACAACACTTTTTTTCAAGTGTCTCTCGTTTTGTTCTTTAGGTCGTAACCGTCGACGACCAAATACTTTGCGTGATGAGTTATCCCACCAACAATATACATTATCATTATCATTCCGCTGGATTCCCATAAAATCTTCCAACTCAATCCTAAGCTTATCTGTAGCTTCTCTATACATGGCAAACGTAGTGTCGTTGTGCATTGCTAACGTGCTTAGATAAGTATGCCTAAGGGACATTTCCCTTTTTTGATGTACTCGTTCTGATTCAATATCATAGTAGGACATTTTGATGTCCTCATACTGCCTAACAATATCCTTTCTCAACGACTTAGAATGTATTTGTCGGGGATAAATTTTATGTCCTCCACCTCAATCGATCTGATTATATGTTTACAAAAAATTCCTCTAAACTCAAACAATTTACAAGAGCAACAAAATTCACCTTTTTCCTTATCAATTGTAACTGTGAAGTTCTTCCATCTTTTCCTCCATATTGGGGTTGGAATTTTCTCTTCTGCTTTGTAAAATGACACACTAACAAGTGTTCTAATTTTGGTGATGTGTGTGTGTCTTAAACCTAGAGACTCGTCCCTAACCTCTTTGAACTTCGTGTTAGTGTACTTCGTATGGAATACGTACTCTGCAAGAATAGTCTTGTCAACAAGTAGGGGTGAATCGGCAGATGCATAGTTCAATTTATGCTCAGTGTTTGCTAAATTACCCATGGCAGCTTCGTACAACTAAACAATCCTTGCTAGCGGTGTGTCAATGCACACGGATCCCTTTAAGAACCTATTCATACCCTCGCTTCTCTGAGCAGACGACATTCCAGCCCAGTAATTGTCTCGAAAATATCCGGGGACCCACCTAGTCCTCAACTCATACGAATCTTTAACCCATGTGTTGTCTTTAATCTTATACTTATCCACCATTTCCTCCCATGCTTCTTCAAACTCATCCGCGTCCAAACATTCATGGACCACTACACCTAATGCAACCTCAATTTTTTTTCCAATTTTTGTTGCTACCCAAATTCCTAGATGCGTTTTTTAGGATGTGCCACAAGCACAACCTGTGTAGAACTTCCGGAAATACTATTGTCACTTCCTTCCCAATAGCCTTATCTTTTGATCAGTCAAAATGCCAAATAGAGCCTTTCGCATACATTCAAGCCATTGATTGAATACCCAAACAAAAGTTTCAGTATCCTCATGTGAGATCAAAGCACATGCAAAAATTACTGAACTCCCATGATGGTTTAAACCAACAAACGGTGCCAGAGGTATTAGGTATCTGAAATGGTTTATTTAGTAAGGCTTAGGCTAAAAAATGACAAACATTAAAGGGTTATAACTTATAAGTATTAATTGCAATTGTCTGACGTACTGTTATGTTATTGCATGTTACTGAATATAGGCACATAGTTACTAATTTAATTGATCGATATATAAATGGAAATTTTACAACTTAAATTACTAATTAAATTGGTAAAATTACTAAATATTATCATACCGTATACACAGTTACGTTTTATGTACTAATCAGTAAAATAGTACATGTAAATGACATTTATGTTTAGCAATTACTAATTAAAAGTGTTTCGTTACTTTATAATATAAAAATATAAAAACTAACCTGTTTGTTTGGAACGTTGTGTCGAAAGTGACTATGTCGCCAAAATCTGCACACATTACTCTACACCTTCCGTTAGACCAGAACACATTCATTAGCCTTCCATCACAGTCTCTTTCTATGCAGCTATAAAATCCATTGTTTCGTTCATGTTGCTTCTCAAAATACGCTTCCAAAGCAATTGCATCTCCTATAAACCTTGTTTTACGACGCTCCAAATTCACCGCTTTCCTCAAGTCATGTTGGTTGAATGTTAGATTTTCACGACCCCCATTCTCAACAAGGAAAGCGTTGAAGTTTTTAACAATAGAGATACCGGCTTGATCATTATTAACAATTCTCTCAAAACTCAGTTCATCAATGCTTCTATAATTTACCATTAAACGACTACAACTAGGATGAAGTTCATGATTGTGGTCTAAATGACATGTTCTTATTTCTGATAAGTGTATTTTATTCTTATATTTTACCCCCTGTTTTCGTTTATTTTGACTCTAACCTATGCTCTTCGGAGCTATTTTGGTTAACATTTGGTTGTATGGAATTGTTTGTGCTTGTTAGTGACTTTTTGCAGGATTTCGGTGTTTTTGCATTGATTCCGAGGTAATCATATGATTTACAACTAGATACTAGAAGCCATGGGTTAGAATTGAAGTAATCAGGAAGCTATGATGAAGCCTGGAGTAACACAAGACGAGCTGACTTGATTTAGGCGAGAAAGTCATTTCGCCCGGGCAGTTGGGCGGATTTCGCCCGGGCGGTCGGGCGGAATTTACTTAGCATTTTTCAAGAAGATGGGACGAAAACACTGATCGCGCCCGATCGGGCGGATTTTGCCCGGGCAGTCGGGCGGATTACTTCCAAGGCCAAAATCACTCGCTTCGTGCGCCCGATTGGGCGGATTTTGCCCGATTGGTCGGGCGTTTTGTCTGGAGCCCGTTTTTCACTTCCTTTTAGCTCGAGCATTGTACTTTTCATATAAATAGTTCTTGTGTTAGGTTTTTCTTTACAGAGGAGAGACTACATTAGAGATTATTTTTCTCCTTAGGGTTTTTTCATTCAGTTTCTCTCTAAAACTCACTTTTGTCAAAACTTAATCATTCATTCAATACAATCGCAATTTCAGGTTCTTCTTTATTTTCTTCTCTTGTTTTTATTAGTTTAATTATTTTCCTTAGTTTTAGTTGTTAGTAGTATTTTAATTTTCGAACTTGTTTTTGTTTCAGTTCTTGCTTTTGAGTTATTTTTGTTCTTGTTAATTAGGTTAATTGCTATAGTCATGTTTTCAATTCCGGTTCTTATGATTAAATTGGTTCCTTTAGTTTCTATTATGCGTGAGTAGTTCCCTTTCTAGGATAGGGGATCCATGGTTTGATTTTGATGCTTTGTTCATAATTGTTAGTTTGGTTATTAATGTCTTGCACTACAACAAAACAGCCTTTTTGCAACGGAAAATTTCCGTCGCTAAATCCTTTAATTCCGTCGGAAAAAGGCTTTGCGACGGAATTCCGTCGGAAACGTGTCGTCGCTAATTCCTTCGTCGCAAAATTTTAGGTTTTCCTACGGAATTTCCGTCGTAAAACTTTTGCGACGGAATTTTCCATCGCAAAATTCATATTTGCGACGGAATTTTCCGTCGCAAAATTCAANCTTCGTCGCAAAATTTTAGGTTTTCCTACGGAATTTCCGTCGTAAAACTTTTGCGAGGGAATTTTCCATCGCAAAATTCATATTTGCGACGGAATTTTCCATCGCAAATTTGCGAGGGAATTTTCCATCGCAGAATTCAGATTTGCGATGGAATTTTCCATCGCAGAATTCAGATTTGCGACGGAATTTTCCATCGCAAATTTTCGACGGAAAAGTCCGTCGCAAATTTTGCACATTCCGTCGGAAAATTCCCTCGCAAACTAGTGCTCAATTTGCAACCATTTAATTTTCCATTTTTTTTGCGACGTTAATTTCCGTCGCAATAGTTTTACGAAATTCTTATATGACAATTTGCATATTTCCGTCGGAATTTTGCAATTTCTTTCTAAAAACAAAGATTACTTCAAACCCTATTTTATACCTGCAAATCTTTATGTAGACCAACACCATTTCCATTCTGTTGCGATGATACATTCCATCGCAAACTATTTAAAACATAAATAAATTAATTTCTGTGTTACAGCTACCATAAAATACTTCCATAACAAGTTTAACAATAATAATAATTGCGATGAACTAAACTATATATCATGAAATACAAGAGGCCTCGGTAACTAAACTGGAGTGCCTTCACCTGCGCCACTACCCGAGTCATCTCTGGGGTCTCTACGACGACTCTGGAACGGAGAACAACAGTCAGTAACTAAATGAATCCGACTCT
>PYUH01002635.1:11522-49953 GCA_016808085.1 Suaeda aralocaspica | reverse complement strand
CCATGATGATCCTGTGTGACGTTGCCACGCTGCTGTTGTTGCGATGACTCACCCAAGTTGATCACGGTACCATGAACATTTGAAGTACCTTTTTTTCCCCTTCTTCTGTGCATCTCGATGAGTACCACCGTCCATGAATACCTGAATCAATGTTAACCACTATTAGCACACATATATATGAGTGACACATATTTATTAGGGACGAATCTGCACAATACATGAATCTGAATACTAACAGAATGCAACATAAAAGCTCTGCTATGAAAACCAATNTGAAAACCAATAAAACAACAATACACATTTTCATTTCATGTAAATGGATCTCCAACAAGCGTTCATTACACATAATGACAACAACAATGGCTCAATACCTAAGCTAATAATCATCTTATTCCAACACTTGCACTGCATGAACGAAATAAGGTAACTATTCACTGCTATGATATGTACTATATCCTTCACTACTGTCATCTAGGTATACAATGGTGTCGTCCTCTTCTTCTGAATCGCTTGAGCTCAGTTCAGATTCATCATCGTCATCGTCTGCAATCATTTCATCGTCATCAGAATCAGAGACAACAAAGTCCTCAACAACATCATAGTCCGGAATCTCGTTAGGTGGACAAAGGATTGAAGGTGCGCTAGGTAAAGTTTCCTGTAGAAATTGTTGGTCAACTGCAGCATCAACTATGGACCTAGCGTGTGTTTTGAACAAAGCCCACCATTGAACGCGATCTCGTTTCAGGCTTGGATAAGATGTGTAGTAAACCTGGTTTACTTGATAAGATAAGACAAATGGGTCATACTTAGGGTACTTTTTCGTATGATTGACTTCGACAAGCTTGTATCGGTCATGTACGTTCATACCCCTAACAGAATCCATCCAGCTACACTTAAACAACATAGTCTTGTACTCATTTTTCGCACCAGTGTAGACAAGTTCAATGATGTCATCTAAAATTCCATAGTACTCTGAGCCATCTTCACCCGAAACTGAAACACCGTAATTCATAGTGGCTTTTTGACGACCGTGACCATATGTATGAAAGTTGAAACCACCAACCATGATTTGACTGAAACTTCGAACTCGCTTGAAAGGCCCCATAGCCAAAGCTTGTAGGACATCAGAATTCGGTTTATCGCGATGGACCTGTAGGTACGGTGAAATTGGTATTGTTAAAGTGTAACGGTAAGTCAAACCTATAAACATAAACAAATAGGGTATTTTTAACTTGTTACCGTATCACGGAACCAGNGTATCACGGAACCACTTTGGGAATTGAAGTTCAAATTTTTCTTGAACTGCTTCTCTATCCAAAGTCCGATGGGTTGAGAGAAGGTGGTCCTCAAACTTCCTACAAAATGAATGATTCCATCTGAATGACTAAAAATTAAACATAGTTGTTCACATGCTATGGATATACATGTAACATTTTTGAAGTAACCTTTCGTAGTCACCCAAAATGCCGCAGTTGGACAGCACAAAAAAGTGTGCATGTTGGAGTTCTTTCTGATCTAGAAATCTTGACTTCCCTTGATTTGTAACACGACCTGTGTCGACTGTGAATAGTTCTGGAACATCATTGTTGTGTATGTCACTGTCAATATCAGGGTTGACATTCCGACCTAGATCTCTTGTTTTTGTGTCAAACTTGTAGTCAAAGTAATGCGAGCAAAAGTTTGCAACCTCTTCAGTTAGGTAAGCGTTGCATATTGAACCTTCAACACTGGCTTTGTTTCCAATTTTCCGTTTCAAGTGATTTAGAAACCTGAAATTAATATTAAACAACAGTAATTATAGTTTAACCACCGGTTATATAAATGCAAGAAAAAAAAAAGCATAAAATTATGTTTGAATTCTCTGCTACAACTGTTTCAATGGAGATCATCTCGATCGATATTGAACAGGTCCCACACTACTCGCTTCATATGCGCAAATTTATCTGTTATGTTTCCATTGAGTTGAAAAATGAAGCGAGGAACAATCTTCTTGCTTATGGTTCTTGGTCTAAATTATCTTTCCGCAATTTTCTCTCCATCGTTCCATGTCACTTAACTGTAATAGTGAGCAAACATTATATCTCGAAGAATTGACTTACTTCTAGTGCTTGGTCATTCATACATGACTGGGGCTAAAATTCTTTCAGAGGCAATTCAGGCACAACCTTTCCATGAAGAACCTGACAGTGCGACTTTCATTCCACTAGTTTTACAACCTTGTAAATCAACAGCATCTGTCTCAATTAAAGTTCGTACCCATCAGGAAACGTGTCAACTGCTTCACCGGCACTCACACAAAACCTTCCTTTGATGCTCTATAAGAGTGTCGAGGTGCCTGTGGCATGACATCTGTTCCTTGATCGTCGTTTTGTAGATGAAGCTGCGGACATGTTTTACAATGCGGCCTGGATGTCTAACCTAGCGTCTAGCCGTGTAGAAAGTTTTTCGCTCTGACATCTCATAATAGTTTGTATTATTGTCAAAAATTTCGTCTCAATGTGGGGCATCACAGCCTAGGTTATCGGCGTATGAAAAGAAAAATAAGGGGAAAGAAAGAAGCGCGAGACAGATGTGCCAATAAGGCACTCGTCCAAGATATGGTGCTTTCGCTTTGCCAACTCTTTTTTGGCCTCTTGACTTGTTTAAGTGCTTCGGTCCATGCAGCTGCCTTTGGAAGTGTCTTCCCACATTCCCAAAGCTCATCCACGGCCGACATGATGTTGGAGGATCGGCCTTTCTCAAGTCTCTGATGTCTTCACTAGAAAGCTGTCTTTCTTTCCTGAAAGTGTGATCTGTAGATAGTAATTTCGCTAATGGCTAATCAATACGCAAGTTACCTTACCACTGGTTGCTTAACCAAAATGCCTGGCTTTTGCTCCATGGCAGGTTAAGGACAAGCTTTCTTGCGCGGCTGTTTGACGCACTCCAGACATCATACCGTAAGCTGGAAAGTTCACACGAATGGTCCATTCAAGATTGGCTGCTCGAAGAGTGAAATTTTTGTTTTGATTGAAATGTCTAGCGTAGTTGTCACCCACATGTCCTCACTAATTGTTTGCACTCTTCAATTAATGTCTGCCTGTAATCATCTAATTTCAACTTTGGGTGTTTGCCGAGAACAATCAAGTAAGGAAGCAAAACTGTCCCCTTGTTCAATACACTGGTAGGAGGCAGAGTTGTACAGGGGTTAAATAACGGGCCAGCAAGAATACTTTACCATCCGCAAATGACCTGAGGATCAACCCATCTTGTACACACCCAAAGACCGAACTGACGATTCAGATGGCAATTCGTTAGGCATCATCTAATGTGTTTCCAAGTCGTCACTGTCACTGGAGTGGCCATTGGTCCTTGGCTGTCGAGATATTTCTTTCATGCCATATGCCTTTCCTCGCTTGCAATGTCCTTTGTTGCAAACATCTTGTGCAATCGAGAGAGTATGGGAGTAATGAGAACATTCAAAGGCACATGCGTTTCCCTTAGAATCTTCTTGTATCAATCGTTTTGTTTTTACTGCCACATACCGACACATGAAGCTTTGGCATCCTGTTTCGCAAAACTAACATGCACCTCCGGGGCTATGCACATTTTGTTGCACGACCGCATCTCCAACCCCTAACAATCTTCTCACCTCGTATAAGGTCTGCGCCTATTTAGGTGTTCTTTGGAGCCGATTCACTAAACAAAGGGTGCTTAATGCGGGCTCCACACACCTATGGTGGCGAATTATAGGCTCTCCTTTCAAGCTAGTGATTTTAGAGGTCCACTCGCAACCCTAGAAATTGAACTCCCTCTCAACCGTCTAGGTTGCTCATAAACCTTAATGCTATAATCACGGACTGTTTGGCATTGATCATTAGGTCCTGCCTCTAGCATCTTGTGGCCTGGTGTCAGTCCCGCTTGACTTGGTTATGTCCTAGCATCCAAAACCATGTCACGGGTATTACATTTGGATTTCCCTTCGAGTTATCAGGAAGCCGTCTCATGGTTCATCCCTCGTAGTAATCGGTGTGAAACCTTGGCGATACAATGCAGTCTGTTTAATCTTTTCCGGGTCCATGTGGATACGTAAATTTCTTGCATTTCACACAAGGACACCTAACTTCATTTGGGTTAGAAGTCTGTGGAGATCTTTACAATAT
The DNA here is from genome assembly GCA_016808085.1 of Suaeda aralocaspica. Lineage (NCBI taxonomy): Eukaryota > Viridiplantae > Streptophyta > Magnoliopsida > Caryophyllales > Amaranthaceae > Suaeda > Suaeda aralocaspica. The sequence goes on along the minus strand of PYUH01002635.1, from coordinate 45,811 downwards.
TGAAGAATTCATCAACTCCTTCTTGAAGCACGGTTAAAGAGTACCCATCCAAACCTATGATATCATCCAACTACGATCCTTTCGTTTCTATGTCGATAACTTCTACACAAGTCACATATAGCCAATAGTTAGTGAATATAATATTATTGTTAATGTCTAACATTGTCTATTATTATGACAATTACAGCACAAAAGCAATTTTTTTAGATGTAACTTAAAAATAGCTTCAGATGTTAAGAACATTTGGCCTATCCAACTATTTTCAAAGAAGCAATTGCAAACGTCCAAGAATGTATCACACATATTCAAGAAGCAATTACAGATTCTTACGACGAATTTAATTCGTATTTAATTTTAATTCTCACTTTGATTATTGTTTTAGTTTAATTACTTCTAATCCGGATTTAGAGCATTAGCGACGGTAATCTTGTCAATTAGTTCCAATTCAAAGATTATAATTTAATTTAATTCTAAAAAAATGGTTCCGATGTAAGAATCGTATGCCTAAACGACATTGTACTAGTTCCAAAACATTATAATCTTCGTCTTCGTCGTTGTTTAGTTCATAGACAAAGATATAATTTAATTTAATTCATACAGCTCAGTAAAAGAACTTCACTCCCTTAATAAGTGGCTTGGCTTCATCTCTTTGCCCTTTATTCAATTTTCTTCAAGTGACTTTGTAAAGTTATTTTTTTAGCTGTTAATGGACCATCAAATCTTAAAACAGAGTAATCCAGTAACTCTCATTTGAGGCAATGTGCAAACAATTTGTTATGATGACTATAAGTTTAATTTATTAATTAGCAATGGATTTGATGAAAACTGATTATGTAAATCTGCATCAATTGCTATTCTTATATTCATTTTCAGCTTTTTTCATTATTATTATTATATACTCCTGTAATCTATGTTAACAATTAAAGGAACAACTTCCGGTTAGAAAATCAACGGTTGTTGGAGGCGCAGTGTAGTTCATCCATTTAAACCATTACTGTGAGTGACAAGGTGGAGATTGATGTAACTCCAGTTGCAATCCTAAGTATACTTCTCAATTTGGTGCCTAACCCAACAAACAGCCACCACACGGCCTCACTCAACCAGCACAGAGAACCCAACAACAGCCACCACCAGCCATCTCAAAACAAGCTGCACAAAACCGCATTCAGCAGTGTTCAGCTACACAATAGCTGCAAATTTAAAACTCTCAAACAGCCACTACAATTGAAAAACTGCTACAAAGGGTTGGCACATACAAAGCAACAACATTTCGAAAAGTTGGTGTTGGTGGGCAACAACATGCAGGTACGCATTTCCATACACCACCTTGCAAGTATACAAACAAATACATTCGCATTTGAGTAATACGGATTTCCATACACCAACATTGCAGGTATACTTGCAATATACCTCATTTGAGATAATACGGATTTTGTAAAAAACTTGACAAACAAATACTTCAAAATCTCCAAACCTTGAGAAAAAAACGCATTTGTGTAAAATACTTATTTTCTTCATTAGCTTATTTGTTCTTGATGTATTTTGTAAAAATACAGCATTTTTACCTACAAAATTGAGAAACAATGAAAAAATACAAGCAAAATGATGACACCTCTTTAATTCCATTTTTGAGCTTCAAAATTTCATATTAATCATTATTACATCACAACTATTACTAATGCACAAAACATGATAATAACAGCAAGCACAAATTATTCTATGTACTTATAATCAAAAACAACAAATCAAAAAAAAAAAAAATTGTGACAAACAAAAAATACCAACTTCTTCTTCTTCTCCTGCCATTCAAATTATGCACTAAATGAACCCAAAAAAGGAATATATTCTTATAAACAGAATTTTAGGCTAAAACTCTGCATTAAAACCCAATAAAGTAAGATCTTTCACACTTTCACTTAATAAATTAGTTAACCAAAAAAAAAACTAAATTTTCAAACAAAAAAGAAATAAATAATAAAAACAAAAAAATATATAAAACAGTAGAACAAAAATTTAAATGAAGAACATAAAACAAACAAAAAAAAACAAGATTTAGAAAAAAGGGAATAATTCAACTTACCGACAAGACCATATATTAAAAATAAAATATAAAAGATGACAAATTTTTTAGGGTAAAATTGAGAAAATTACCGACGAAGAAGAAGCAAGAACGACGAAGAAGAAGCCGACGAAGGACGAAGAAGAACAAGACGGCGAAGAAGAAGCAGCAACGACGAAGAAGAACAAGACGGCGAAGAAGAAGAACAAGACGACGAAGAAGAAGAAGGGAAGAAGAGCAAGAGTAAGGTTGAGAGTGTTGAGAGGGATGGAGGGACGAAGAAGGAGCCGCCGACTGAGGGAGTATTGAGAGGGAGTGTAGAGGGAGTAAGGTTTGAGGGAAGAAGAAGGAGTTAGGGTTTTTTTTTTTTGTTTTTGCGCGACAAAACAACAATTAAACAACAAAATTAATTCTGTCGGATTTTGCGACGGAATTTCCGACGGACTAAATTCCGTCGCAAAATTCCGACGGAAAATTCCGTCGTAAAATATAATTTTTCGTCACAAATTCATTAAATTTTGTAAAAACTTTTGTAGGAAAATACCGACGGAAAATTCCGTCGCAATCGTAATAATTCCGTAGCAAATTTGCGACGGACTAAAATTCCGTCGTAAATTACCGAATTTGCGACGGAATAACATTCCGTCGCAAAATTCCGTCGCTAATAAGCTGTTTTCTTGTAGTGTTGAATTCCTGTTGTCAACTTTTATTGCTTTCAGTTAAATACTGGCCAGGTTTGATTGTTAGTTTGATATTGTTGAAATCGATGCCGAGAGGTAAGATTACCACAATTAGATCATAAGGACAATAGGCAAAACGAGTCTAAGTGAGCGAGAGCCATTAGAGGAGTTTTCAAGGGGACTAGATTCGAGAGAATTAGTGGACCTTAATTCAAGGAAATTGATAATCTAATTAATTAATTGTGTGCAATTCATTTGTTAACCTGTGGTGAGCCGATGTCCTAGGCTTAGTCATAAATTCATTCCCTTAATCGACTTAGTTCTAGTTTTAGTTAACTTTTTAGTCTGAATTAAACATTCAAAGGCCCTTTACATAGTCTAAACGTTTTAGAACTAATAGGTTTAATTGCTTCCCTGTGGATTCGATCCCTACTTCCCTAGCTATATTAGTTAGAGTGGTTTGGTTTACTTTTGATAGGTGTGCGATAGCCTCATCAAATTTTGGCGCCGTTGCCGGGGAGGCAATTTTTAATTCTATTAGTCGGGTTTATACTGTTTTCTTTTTATTATCCTTAGTCTCAAAGAACTCTTTGGTTCTTTGAGGCAGTTTCTCGTCTTTGCTCGGAGTTGCATATTGTGCAGGTTTATAGGTTTATGCAAACCGACCACGAGCCTGACATTTTTATTTTCCCTGAGCCCGAGCAAGTATTTTTGAAGCGGTTGAGACGTAGCAGACGCCGAATATTTCTTCCTCGATCCGTGGAGGAAACTGTTTCTGATTTGTCTCAGTTTTTCAAGTTCACTTTCAACCCGTTGTTTGAAGGGTATTTAGAGGTCGAAATGGCTGCCAAAGGAGAAGGACAGGGTAGAGGACCACCACCTCCACCACCGCCACCTGCGGCCCGTTCGTTGAGAGACTATTCCTTGCCTTGTATGGAGTCTATGGGTGGAGGTTATTCAGTACCCGGTACCGATGCTGCTAATTTTGAACTGAAACCGGCCCTTGTGGATATGGTTGAACGAAATCAGTTTTCAGGGACATTGAAGGAGGATCCGAATTTACATTTACGGAATTTTCTTCAATATTGTGATACTATCAAGCAAATGAACGTTTCTAAGGATTACATTAGAAGGAGAATGTTCCCATTTTCATTGAAGGACAAGGCTAGAACCTAGTTGAATGATCTTAATATGGCTACAATCACTTGTTGGGAGGACTTGGCTCTTGCTTTTCAGAGGAAGTATTATCCACCACAGAGAACTGCTTTATTGAGGAGTCAAATTACTAACTTTAATTAGGAGACAGATGAGTCACTTTATGATGCTTGGGAACGGTTTAAGGAATTATTGAGAACGTGTCCTCATCATGGGCTTGAGAAATGGTTTCTGGTTCAATCATTCTACAATGGGTTGGGTAATGAGAGTNTCAATCATTCTACAATGGCTTGGGTAATGAGAGTAGAGCCTTGTTAGATTCTGCTGCTAATGGTCGATTTATGAACCAGGAGGTCAATGCTGCATATGAACTGATTGATGAAATTGCCACTTATAATTCACAGTTTAGTAACCTTAGAGGGCATTCCAAGAAGGGTGGAAAACATATAGTTGATGATAAGTATGAGAGTTTAGTTGGACAGATCAATGCCATAAGTCAAAAGCTTGATAAGATTGGTACTACAACTCCTCCACCATCACTTGTAGCTGCACTTTCGGGATGCACTGACCCTTTCTGTGATTCCTGTGGTTCATTCGGTCATAGTTCCCAGTCATGTACCGGTTCAGTAGAGCAAGTGTGTGTCTTTCAACCCTAAAAGAACAATCCATTTTCTAATACATATAATCCAGGCTGGAAGGATCATCCATACTTTTCCTACAAGAACAATAGCAATGTACAGAATCCTCAGCAAGCTATATCATCTCAACAGGCACCACAGCAGATGCAGAGATATGCACCACCACACCCACCAGGTTTCAGCAGGCCACCACTATCAGCACCACCATTGCCAGTTCAACCTAGTGAAGAAATTTCAGAGCTGAAAAATATGATGTTGCAGATGCAGAAAAATATGGAGGCAATGCAGGCTCACAACAAGCACCTGGAGACTCAGATAGCTCAGATTGCACAATCAACTGCTCAAAGGCAACCAGGCCACCTTCCATCACAACCTACACCTCCAGTATCACAGGCATCACAGAATCCCCCGAGGGACCATGTCAATGCCATTACTTTGAGGAGTGGAACTGCTTATGAAGGCCCGAAAATGCCTACTGATGATGTTAATTCTGATGTTGCAGGTGGAGCTAAGAAGACCAGTGATGTGGTGATTGAAGATTTGGAGGCAGTTCCAGCTAAGGAAATTGAAGCAGCTAAGGAGAAGGTAGATGACACATCGATTGATACGATCCCGAGGTCACAGGTTAGGTTACCCTTTCCGAACAGGGTAACCAGGAGTAAGAATGATAATCATTTCAGTAAATTTTTAGATATTGTGAAGAATTTGCAGGTTACTGTTCCATTTACTGATTTGATAACTCAAATTCCTACTTACACTAAATTTTTGAAAGACATTTTGAGCAGGAAACGTGAGTTGAATGTGGTGGAGACCGTAGCACTTACGGAGGAGTGCAGTGCTATATTGCAAAACAAGTCACCACCTAAGCTGAAGGACCCGGGAAGTGTTTCTGTTCCTTGTAACATTGTCCCACTGTTTATTAACAAAGCTTTATGTGATTTAGGGGCTAGTGTTAGTGTCATGCCTTTGTCTATTTGCAAAAAGCTTGATATGGGTGCTTTGAAGGACACTAACATTACCTTGCAGATGGTCGATAGGACAGTGAAATACCCAAAAGGTATTTTGGAGGACGTCCCGGTAAGAGTTGGGAAGTTTTTTATTCCCGTTGATTTTGTAGTGTTGGATGTGGAGGAGGATGCACACATCCCTATTATTTTAGGTAGAACATTTTTGAACACTGCTGGTGCTGTTATTGACGTGAAAAATGGGAGTCTAACTCTTTCTGTAGGGGATGATAAGGTTACTTTCAACCTTAATGATGCTTTGAAACGTCCAATGATAGAACAATCATATCATGCAATTTATACTCTTAATGAGATTGTTCTTAATGACCTGCCTCGATCCCCTAATAAGGATCTTCTGGAGGCTCCTTTGTGTTTGGATTCTTTTGCAGGTGACGGAGATAGTGATGATAACAAGATGTGTCAGGATCCAAAGAAAAAGAAAATACGTCGTAAGAAACGTCGAAAGCCTCGGAAGTCATCTCAACATGTTTTTAAGGTGAATAAGATAAATGGCGAGATTCCATGTAAGGATCATGAGACAATTGAGCGAACGGAAACCCCAAGCCTCTTTGAGTTTTTAACTGCATGGGTTCACGTTCCCTCTTTGACCCTCCTTAAAGTATTGGGTAACACGGTCAAGCTAATGACCTTAAAGGAGCGCTTTGCGGGAGGCAACCCGTAAGTAGTCTAGTTTTCTTTTCACTTTATTTTGTTTCCGTAGTAGTAGTTCCTACCTCAACCAAGTTTTATCTATGTTGGTGAGTGAGAGTGAGAGTACTAATGATTTTGGTCAAGTTCGGTTTATGAGTACAGGTTTCAGAACGTTGCTAAGGTGAAAATTTGCAAGGAATTGAAGCACCCGTGCTACCACGGGCTTCGCCCGAGCACTCGGGCCAAATCCGCCCGGTCAGGCGCACGAGACGAGTGAGGAAGGCATGAATTATAAAGGCAAAAATTTCGCCCGAGCAGTCGAGCCAAATCCGCCCGTTCGGGCGCGAATGGCGTTTTTGAGGAAAGATCAGAAAAAAAATTCTAAGTAAATATCTCCCGAATCGGGCGAAAATGCATCTCAGTCGGGTGAAATCCGCCCGATCGGGCGAATAGACTTGTCCGCGACAGTTTCACACGATCATTTTCAAATGACCATAACTTTTCTTCTAGGGGGGGCGTATGACCTACCGTTGGAAAGCTCTTTGAGTTTACTTTCCAATTAAACAAGAATCGTGTTGATCCAAATTTTACTTTGTGAGATATAGTTGAAACAGTGAGAGGTGGTCAAATTTCAATCCATGTATGCTACACGCAATATCGTCTACCACTCACGCCTTTTTCTTATCCTTGCACAACTTCATCCTTTTACCCATTTACATCATATTCCACCCTGATGACCCCCTAACCCCATCCACCATCTCTCTTCTCTCTCACTTTACTCCCTTCCAGCACTGAGGACATTGCTGAGTCCGGCTTGGGGGAGGTATGATTTATTGCTTTATTAGTATAGTTTTATTGATTTTTAGTATAGATTTATTGCTCTCTTAGGATAGTCATATGGTTTGTACTACTTGCTAGAAGTAGGAGTTTACATATGACCAAAAAAAATTGTACTGCTTTCCTAATTTAGTTTTTATTGTTTTATAGATTGAACGGCTTGAATGAATTGAGTTTTTTTTTATTATTTAAGAAGTACTGAATGATTGAATGATGACTTCCATGTGCCCCGCATTTTATTTAAAAATGTTTTTGATCGATTTGGGCATGTGATGAGTTATGTTTTGGGAATTGCCAGCTTGGACTTGAACTTGACTTAGCTTGAAACAATTTCTAATCTTTCCATTATAGCCATGTGTAGAGTAGAGGCTTGTACTGTGTTAACGGGAGGATTTGAGCCGCATACATTATTTCTACGCTTGTTTCTTTTCATGTGTGCTTAGTTCCTGGTGCATGTATGATTCATGTTTTGGCATTTGACTCTAGTAGCTTGGCTTTGGTATGTTACATGTCACGAATGATAAAAGGCATTCATTTTCTAGGAGCTTTCAGATTTTAGGCATTCATTCACAAATTTTCCCTTGATCCCTGTTTTGAGCTTTTTACCCTTCATTTGCATTTTAGCCACATTACAACCTTATTTTGCCTTGTTCTAATCATTTTGATATATGCCCAAGCTTGGCTTGGGGGAGTTGAGGAGTTGTTTTGCGTCTGTTGGAGGTTTTGGAGGATTGAAAAATTGTGAAAAGGTTGTGGTTAAAGTTTGATAATAGGTCTCACATTAAGGCTCTGCATACCAATGTCTAGGCTAGTTTTAATGAAGAATTAAAATGTTATATCTTTTATTGGCCTAGTTATGTATGTGTGATGATTTTGTCCTTGACATGTCATTAAGAGTCGTGAGCCTAAGTTGAAAAAATCTTGAGAGTTGAAAAAAAGAAGAAATTAAAAAAAAAGGAATTGAAAGATGTTGAAGAAGAAAAGCTTGTGATATTTGGAGTAGTTGAAATGTAAGTTTTAATGGTGTGATGTGATTCCATGTGAATTGGTTTGATGTTGGAGTTGATGTTGGATTTTTAATTATTACATGCGTATAGCCCGCATTTACCACCACATTATCCCAAATTCTATCCTACCCATCACTCTAGCCACGTTACAAGCTTAAAAAGACCTTTTTGATCGGCATGTACATGTTTTTAGTTCTTATGAAGTGAGTCAATTGCCAAAGCTAGTGATTATTACTTGCTTTTCGAGTCGACTTTCACATTAGGATTGAGTGACTACCCTTAAACACTTGCATGAGGTGTGAGATGTGGGTTTGGGTTCTCAAAATTTGCATTTAAACACTTATTGCACTTGCATTCTTATTCTGGATTAAGGGTGAGCTTCACTGTTTATGCTCAATTTTATGTGTGGAATGACACCAAGTGAGCTACTCTAGTCATCGACTTCTATTTCTTACATGGTTGGCTCATTGATTTTGATTTAAGTGGATGGCAGTCAAGGGATTTTGATATGTTGGTATAGGAACTTACATGCTCGGAATTGTTTGAGTTGATTGTATTTTCAAAAGTTTTGGGGTGAAGTCATGGTTCAGTTTAGTTTGTTTGCTTAAGGACAAGCAAAGGTTTGGCTTGGGGAAGTTTGATAAGTGTATTTTATTCTTATATTTTACCCCCTTTTCTGGTTTATTTTGACTCTAACCTATGCTCTTCGGAGCTATTTTGGCTAACATTTGGTTGTATGGAGTTGTTTGTGCTTGTTAGTGACTTTTTGCAGGATTTCGGTGTTTTTGCATTGATTCCGAGGCAATCATATGATTTACAACTAGATACTAGAAGCCATGGGTTAGAATTGAAGTAATCAGGAAGCTATGATGAAGCTTGGAGTAACACAAGACGACCTGACTTGATTTAGGCGAGAAAATCATTTCGCCCGGGCAGTCGGGCGGATTTCGCCCGGGCGGTCGGGCGGATTTCGCCCGGGCGGTCGGGCGGAATTTACTTAGCATTTTTCAAGAAGATGGGACGAAAACACTGATCGCGTCCGATCGGGCGGATTTCGCCCGGGCAGTCGGGCGGATTGCTTCCAAGTCCAAAATCACTCGCTTCGTGCGCCCAATCGGGCGGATTTTGCCTGATTGATGGGGCGGTTTGTCCGGAACCCGTTTTTCACTTCCTTTTAGCTCGAGCATTGTACTTTTCATATAAATAGATCTTGTGTTAGGTTTTTTTAACAGAAGAGAGACAAGATTAGAGATTATTTTTCTCCTTAGGGTTTTTCATTCAATTTCTCTCTAAAACTCACTTTTGTCAAAACTTAATCATTCATTCAATACAATCGCAATTTCAGGTTCTTCTTTATTTTCTTCTCTTGTTTTTATTAGTTTAATTATTTTCCTTAGTTTTAATTGTTAGTAGTATTTTAATTTTAGATCTTGTTTTTGTTTTAGTTCTTGCTTTTGAGTTATTTTTGTTCTTGTTAATTAGTTTAATTGTTGTAGTCATGTTTTCAGTTCCGGTTCTTATGATTAAATTGGTTCCTTTAGTTTCTATTATGCGTGAGTAGTTCCCTTTCTAGGACTAGGGGATCCATAGTTTGATTTTGATGCTTTGTTCATAATTGTTAGTTTGGTTATTAATGTACTTGAATTCCTGTTGTCAACTTTTATTGCTTTCAGTTAAATACTGGCCAGGTTTGATTGTTAGTTTGATATTGTTGAAATCGATGCCGAGAGGTAAGATTACCACAATTAGATCATAAGAACAATAGGTAAAACGAGTCTAAGTGAGCGAGAGCCATTAGAGGAGTTTTGAAGGGGACTAGATTCGAGAGAATTAGTGGACCTTAATTCAAGGAAATTGATAATCTAATTAATTAATTGTGTGCAATTCATTTGTTAATCTATGGTGAACCGATGTCCTAGGCTTAGTCATAAATTCATTCCCTTAATCGACTTAGTTCTAGTTTTAGTTAACTTTTTAGTCTGAATTTAACATTCAAAGGCCCTTTACACAGTCTAAACTTTTTAGAACTAATAGGTTTAATTGCTTCCCTGTGGATTCGATCCCTACTTCCCTAGCTATATTAATTAGAGTGGTTTGGTTTACTTTTGATAGATGTGCGATAGCCTCATCTATTTCCATTTTACTATCCACCATATTTGCATGAACAAATGCTTTACAATTAGTTACAGATGAACCCTCTGTTGTTTTTTTACCTCCTTTCTTACAAGCGAACCTCAGTTGCTTCATCATATGATAATATGTCTGTTTTTCGCCACTTTCGGTTCGTTTGATTCCTTGTTCCTTGTATGTGTCCATCAAACTAGCAGTTCTTGTGAAAAACGAAAACCCTTTTCTGTAAGCGTAATCGTGATAAAACTTTGCAAATTGTTCCCCGCTGGGAAAGGTCATTCCCACTGTGGGCTCTTGGTCGTCTTCTTCATCAAAGTTTTGATGAACATCATTATCATTCCTGTGATAAATGTCATTTTCATCCTCAAAACATTTGTGTATAACGTCGTTATCCTCATCACCATCTCCCTCTGTTCTGCATCAACTATTATATTCGTTGATGATTTGTTGTTCCACTTCTAGCTCTTCTCGTCCTTGTACCTCTTTGTTTAGATCGATTAATTCATCTTGTTCCATAATTTAACCTTTAAATAATCAAAATTTGGATTGGATTATATTAACACATAAACTAACATGAAAAAAAATAACCGTTAGTAATACTTAAAATGGTGATTATCAGGTTTTTTACTTTTTTAATTACAATATTTCGAGTATAAATCTGGACAAAGAAGTCCAAAGGATTACTTTGCTGTTGAGATTAAATTAATTATACAACCCATTGGGAATACAATACGTTTAAATTGGTTGTCTCATAAATTATAAGTGAAAGCTACAATTAAATATTAATTTCATTACACAAAATATAAAAAACAAAAACAATATATTGTACGTATAATTCACTTGTATCTCACCCTTACCTTTCAAACTATTTATGTTACAAAAATATTTTACGCAATACGATTAATTAAAACGTAATTATAATATAATATAAATTTAAAAAGTTATTTGTATCACACCCAGAAATTGCCATGCCCTTCCTTTTCATTTTTTGAAATTAGATACATTAAATTACTATCCATTACTATTACACCATTTTATGTTACTAAAAAACTATTTAACAAAAAAATAGTACAATAACCAACAACCCACAACAATTTACATTCATCTATATTCTTTAAAAATATTTGCCCGTAACGAATTCAATTGTCAACGAACAGTTAAGGTTTTTCATAAAGTTCAACATACAAAAATAGGTAATATTTGGTGTTATTATCATGCAACCGTAACAAAACTTCAATATAATAGATGTTGTATCTACCTAAACTTAAACTTGTTCCTCTGAGGCTCTGACTAGTTACTAGTAACATGCAACCGTCGCAACAAAACTCTTGAAAAACTTAATCCTAACAAGGAGGAATATCTTAGATTGCAACATATATAAAAAACAATTGTTCGAGGGTAAAATAGAAAAATTCATGTAACAAACGGAAAATTATATACAACAAATACTATTTTTAATAAAAATTCGATAGTGCTCCCGGGAGTATATCTCCTGATATACTCCCGTTTTTAAGCGGATAAAACGTTAGTTTAAAAATATAAAACATTGGTTCAAAATTATTTTGGATAAAACATTTGCTTAATTCTATAAAACAATGGTTCAAATATTTGTCTAATAGAACACTTAATGAATTTCATAGAACATTGGTTGTTCATTATTTCTTATCTTATTGATTTCTCTTTCTCTCTCTAGTTCTCTCTCTCTCTTTCTCTCTGTTTTTTATCTTTCTCTCTGTTTTATTATATATGACTGCATGTTTTATTTATTTATCATGTTTTATAATTTTAATTAAATGTTTTATCAGTTTTATTAGTTATATTTTAATAATATATAATTTGACGTTTTAAAAGCATGTTTGTTTTGTTATATTTTATGTTCTAAAATATATAGTTGATGTTTTAAAGTTTTATATAAAACACAAATTAAATCTTATATTAGTTAATGTTTTATTATGCTAAATTACAAATCTTGTTTTTTTTATATACATTCATTGTTTTATTAAATAATATTAATGTTTTATAATATTATGCGATGTTTTATAAAACTTTTATTATGTTAGTTTTAGCTTATGATCTATAATGTTTTATGTTTTTTTTACCAATTGTTTTATTATAAAATGTAGATGTTCTAGTTAAACTATACATGTTTAACATTGAGCACTTGTTTTTTAGAAATCAACTGTATGTTTTATAAATATGATACGATGTTTTATAATTTTTTTTGTTTTGTTGGGTATAGCTTATGCTATATTATAGTCAATATTTTTGTTCTATTAGGTTTTTATGAATTTATCAATTGTTTTATTATAAAAAGCATATGTTTTACAAAATTTAACATAACACAGTTGTTTTTTAGAAATTGACTATATGTTTTATAAATATAATATGACGTTTCATAATTTTTTTGTTTAATTAGGTTTACCTTATGCTATATTGTAGATAAATTTTTTGTTTTATTAAGTTTTTTATTATTTTATTGATTGTTTTTTGTTTAACTGGTGATGTCTAATTAAACTATTTTAGAAATCAACTATATTGTTTTATTATCTTAAATTATAAATTGTGTTTTTTGTATATACATCTATTATTTTTATCAACTGGAGTATATGAATGCAGCAGATGATGCAACTATTTGTCATTTAAGCAATCCAAGTTCTACACTTCAGATTTCTGTACTAGATTCATATTTTGGAGTTAACATTATAACTTAAATATACATATATTTTTTGTTCATGTTTTTTTATCCTAGGTTAATGTTTTACAAACTGTACTTATTGTTTTGTTTTCCATATTGTTCTGTAAAAAAACATTATTGTTTTATAATATGATCAACGTTCTATGAAAAATACTTAATGTTTTATTTTTGCAAAAACGGGTGTATATCAAGAGATATACATCCGGGAGCACAGTCCTCGGATTGTATTTTTAATCGATGTTGTTACTTTTAAAATAAAAACTTATAACTAACCCTTACCATACAATTAAACCCTAAAAAAATACTTCAATAAACTATTGTTTTTTTTTTATGAATTCATTAAACTATTACATTCAAAAACTACTACTTTTAAAAACTACTAAATTTACATACATGTTGGGAGCTAACAATTAATACATGATTAGTTCCAATTACGCAGATGTAACAATAAAAATAACAAAACTTACCTTAAATTACAATCAAACCAATTTACCTCATCATTTTCATAAATATTGTTACTATTAAAAACAAAGGACTACAATTAACATTAAAAAAAATAAGGTTTCCCTTACCACATAATAAATGTAAATACCAAAAATAAAAAAAAAATAAAAAAAAAACAAGCTTCGATGGTCAATTAGTGAATGTGGATGTCTTGTGTGTAATCAATGGGACGGGAATATCAACCGTGTCATATATTTTATTTTATATGTATATATACTGTTTTGTGTGGTAAGTGTTTAAACTAAACAAATGCTTTCCATTACTACAAAAATATGTAATGTTACTATTTTATAACACAACCAACGCATGATAATGTCAATGTTACTCTTTGTTCCAACATATATACTAAGCTCCCACAACAAACTTTGTACAAAATATATGGGGCCTTGAATCTACTCATGTAGATGCTTGAGCCATTCGAATTATAATAATGGGCCAAAAGCCTGTAACAACCATATCTCCTCCTTGTTATGTAAAGAGAAGTATATATGATTCATACGCAAATTAGTAACCATGTGAGGTAAACCTTCTACTACTATGTATATGACCTACCAACATTTTTCAGAATCATTGTATCGGAATTAAGACTATACTTTAAGTTATTGTCTTGATGTTTAATATTCTCCTATGCATTTTTATAAATACAATAAAGTAATTTTAACAATTTACAAAAAAAAAAAAAATACTCCCACTTACAAGAATAAAACAATTTTAATCAAAGTGATTAATTAGTTATCATGGGTTGGTTATATTATTAAATAAGAACATTAACTAATTTTTTAGTAATGGATCAGAATTAATTAGTTTAAACACATACCTCGTAAAACAGTATATATACATATAAAATCAAATATATGACACGGTTGATGTTCCCGTCCCAATGGCTAAGCATATTGCATCTACATTCCCTCATTGACCATCGACCCATGTTCGAAACCCATTGCACGCATGCAGCTGGGTTTTTTTTGGTACTTTACATTTATTCTTTGGTAAGGGAAAGTTTTTATTTTTTTAATTTTTAACAAAATGATTATTAATATTATTCATAAAGGGATGCTGGTTCATTAAGAATTTATTATTTTAATTTACCTACTTTCATGTTCATTATAAATAAAGATTTGCAGTAATTATAAATTTTGTTATTATACTATTGGGTATTTTTTGTAATATATACATTGTTATTATTGTATTATTTGTGTATATAATAATAATAATAATAATAATAATAATAATAATAATAATAATAATAATAACGATCATGTTGAACATAACAACAACAACAGTAACAACAATAACAACAATAAAAATAATAATATCGTAGTAAGCTGTAAGCCCCTTTTAATAGATCTTCACTATACTGACATCATAATATTTGTTAATCAATAAAAATAATATGAATTAACAATTTAATTTCTCATCATCATAAAACGAAGGAAATATGACTGTGCAAAATTAAATTACACATACTTATACAAATGTATAACGAAGAGTAACGTTGACTTTATCATGGGTTAGTTATATTATGAAATAGTAACATTCTACAATGTTTTAGTAATGGAGAACAATTAATTAGTTTAAACACATACCGCATAAAACAGTATATATACATATAAAACCAAATATATAACACGGTTGATATTCCCATCCCAATGGCTAAGCATACTGCATCTATACATTCTCTCATTGACCATCGACCCATGTTCGAAACTCACTGCACGCATGCAGTTGGGTTTTTTTGGTATTTTACATTTATTCTGTGGTAAGGGAAAGCTTTTATTTTCTTTTTTTTTTTTTGGCTAACACGCATGCAGCTGGGGTTTTTTTGGTATTTAACATTTTTATAAGTTTGATTATTATCAAACTATCAATCTTGGTTACTATTTAATTACCGTACACAACATAAAATTCACTTGTGGTAACAATAATAACGAAATCAATAAAAATAAATTATTACAAAAAAATTTATTCATCCACATCTACCCAAGCTACGCCACCATACCCAGCACTTACAGTACAACCTAATCCACCTTCAGCAACACCATAAAACCACCACAACACTTACCACGTACACCACAAATACTACTTCGTTAGCCACCACTGTTGGATCTACTTACTTGATGCCGAATCTTTTCAATTAAATTGTTTGTTTTGGGTTTGAAATGATAGGGTTTTATGTTTTTTTTTTTTGTCCAAATTTAACAGAAATTTTGGTTATTTGGAATTCGAATTAACAACAATTTTGTTTTTTTTGGAGTTTGGATTTTTTAAATTGGGATTTTGGGCATCCGTTTTTTTTGGATCTTGTACTGGTCCGCACAAAAACGACGACAACAATGAGTTTCGATGTATGTTCAGCCGTCGACGAAAACCATATCTACCGCGCCCGTGGGGTGGTTTGGAAGGCCAGATGAGTTCCGATGTCCGTTCAGTCGTCGGCGTCCATTAATGGTGTCTTTAGGCGGTTTCCGGTTACTCTTTCAATATTTTTTAATACAGTCACAATTAAATTAATTTCATAAAAATAAAACATATTAAAAAATTTAAAACAATAAAAAAATATAATTAAATAATTACATTGGAAATAATTACATAAGAAACATAAACACTATTTGAAATTCAAAAAATTGATTTCAAAAATTTCATTTGAAATTCAAACTAAATTTCAATTTAAGTGAAGTATGGGCCCCTCTTTTTCAACCAATTAGAATGAGTTGTATGTAAAGGCTACTTACAACAGTTGTAACTGTAGCCTTTACCATGATTATCATTATTGATGGAGGTTACAAAATAAAGATGGTGAGTAAAGTTATTTTCATGAATTATATGAGATCTATTTTAAAATTTAATATGGTGTTTTAAAGATCTCATATTTGATTAAAATATGATGATTATGGAAAAAGAAAATCAATTAGTATTTTCTATTGAAATATTAATTTGGCTCATGAGATTAATAGTGAATTGTTGTCTTCTTGGTAGTTGCAAATAACAATTAAAATGGTGTGGAAAGATTATATTGCAACTTGTGGGGGAAATGAAGACATATGGTGGAAGAAATATTTTTTCTAATTTTTAGAAATTAAATTGAAAACTTTTCTCGGATATGTTTCAAGGAATTGGTTACGTAAAGCTTAATATATGAGCCTATCTTTGTATAGAAGTTTATAAGCTAGAGAATATAATCTCTTGACCTAAAAATAAAAATAAAACGTGTCATTATTGAGAGAGAAATGTATTATGTATGATATGCACTTTGAATCTTTGTTTCTTTTGCAGACTTCAAAAGAGGAAATTCATTGTGCAATATGATAATATGTAATATGGTGAGAAACTTGAGATGTCAAGGAATATGATTTATGGGGCTTAATTAAGCCTACATATACTCATGTATATAGTAGTATTTATTTTGAAAACAATTATATATTATTGTGTTGTGTTCATAAAGCAAGTTTGAGGTGAGTTTTTAATAAAACTCTTAATGAATTAACCCATGAGGTTAGTGCTATTTGAGAAGCACTAGAGTAATCCACCTAATAATATTTATGTGGAGGTTGAACTTATAGCTCTTAATGATTCCATAGCCCATGATATGGGTGGTCCTATGAGAAAGACTTGATGGATTCACCATTTCATTTGAATTGTGAGGTTGAGCAAGTTGATCTTAATGAATCTATTATCAATGTGGAGGTGCTATTGAGAAGCATTTGATAAGTTATGTGAAACTTATTTAACCCAATGATACATTGAATTTTAGTATTTTGAGATATACTAAAAGATTCACCTACATGAGTGTGAAGGTTTGGCCACCTTCTATGAGAAAGTTAAGTAAATTCTCTAGAACACTCATGAGAAACCAAGGTTGGGCGCATGACCATATATATTAAAAGCGCTAAATTCCCTCGCGGAGTTCACACAGTACTTAGAGGTAAGACATGCGTTGTGGGGGTCTCAACTTAAATCTAGAGTTCAAGATTCGTTCAATCTATATATCAAGAGTTTTGGGAGTTCCAAATTCGTTCATTCCTAAAACTTGTAAGTTGTTGTCTCATTTCACTAAACATTTGATTCAAATATTCATATATATCATTAACGTTAAGTGTCTTATCTCTTAATTTGATTGCTTGCTCAAGTCATCCTAACTTTCTTTCTAAAGTCATGTGTGGGGGATTGTTGGAATAATGGCTTTAAAAGCCTTGATTACTAGATATTTGATGGACATCTCTTAGATTCTATTTCTTGGATTCCTTTGGGAAGTAATGGCTAGTTATATTACATATTTTAATCACCTATTATGAGCTTTAAAATGACTTTTTATGATCAAAATATTTCAATGCAATATTTAGTGGGTGGTTACAAATTCTTGTAACATTTTAATTATTGTATTGATGAATATGAGACTTGTAGTATCTACAAGTACTCTATAAATAGTTTGGTGATGATGATCATGAAAGGTAGAAAAAAAGAGAGAAAGAAAAGAAAAGGATAGAGAGGTAGACAATAATATTTGTGAGTTCATCATATTTCCAAACTTGAGCAAAGTAGTGCGACTCCAATCCCTCACTCTCAAGTACATGATTGTGTGGGAGTGATGTTAACCTTGGGAAACGAATCGACTATAACGTTTTGTACCTCGAACGGGCCGAATCTCGTTTTCAAGGCAATGGTCTCCATGCCATGACATCACATACCCAAAATTCTATTCATCTTATTTTTCCTCTATAATAAATTTATTTTGTAGCCTTTGAGATACATTCATATTTCCTACAGAAGCAAACAGGCCTTTAGTTAGGCATTTAAGGTTTCAAATCAACAAGTCAATGTTTTCAACAAAAATAAAACAAGCAATCTGTTGACCCAAAACACTAACCTACAATTATAGGTAAAAACAGATTTGGAACCAACAAAAGAATAAGGCCCTGTTCTTTTGGACTGAAATGGAGCAGAGCTGGACTGAAGTGAAATGAACTGAAACGAAAGGAGCCGAAGTGAACTGAAATGAGCTGAATTGAACTGAATTGAATTGAAGTGAGTTGAATTAAACTGAACTGAAATGATTGTGTGGGAGTGATGTTAACCTTGGGAAACGAATCGACTATAACGTTTTGTACCTCGAACGGGCCGAATCTCGTTTTCAAGGCAATGGTCTCCATGCCATGACATCACATACCCAAAATTCTATTCATCTTATTTTTCCTCTATAATAAATTTATTTTGTAGCCTTTGAGATACACTCATATTTCCTACAGAAGCACACATGCCTTTAGTTAGGCATTTAAGGTTTCAAATCAACGAGTCAATATTTTCAACAAAAATCAAACAAGCAATTTGTTGACCCAAAACACTAACCTACAATTATAGGTAAAAACAGATTTGGAACCAACAAAAGAATAAGACCCTATTCTTTTAGCCTAAACGGAGCAGAGCTGGACTGAAGTGAAATGAACTGAAGCGAAAGGAGCCGAAGTGAACTGAAATAAGTTGAATTGAACTGAACTGAATTGAAGTGAGTTGAACTAAACTGAAGTGGACTAAAATGAAGTAGTAATTATAATGGAGATGAATTAAACTAAATTGAATTGTACTGAACTAAACTGAATTTAGCTGAAATGAACTGAACTAAACTGAAGTGCTAAAAAATTAAGTTCAGAAAGAACAACGCCTAATATATTAAAAGGTGGTATGGTTGTGAAATAACTACAAGCTGAGACTTTATTTTCAAATTTGGAAAATGTAGTGTTATTAAAAATAATTTTTCCATGAAAAATATTTTTCATTAAAATAAAACAAATGAGCACAAAATAAATGTCTAAATCTTAATATCATTAAAATAGATAAAATAACACTTAACAACATGTAACCAATCTCAACCATTAACGTTACAATATTCCCACTAAACATCTTGGGGAAGAATCGACGACGTATACCAAACCGTTACAAATCCCCCAAAAACAGTTGAAATAACAGAAAAAGAAAAATGAAAAGGGGACAAAACAGAAAAAGATAAAAAGCAAGTAAACGACGTCGTGTTTCCCGCTGCATGCTTCATTTAGCTGATGAAAGTCCCCATCTTGGGAAAAACAACGCTCCTCAGTCAAAGATAAAAGGTTTACTGAGGGGTTCCACAAACCACACCATAATTTAACACTTTATTAAATAAATAAATAAAACTTCTAAAATAAAAAACGTAAAAAACACTTGAAAAAATAAAGAGAAAGAGAATACCTCCATAAGAAAGTAGCTTTTTGCAAAAAAAAAAGTGCATTTTGTGTGTAATAAAGATGCAACCAAAAGAACAAGCTTACAAAATTGTAGTTAAAACATTTCATTAATTAACCCTAATTAATTTAAAACCCAAGATCTGTTTAAAGGGTATTTTAGTCAGGTTCCTGTTTTTAATTTAAGTTTTTAAATGAATAGGCATTAAAGTTCAAGAAAAAAAAAATTATAGGGTAATTAAGAAAAAACTTTATTACTAGCTAATTAAAAACCAAACATAATCCAAGATCTATATTTTTGTCTCCAATGAAGAGGGTATTTTAAACAATTAAGATTTTTAATTGAATTTATGTTACTAAATAAATAGGCATAGGAGCGGAAGCAATCACATGAGTATGATCCATATTAAGATCCTTGAGACTAATATATGGAATATCCATATCACCCTTTCTAGTGGGGGTCATGATTCCAGCAAGTGGGCCGGAAGTCGGGCCGCTACTGGCCCTACAAGGGGAAGCGGATGCTGACCCGCTTAAACTGTCGGTGAAGTAGATTGGGCCGGATATGGATCCACCACTACCTCGGTAAGGCTGGTTGTGGTATTCAAGTGGGCTGGGCCTAGTGTGTTGGGCAGCCCATTTGGACTTGAAGAAGAGAACAGCGTTTTTCCACCACCATTGTCGACGCTTTTTGCAACACTTTTTAGCGTCGTCTTTTGAGATGGGTTTTTGGAGCTTGAAGTGGAGTGTATCTACGGATCTTGCTGTATCTCTCTTATGCTTTTTTGCTTCTTCCAACACCTTCAATTACATCATTTAATAACAAATAAAATTAAAATTAAAATTAAAATTAAAATTAAAAAATATTATTGCAATATATACATTTATATATATAAATGAATACTAATCTTTTCGCTAGATTGAGCACTCTTGTATAATTAACAACAAACTCAAATCTCGTCTCCCGTACTTCTGGGCCTCCACCATAAGTATATATTTTATAATTAATGGTTGAGGCCATGTTATACACTATCATGTCATTAGCTCATTCTCATTGAATATAAAACTAGCACCAATCACCCATTCAACGATTATTTTGTCACATAGATTAAGCTGGTAGTTGAGGCTCAGCAATAATTTATATACTCTGTCAAAACCCTTCACACCCCTCATACGAGAACTCATTTGGCTAGAAGTGTGGATGCAATGAAATAACATAAATGAAAAGAATTGTACGCCGAGAAAATGAATCTAATGTTTACAATATTTAAGAAAAAAAAAGGGAAGAAAACATCATTAAAGCTAGAGTAATCTAGATAGAAAGTAAAAAAACACTAAATTTTAATTTAAGAAGAACAAAAGAAAGTTGAAAGGGAGTACCTGAAAGTAATCAAGTTGAGGGTCAAAGCCATAATCGCTGAAATGGTGAGGTTCAAGCATAGGAAAAATTGGGGATTTAGTAGACATTGTATTGTAGGTTTTTCTACAGAGTTTGGTAGCTTAGTGTTTAGTCCACTTACTACTGTAGTGAGCGAAAGTGAGTGTGAGTGAGAAGAAATAGAAGGGGAGGAGAGAGAGAGTGAATGAGTATTGAGGGAGTCACTTTTGCAGCAAGTCAAGTGGGGGGCTCAAGAATGGGGTTTGCTTTGGATTGAATATAACGGTAGGAAATTTTAATTTATTATGTGAGTGAACTAACTGAATCAATACATTCAACAAAGCTGACTAGACTATCATGGAAAAAATGCTATTGGATGAATTAACAATTATTAAATATAATTAGGATTATATTATGGAAATAATACCGAAGTTAAATTACATAATCATATTGGGAAATTATATAGAATAAAATCCCCGAGATAAATTTCTTTTCAAAAAAAAATAAAAAATCTTCGACATAAATATACTACTAGCTCCGTTTTATATTTGTTGCAACAATTGAATAAATTAATCTAATAATGGTGATTTTTAGTGTCTTGAAATTTATTCATGACTTGAAAGCATATATTCGTAACTTGATTTTAAGAAAAAAAATAAAATGTGACTTAACACTTGTGCGATGTGACTTGATAAAAAATGTGACTTGAAAACTATATATTGTGACTTGAAACTGAACGGCTGTAACTTGATAAATAATTGAGATAAATTTACCTAAATTATTCTCAGAGATGTTTTTAAACGCTCTCAATCATATTTAGTTGCTACCGTATATATATGATCAGTGAGCCAATACAATTGACCTTGCTACTAATATTAACTAATCCTATGAGGTCACACAAAAGAGTAAAAAATTGGACTTGAATAATGAAAGCCCATAAACTTTTAGTTTAAGGTTTTCAAATATAATTAATAAGTTATATAAGATAACTTGTTAGGTTAAAAAAGGTTACACCGAGCCCCTCCCCTCAGGGGGAGACAAAATGACCCTTCCTTTGCGCCATGGAGCTGACCGAACAATCATGTTCTCAAATGAAGAAGTCAAGAATGAGAGCTAGTCACAAAAATTGTTTATTCAAAACAAATTCATCTCTTCCGTATTAACTTACATGGGATTCAACCTAGTGCTCGAGCACTAATTAGAGGAGCAACAATCGAGGCTGTTGATTCCATTCTTGGTCATATATAAAGCACACATCAAAGGTTGTCATTCAAAGCTATGAAATGTGATACATATTAATAAAAGCATGTGATCCTGTTAGATGTTAAGAAATTAATTCTTGAATTTTCACTAAGTACATCTATAATCTTATAGTGTTATCAGTTTGCCTCATGTTTTTATTAATATGTTGATGTTTTTTTATGCTATTTTAATTCAATTAAGAAGGACTGAACTAATTAATTGTGGCTCAATTACCATATATTAATAGAGATTAAAATTTTTTGGAATTTATTGAAAATTCCATTGCTCAATTAACCCTAATTTTAAGCCCTTTTGGCTCTAATTGCTTCATCCCTTTTGAACCACATAACCCTAATAAAATTACCTATTTTAATTTGAAGTTGCCCCAATTTGGTTTCAATTTTGTTCGAATTTTTTGCTCGCGGTTTTGTTTCGAATTGTTCAAAATATATGTGCTAGATTTCATCCCCAAATATGCCCTAAATAATTCGAATTTTGGAATGAAAAACCCTAATTTTTAATACTAATTTGATCTGAAATTTTCCCCAAATTTTGTCGCCCAAATTGTTTCGAGTTTTGGTCGATTATGTTTGAAAATGTTTCGTTTCCACCCTAATTTCATTCGAAATCAATTCGAATTCTTTACTTTTTCCTTATTGATTTGAAGTTTCGAAACCCTAAGTTTTTTAAAATTGAATTAGGGATTTTCGATTTAAACATTGAATTCGAGCATAATTGTTATGTGATTGGATGCGTCTTGAACCAATTGAATTATGCAAGGATCACATAATTTAATTAAACTAAAAAAAATAATGATTGAATTTTTGAGTGGAACAACCATGACTAGGTAGCGCAACCGTGATGACTGCTCCATTGAGGTTCAAAGGGTGGGGCGAGGCTCGACAGCATTTGGGCATGGCGAAGGTTTGTTCGTTATGGTGGCCTGGTGCTGTTGGAGAAGGGACGATGGTTTGGGGAACAGAAGTAGTGGCGTTAGGGCGCATTGGTGTAGCCCGGTAAGACTTGGCCGTTGTTGAAGCAGGCTTGGACGCGGTGGTGTGCGGTGGGGTGGTAGTAGCGTAGTTGTGTTGGTGGTTGATGTGGTAGGGTTGGTCGTTGTCGTTGTTGTTGTTGTTGTTGGTGGTGGTGGTGGTGTTGGTGGTGTTGGTGGTGCTTTTTTAGTGTTGCTGTGTTTGGTGTTCTTGTTGCTGTTTTTGGTGCTGTTGTTGCTGATGTTGTTGTTGTTGTTGCTGCTGCTACTGCTGGTGGTGTTGGTGCTGCTGTTGTTGTTGTTGTTGCTGCTGCTGTTGGTGGTGTTGGTGCTGCTGTTGTTGTTGTGGTTGTTATTGTTGTTGCTGTTGTTGTTATTGTTATCATCGTCGTCATCGTCATCATCATTTACGTATCAACAAAAAGATGTTTTGACTACCGTACGAAAGGTACTTCAAATGATGCCAATCTCAACAACTTTTACATTTTGAGATCTTGTTTTTTGTTAGTTCATGTGATTTAATTGCTTTATCAGAAATTTGACTATGTTTAATTAATTTAATGATATATTGACGAATTATGGCTTGATTATTAATTAAAATCAACTTTAGGTAGAAAAAATTAAAAAGTTATTTATGTGATTTCCATGCTAACTGTTTTATTGTTTTTAATCACCTGAAATCCATATTTAGTTCATAGATCAAAAAAGCATGTTTCACATAAAGTAAAGATTAATTATTTAACAACAATGTAGGAACCTTTTAATATTGATTAATCAATGCATGTCATTATAAAATTATGTGTTTATTAAATAAACTCGCCTAGCAAACTTTCTATGTTTCAGGATTATATAGAAAACAGGATTGCTATAATTCAATATTATAATCATGAAATTACATATGAGTCCAAGTAGAGACCGTTATACGCGTGGGGATATTGTGACCTACTTTGTCCTTACCCTTGTCCCAGAATCCATGACTTGGAGATCAACCTAACCTTAGAGCACTAGTGGAAAAAACGTCATATGTAACGGGCCAAAAGGGGGTTTAGGTTACGGTCATCATTGTTAGCTAAAGTGCGTTGCATATTCTTTTAGGTAACGGGCGGTGAGCGTTACCTAAACTTCAACTTTAAGTAACGGGCTGTGTTGTGCTCGTTACCTAAAACCAAACTTTAGGTTAGGGGCATGTACTTCAGCCCGTTACCTAAAGGTGGATAAAGGTAACGAATGTTGGCTTATGCCCGTTACCTAAAATAATTTTAGGTAACCCAATATTTAATGCCTGTAACCTATAGTTTGTTTGACTTATTATACAAACCATTTTTAAGTAACGCCCTGTAGTTTGGCCCGTTACTTAAAAAATATATATATATTTTATTTACTATTTGCTATATTTTGGCTCTACCACAACAATTCAATTCTATTGTTGCAATTCAACCACCATAATGCATATATAACCTGCAAAGTTCAACCCAATGCATTTACTACCACAATCACCATATATACCACAAACATTAACAAAATTAGTTACGCTTGCTTTTAAATCAACAAGCACGTATCTAAATATCATTAATATTGAAATTAAAGCTCAGTATAATTTCGTACAAAACATAGGCTACTAAGTAATTTTTCATAAAATAAAATCCTTAAGCTTAAAGTACAGAAGTAAATGAAAGCTAACTGAATTATACATTCAAACTTATTTCACCAAATAGTTAGTTCGAAAGAACTTTACCCATTGTTCTTGTAGTTCTTTCATTTCTTCTTCATTGTAGGCTTCATTTCTAGGCACATAATCCTTCATCAAAAAGTTTTAAAAAAATGAATAAGGTATTTGTAAAATGCAAAAAAGTACTCCGAATATACTTTAAAATAAAACTCAAGCAACATGGCACCACGTTTATTTTTCCAAATACAATAGCAACACAAAAGTAAATAAAAAGAAAACAAAATAGAAATATAGAGCATTTGCTAACCTCTTGTAGGTCACCTTTGCATCCACCATGTCTAACTACTACCTCATACATAAATTTCATGACGTAGTATCCACAATCAAGACCACCTTTTTGTTGGGGGCACTACATATTGAATAATCAAGATGGTTACTATATATCGAAGAAATTGTTGTTTATACAGAAATCAAAACTCTAGTTTGTGCACAAACCTCCATCCATTTGTATTGTAGCTTTGTCGGCATCTTTTGTAATGCAGGCCCTTTCACAGTTGATTTGTAAAACATGTATGCACTAAAACCATTTACATAATAAAGATTAGGAAATACACTAGTTTGCTTTATACATATATATCATACAAATAATGTAAATAAGACGCATTTTCACTAACTATCGAAACACATTCATACAACACAACCAACGACGTGGGTCAGGACCTTCGAGCGAAAGAGGGTCAAACACATATCCCGATCCCGGTGACATTCTTTCCCCAATGTTTAAGATACTTTGGCTTCATGTCTTCTTCACATATTGGACATCCTTGCTCCGATCTTACTTTATATCCCGACAACTTACCATATGCTGGGTAATCATTGATTGTGCAAAAAAGCATTGCCTTCAGTGTGAAATTTGTATTCGTATGGGCATCAAACATTGGCACACCTTCATGCCACAACAGTTTCAAGTCATCAATTAGAGGCGCTAAGTACACATCTATGTCATGTCCAGGTTGTTTCGGACCCGAAATGAGGAGTGACAACATGATGTACTTGCGCTTCATGCATAACCATGGAGGCAAGTTATATATGGTCAACAACACTGGCCATGTACTGTGTGTGCTGCTCAAAGTACCATAGGGGTTCATCCCGTCTGTACTTAAACCAAGTCTCAAATTCCTAGGCTCTTCACCAAAGGCTCGAAATTCTTTATCAATGTTCTTCCATTGTTCGCCATCAGCCGGATGTCGAATTAACCCATCTTTCTTTCTTTCCTCAGCATGCCAAACTAAGTTTTTAGCATCTTTCTTCATTGAAAACAGTCTTTTAAACTTGTCCATTAAGGTTTCCGACAACCAATCGAAGCTCTCATTACTCCATCCACTCTTAGATTTGATGTTAAATAGTGTCAAGGTTGCAGACAACTTAGAATACTTAGAAGAACTAGAAACAGGTGTCTCTGCGGCTTTTTTAAAATCATCCAGCATCTTTGGTTGATCATTCTCATTGTCACCCATTACACTCATCATCTCCTCCATTTCATTTTGGTCACCTTGTATGGGTTCATGAACATCGTTAATATCATCCCCAACAACCTCATCATCAACATGAAACTCATTGGTGTCCATAGAACCCACGTTTTCACCATGGTAGTACCAAACCTGGTAGTTATCCGTAAACCCAACACTCAACAAATGGTTTTCAATAATCTTAACATCAACCCATCTCTTTATATTATCACAATCACGACAAGGGCAAAAGATTAATTCCTCATTAGAATCCGAATGATATTTCACTGCACTATTACAAAATTCCAAAACCCCATCTAGATAGGCACGTTGCCAACGGTCCCCATACATCAAACTACGATTCATTTCTAGCAAAACATAATGAAGCAATTCAACAAGAAAAATAAGTCATATTTCCAGTTATTTACTGCACGGTAGAACGAATATCATAGCGGACAAACTATAAGTTTGAATTACTATTCTTATCAAATATGACAGCAAATTCAAATAAGTTAATGGGAAATCCTACAATATGAATTCAAGTAAGTTGAACTTAATGCTTCAAGTAGTAACTCCTACAATCTAATCTTTCTAGACAACAATAATAATGGAAAATGTAAAATCACGAAAGAAGTATAACAGTCAACTTGACATAGAACTTCAAAATAAAATAACTCAATCCATATATTTCTAATTCTTAATAATTTTAGCCATTTAGATTAAGTAACATGAAATGCTTGTATCAACATGTGTATACTACTGTAATTGACATTGGAACTTCAACATATAAATTCGATCCATATATTTCTAAACAATTAATCCATAATAACTTCAACTATTTAGATTATGTACATCAATACCACCATAATAACACCATAATAAAACTACAATAACCAAATTGAATTTGAGAGAAGCTAAGTGTAAACTGAATGTAAAGAGTAGGTGTGAACTGAATTTTAAAGGAGCGAGAGTAAGAATTTCAATTTCAATTTACTTCTAAATGTCGGTGATTACTTTAATTTCCTTTATTTTGCAACTTCAATAACATTAAAAACACTCATTAAAAAATAAAGTCCCAATTCCACCTTATTTCTCTCTTTTTGTTTTTAGTGCAGTTCATATTGTATGCTAGCTAGTATTATATAAGTATGCAACTATGTATGCCTTGATTCATTCAGTTTAAGTGTCAAAACTTGCCAAGTCTTCTGTGTTATATTGTGTAGTCTGCATTATCACTGCATTTTTCAGTCTGTACAAAACCCCAAAATGCTAGTTAGTACTATATAAGTATGCAACTATGTATGCCTTGATTCATTCAGTTTAAGTGTCAAAACTTGCCAAGTCTTCTGTGTTATATTGTGCAGTTTGCATTATCACTGCATTCTGCAGTTTGCACAAAACCCCAAAATAAACCAGCACTGCACTAAAACAAAACCATGCCCAAACAAGCCTTCATACTTTGTAGAATAGCATGAAGTCAAAAGACTTCATTACTTCAATGCCAACAGTACGCCAACTTATATGCTTGGTAAAATATTAATTTTTTAAATTTCATTATTTGATTGCATGAAAAAACAAGTTTTTATTTTTAAACATTTTCATTGTTTGATTGAAGTTAAAATTAATTACTCTGTACTTGAATTGCGGAACAATGTCTTCATTTCAATTTTGAAGGAAAATATATTCAAGAAGGTAGAATATAAATTTTTAGGTCAAATTTTACATTTTCTTTTTTAAATCCAAACAAAACAATGTAATTAAGTTTGGGAAAGCGAAATTTAAGAACCCTTTAGCACCCTATGAAACAAAAAGATTATTCACAATCAAAATACATAAAGCTTGTATTTGATGCTCTAACTTACTTTTAGCTCCTTTTTTGCAGAATTGCAAGCATGAGTAGTAATACAGCAATAGCTATTGCAGGGCAAGTTGGTAAGTTTTTCTGGGATCCCCTAAAGGAGACATACAATTACATACAAAAGTATGAAGATAATGTGATCAATGTTGAAAAGCGTGCCAAAATGCTCAAAAATCACAGAGACGACATTAATGTAATATGGGAGCAAGTCACACAAGAAGAAGAAGAAATCACTGATGTTGCTCGTCAATGGCTTAATGAGGTTAGCGAATTGTTAGATAAAGATGCAAAACTCAAAAATTACAGAGACGACATTAATGTTTCTCTAACTTACTTTTAGTGGTAGAATATTAATTTAAGTTAAAATACCCACAGACACCTCCCCAAGCAGCAGTCATAAAGTTAATATTTTGGGGGTAGAGAAAGTAGACAACTGTGTAGAAAGTAACTGCATTGGTGTAAAAGGCTCAGATGATTTCGAACCTACAGGCCAAGGACGTAGCCCTGGTGCTGGTCATTCTTTTGTGACTAGCACAAAAAAAAAACTCAGCAAACCAACAAACCAAAAATTCTAAAACGCAATATAACATAGCAGCATCAGGAGATGATTTAAAACTTCCTAAAACAGGTCGCAGCCCAGGTGCTGGGCACAGTGAAGAAGAAAAGGACCCAAACCCTATTGGTTATATTACAACCATATGCTCGGCAAACAATAAGAAAATATAACAGTCGATTATCTCATGCACTGTATCAGACACGACATAACTTCCACTTGTAAAGGATTGATATCTTAATGGCATGTAATTGATCACTAATTGAATGCAAAATATGGACACCACAAAGCTTATAAAAAATAAGAAAAATATGATAAAATAGATTTCAATCCAATTCATTATTGGATACCCTATTACCTTAGCATATCTTAAGCCTAGTCCCGGAACCAGGCGACCCGCTGCAAACACAATGCCAATACAAAATAACAGATACAAAGCGTCTACACCAGTGGAAAATTTCCCATTCGTATCGGGCAAAATCGTTCATTTTGGACGGATTTTAGGTGTTACGTTTGTGGGTGTTACAAATAATGAAAGCATTTGTATCGGGCTTCTGACCGTTACAAATAACTAACTATTTGTATCAGGCTTTGTAGAACGCCCGTTACAAATAGGGTCATCAATAGTAAAAAAAAAAACCACATACTTGTAACGAGCATTAACTTAAGCCTGTTACAAATACATATAATTCGTAATGTCAGTCTCATGGTGCCTGATACAAATAATGTTATGTGCTACAAAAGAATATATATTATTTGTAACGGGTAAATTCATAGGTTAGTTACAAATAAGTTTTTTTTATTTAAAAAACAATCCAGCTTTCAATATCACCTATCCTACATCCATATTATGCACACCCATTACGGCATTACCTTTGCACCTCCACTCACCAGAGTCACCACAATTCAAATTAATCACCAACTAAATGGAACCATTCATATATTAACAAATATACACCCAAAATAATCTTCCAAAAATACAATCATATATATATTTTTTTGGTAACATGTAAGCATTTTATTACTAAAAGAGAGATAATTACAACCTAAGGAGCTACTAAGGCAAGGACTATACCTGCACAAAACAACTCCAACAGCAAAAACTATACAACCAAAAAATAATAAAACAAACAACCAACAAACTAACACTCATAGAAAACTGTTAGCTTGAGAAAAACCAACCAAACCAGAAAAAGCTAGCCAACCAGCCACACAAAGAACACCATCAACCACCTAACCAACACACCAGACCACAACTAGAACATCAGAAACAAAACACTACATGCTTCATCCCATGAACCATGATTCACCTAGTGGAACAGAGAACCTGAACCAAATGACTGCAAAGTAGTTTACACCTGCACCCACCAACCAAATCAAACAGCTAGCCAACCTGCCAAGCAACAAGAACCACCAAACACCTAACCAACACCTAAACTACAACCAGCACAGCAGAAACACAAACCACACAAAACTCAGAAACCTGTGAACCCCATGGTTTACCTGACAGACCAGATAACTGAAGCAGAACCTGCAGACTAACAACTACCTGAAACCTGCAGCCACCAACCAAAACCTGTCAACAAAATACAACCAGAGGCCTGAACAGCAACAGAGCAAACCCTCTTTAAGAAGAAAACCTTGTGATTAATTTAATTAAACAAATAGTAAGTTAGAATCCACCATTAACCAAAAGTGCATCGAATTTAAATGGTTTCTCAAAATCTGAATAATTTGGCCTAATGTTATTGGATCGAATTAATATAAATTCAGGTTGAAGATTATAAATTCAGGAAATTTAAAAACTAATAAAGGTTGAAGCTTCCACAACCTTGCAACAATGGAAGACAAAGAAAGAAATAAAATTGCAGCTTCCACAATTTTGCAAATGGAAGACAATTGGGAAAAATTGACAAAAAGAAAGGAGGGAAAAATAGAGGGGGAAAATATTTAATGAGGGATAAACTGGAGGGAAATTAGGGAAAAGTAAGGAAGGGAAAATTGGAGGGAAAATGAGAAAAAGCAAAAGAGTGCAAATAAGGGAAAATGGTGGGTCAACGCCGGAAAACCAAAGTCAACACCAGATTCAGGCTAAAAGGTTTCTTTTGGCAAAAAAAATTTAGCTTAAGGTTTCTTCTGGCAAAAATTTTTTTAAAAGGTTCTTTTGGCAAAAAAATGTTTTTAAAAGATTTCATTTGGCAATTTTTCCTAACTTTTTTCATTAACAAATTAATATGCTAAAATCATAATATCAATCACATTAGTATGAAGATAAAATCCCAATAAAACACCAAAAATTATGATTATTTCCATTAACAAATTATTAATAATAACAAAAATAGAGATAATTAGTAATATTACTATAATAAAAAAAATTAATTTGAAATCTAAAATCAAGCTCAATAAATCAGATAACTACTACAAAAAAAAATAACTCAGATTCAAAAATACAAAAACACAACAATGCAATTGAAAAATTAATTCAAGTACACTGATCATAAATTTACACAAAAATTACAAAAAAAAATCAAAATCAAGAAAAGTTATTATACAAAATAAAATAAAATTAAACCTTAGGGTAGCATTTGCCGCAATTACAACAGCGAATGAAGTTGACATGACCACGACAATGTTTGTTGCGACCTCCATTTCTTCTCTTAAATGTCTGAAATTAAACCCTAACCTATACCTATGATTTCATTTCGTTTAGGGTTTGGGGTTTCCAAATTCGAAGACCGCTATAAGGATTCAGGTTTAAGATCTCAGCCTCATACAAACGAAATTCCTGACAATTTCCAATCAAATCAACTCGCACATCAACAATCAGCGCGAAGATAAGAACTTACCAAGAAATTGAAATAATTAATGGCCAATTGAAATAATTTCAGAGGATTTCGAGTTTAGTGGTGGTGGAATTTGCGAAGATGAGAGAGAATGATGGTTGTGGAATTCGTGAAGGCGAGAGTTGGTGGGAGGGGATTCATAGGAACAAGGTTTGGTTTTGGTTTGAGTTTTGGGGGTTTTGGTTCAGCAATTCTGATATTAAGTTTGCTTCAGCAATTCTTTTATAAAATGTTTATAGTTTTTTTTTTTTTTTTACAAACTTGATCGTAATGGCCAATGAAAGTATGCTACAGATAAAAATTTAATTGTAACGGACATATATTTGTACGTTAAAAATAGCTGAAAGTAGAGGAAATACCATCGTAATTGTAACAGGCACTAAACACTATTGTTACAAAAAAATATTGTTTGTAACAGGCGACAAAACTGTCCGCTACAAATAACATTTTGGTGGTAAAAAAGCATGTTTTTGTAAAATTTTCACAAAATGCCAGGTACAACAACCCCATTTGTAACGATTCAACAGAAAGCCCGTTACAAATAGGGCGTTACGATTAGGAAATTTTCCACTAGTGCTAGTAATATCCAAGTGCGTATGAAAAGTTTATGTTTTATAACCAAGTTTAGTTTTGTACCTCTATCGTACACTTAACCACACCCATAAATGAATTGAACTAACCGAGTTACAATGAAAGCTGCCACTAGAATGGGCAATGCTAGAATGGCAACCACCGTAATTATTGGTACAAGGCCGAAGACTCCAAACACATAACTCATATCACCACGCTTTTGAATTCCATTTTTTACACTAGCCCACTTATCATCAGGCGCATTTGATATGATTATTGAACTACTCATCATAAATATATATGATGTGAGAATATACTTATCAACTATAATCAACTCATACCAGAAAATATAATCAACTCAGTATATCGGAATATACTTTGTAACTGAAAGAATTATCGGAATCGACTCAGTATAATCAACTCACACAATCATAAAATTCTACATACTTTGATGATCAAAACGCCATACTCAAATTTGATAAAATGTAATTGGGGAAAAATTTCAATAATTTTGAATGCAAAACATAATTAACAAGGAACACAAACTTTAAATTCACGCACTTGCAGAATTTCGCCGGATCGAAGACAACGAAAAAGACGGGGCGGCTAGCGAACTCCGGCAAGAAAACGATGAAATAGAAAAAACTCACAAAATTTGATTTGAGGAGAAGTTTAGGTTTTGATTTGAGTTGGTTCTTCGAATTTAAGGTGGTGGTGGGATTGCATGTACTTCGAAATTGAGGAGGTAGTGGAGTTCGTTGGTTGTTCGAATTTGAGATGGTGGTGGAGATTTTAGTTCGAATTTGAGGAGGTAGTGGAGTTCGTGGTGATTATAGTTCAAAATTAGTGGTGATTGTAGTGGAGGTATTGGAGATCTGGAAGAATTCGTTTTGTGGAAATCGGTGGTTTTGCTCTTCTTTTATTTTTATTTTTATTTTATTTTATTTTATTTTAAGGGAAGATGGTGAGAGAATGTTTTGCTCTTCTTCTTTTTTTTTTTATTTCAAATGAACATAAGCTGAGAATCCCACATCAAATAGATAACGGTCATCTTTGGTTACCTTTAAAATGTTTAAGTAACGGGCATACAACGCCCGTTACTTATACACTGATGATATGCCAAAAGGCCCAAAAGATAGGTACTTTAGGTAACGGGCAGAGAAAGGCCCGTTACATATAGAAAAACCCACCAACCCAAAAAGATGTTTAGGTAACGGGCTATTAATAGCCCGAAATATAAACTTGTTTGGGTAACGGGCAGTATTTGGCCCGTTATCTAAAGTTGGAAAAAGCGACTCAAAGGTAACGGTTTAAACTTTGCCCGTTACATAAAAAAAAGGTTTTGTGCAATTTATACGCCCGTTACCTATAAGGGGTTACCTTTCACAATTTTTCCACTAGTGGAGTTAGTTTGCCTTCGGGCTTGGCCTAATGGGTTTCGATGAGCTCCCAAAAAGAGCACGGTGGAGACTTCCCTACTTTGGTTTTGAGCTTCTAGACTCACCCCCAAGCCATGCATACTCACACCATACAAACTAACAAAGACATTCGATGTCCATAAAATGGGCATGTGGGTCCACACACATCCCGGATTCACACGAATCGATAATATAACCCACCCAACCCAGTTCGCTCCCTGACCCACCTTAACCTACATGGTTTGTGCCTGGGTTAGGCTTCTCATACTAGCACAACCTATCTCAATTCGCTAAGCTAGTGGGTTAAATATGGTTTATAATTTTCTAACCCTGCACGCTTCTCAGCACAACCTAGCCCAGCCTAACCCAACCCATTTCGCCTTTGGCTACCTCTAAAATAGACCATATAAGTAAACTTAGCCACTCAAAAGTAATATTGAGTTTTAATTGCTTTTCCAAACAGCACATATGAAGCTTTAAATCATGAGCAATAAGTTCGGCCAAAGCAAGTTGTTGCCCATAATTCTGGAGATAGTAGCGTAGGTTTAGGAAACTTACATGTTAATAGTTGGTTTAACTCAACAAAATCATCAAACGAGAACTAACATACTTTAAAGGCAGCACCAAAGTCCGTTTGGTTGTAGTGGGAGAGGGTCTTGGTTATCTTCTTTATTGGGGGGGGGGGGG
>PYUH01002632.1:38262-48748 GCA_016808085.1 Suaeda aralocaspica | reverse complement strand
GCTTCGATCTTAATTTCAAAAACCTTCCATATTTGTGTTTCCCATGCTTGATCCATCAACCATCACTCATAAACTAAATAAGAAAATCACAAAAAACACCATATGTTAAAAACCCTATCAAATGAAGAAGTTCTTGAAAATGGAAGTCCATCAAAAATCAAGGGAGAATATAGCGAGTTATATTACGGGATTTTTGAATGATTTTTGAACGATTTCGGGCATTTTTTTCCAGGACCCCGGAACCCCAAAAACCAGTGAATAATAGCCTTTGTTTTAGGCCCCTGGAGTGGTCGTCACGGGGCCCGTCACTTTTTCGGCCCCTTGCTTTACCACGTGGTATGAACCTCCACAACACCCCCCCACGATCAATTTTGGCCCCTAAACACCTATTAAGATCCCCGTATGGCCTCTTACCGAAAGGGGAAAAACAACCGTATATGCAATCGTCTAAAGCCTAGTTATCGTCCCTCATATGACCTTTTCACCTCGAATCCTTTGGTCTGGGTTCATATTTTTACCTTGCGGCCACCCCGGTCGATTTCCGGCATTTTTTTTTTCCAAGACCCCCGAACCCCAAAAAACAGCGAATAACCTTTGTTTCAAGCCCCCGAAGGGATCGTCACAGGACCCGTCCTTTTTTCGCCCCGTTTTTTACCACGTGCTGTGGACCTGCACAGCACCCGCTACGATCGATTTCGGCCCCTTAACACCTATTAGGATCCCTCTAATGGCCTCTTCTAGACTCGGGAAAAACAACCTTAAATGCAATCATCTAAGGCCTTCTTATCATCCCTCATATGACATTTTAACCCTGAATCCTTTGGTCTAGGTTCATATTTTTACCTTAAGGACACCTAGGTCGATTTCGGGCATTTTTTTCCGGGACCCCGGAACCCCAAAAACCAGTGAATAATAGACTTTGTTTTAGGCCCCTGGAGTGGTCGTCACGGAGCCCGTCACTTTTTCGGCCCCTTGCTTTACCACGTGCTATGAAAATCCACAACACCCCCCCACGATCAATTTTGGCCCCTAAACACCTATTAAGATCCCCGTTATGGCCTCTTACCGAAAGGGGAAAAACAGCCGTATATGCAATCGTCTAAAGCCTAGTTATCGTCCCTCATATGACCTTTTCACCTCGAATCCTTTGGTTTGGGTTCATATTTTTACCTTCCGGGCACCTCGGTCGATTTCCGGCAATTCTTTTCAAAGGACCCCCGAACCCCCAAAATCAGCGAATAATAGCCTTTGTTTCAGCCCCCCCGAATTGGCCCTCACAGGAGTTGTCCCTTTTTCGCCCTTTTTCTTTCCACGTGCTATGGACCTCCACAGCACCCCACACGATCGATTTCAGCCCCTAAACACCTCTTAGGATCCCTCTAGTGGCCTCTTCCGGAAAAGGGAAAAAAAAACCATATAAGCAATCGTCTAAGGCCTTCTTATCATCCCATATATTACCTTTTCACCTCGAATCCTTTGGTCTGGGTTCATACTTTTCCCTTGTGGCTACCGCGGTTGATTTCCGGCATTTTTTCCCCATCACGACCGAACCTCAAAAAACAGGGAATAATAACCTTTGTTTCGGCCCATAAACATTTTTTGGAATCCCTGATATGGGCTCTTCCAGAAAGGGGAAAAACAGTCGTATATGCAATCGTCAAAGGCCTTCTTATCATTCCTCATATGATCTTTTCTCCTCGAATCCTTTGTTTGGGTTCATATTTTTACCTTGCGGCCACCTCGGTTTCCGGCATTTTTTTCCCAAGGCCCCCGAACCCCAAAAAATAACGAATAATAGCCTTTATATCAAGCCCCCAAAGGGGCCGTCACAGGACCCGTCCCTTTTCGCCCCGTTTTTTTACCACGTGCTGTGGACCTCCACAGCACCCCCCACGATCAATTTCCTCTTCCAGAAACGGGAATAACAACCTTATATGCAATCGTCTAAGGCCTTCTTATCATCCCTCATATGACATTTTCACACCGAATCCTTTGGTCTGGGTTCATATTTTTGCCTTATGGACACCTATGTCGATTTCCGACATTTTTTTCCGGGACCCCAGAACCCCAAAAACCAGTGAATAATAGCCTTTTTTTAGGCCCCCGGACGGGCCGTCACGGGACTCGTAACATTTTTGGCCTGTTGTTTTACCACGTGCTATGGACCTCCACAGCACCCCCCACGATCGATTTTGGCCCATAAACACCTCTTACGATACCTCTTATGGCCTCTTACAGAAATGAGTAAAACAGCCGTATATGCAATCGTCTAAAGCCTTGTTATCGTCCCTCATATGAACTTTTCACCTCTAATCCTTTAGTATGGGTTCATATTTTTACCTTGTGGCCACCCCGGCGATTTCCGGCATTTCTTTTCCCAGGACCACCGAAGCCCTAAAAACAACGAAAAATAGCCTTTGTTTTAGCCCCCCGAAGGGGCTGTCACAGGACCCATCCCTTTTTCGTCCATTTTTTTACCACGTGCTAAAGACCTCCACAGCACCCCACATGATCGATTTCAGCCCCTAATCATCTCTTAGGATCCCGCTAGTGGCCTCTTCCAGGAAGGGGAAAAACAACCATATATGCAATCGTCTAAGACCTTCTTATCATCCCTCATATGACCTTTTTTGCCCCGTTTTTTTTCCACGTGCTATGGACCTCCACAACACCCACCACTATCGATTTTGGCCCCTCAACACCTATTAGGATCTCTTATGGCCTCTTTCAGACATGGAAAAAATGGCAGTATATGCAATTGTCTAAGGCCTTCTTATCATCCCTGATATGACCTTTCACCCCGAATCCTTTGGCCTGGTTTTTTATTTTTACTTTACGTCCACCCCAGCAGATTTCCGGAATTATTTTTCCCCGCACCCCTGAACCCCAAACAACAGTGAATAATATCCTTTGTTTCAGGCCTCTAGAGGGGCCGTCGTGGGACCCGTCACTTTTCGCCCCATTTTTTTACCACGTACTGTGGACCTCCAAGGCACCCACCATGATCGATTTCGGCCACTAAACATCTCTTAGGATCCCTGTTATGGCCTCTTCCAGACAGGGTAAAAACCGCCTTATATCCAATCGTCTAAGGCCTTCTTATCATCCCTGTTATGACCTTTTCACCCCGAATCCTTTGGTCTGGGTACATATTTTTACCTTACGATCACCCACGTCAAATTCTTGCATATTTTTCTCTAGGACCCCCGAACGACAAAAAACAGTGAATTATAGCCTTTGTTTCAGGTAGAGCTAGGCATAAGTGGCACGACCCGCCAACCCGACACGAACCCGACACGCTATAAGCGAGTTTGGGTTAAGCAATTCAACCCGTTTCTTATATTGGCACGACTCGGCACGACTCGTTTATTAAACGGGCCGAGTTACGGTTGACGACCTTTAACCCGTTGAACCCGTGTAACCTGTTTAAATTCTTAGGGTTGTTATTTATTTTTTTGGGCTGATATTTTTTAAGCCCAACATAAGACTGGAGTATAAGAAATAGATTTTAGGTTTAGGGTTTTCATCTCTTCAACTCCTCTCACATTGTCATTTCTCACCTTCTCGTTCTCTTTCTTACCCTTACTCCCATTCTCATATTCAACTTTCCCTCACGAAAACACTATTGCATAATTTTTTCACTCTTTTTCTGGATTAAGTTTCTATTGTTCATCAAAATTGTGTTCTGTTGTTATTATTTTTTGTTTAATTTTCGTTTTAGTATTATTATATTGATGTAATGATGCTATTGTTGTTATTTTAGTTGATTTGTTATTGTTGTTTCTCTGAACTTCTTAGGTAACTAACTCAAAATTTGACGGATTTATCATAATTAAATACATGTATACTGGATTTCTTGACGGATTCTCTGATTAGAGGTTGAAGATCTATGCAAATAATTATTGGGAGCGAAAGTTGGAGACGATGAAGATATTGAAGATGAGTAATTTGAAGACCAGCCTCGAGTCTCACAACAATCCATATTAATTTAAAATTAATTATAAAAACTTGCTAATTAATTTTTTTGTTCCTTGGATTATTGATGGATTTATGAATTGTAATATATTTTACTTTGGTAATTGGTAGTCAGTACTTTGAAGACTTTCATGATGTTGTTGAATGTAAAATTTTAAGTTTTATTAGGAAAAAAAGCAGCATAATTGCTTAAAAAAACTTAACCGGGTTAGCCGAGTTAACGGGTTACCCGTTTAAATTCAGGTCGTGCTCAGGTTGAAGAAAATGACCTGTTTACTTACGCGTGCCGAGTCCGGGTTGAGGTGTTTGAACCCGTGTAATTGCTGACCTGGCACAAACTCGGCCCGGCACGACCCATTACCCACCTCTAGTTTCAGGCCCCCGGGGGGCCGTCACGGGACCCGTTTATTTTTTGCCCCTTTTTTTTACAACGTGCTATGGACCGCCACAGCACCCCCCTCGTTCGATTTCGGCCCAAAACACCTCTTACGATCCCTCTTATGGCCTCTTCCAGAACGGGGAAAAACTGCCGTAAATAAAATTGTCTAAAGCCTTGTTATCGTCCCTCAGATGACCTTTTCACCTCGAATCCTTTGCTCAGGGTTCATATTTTTACCTTCTGGCCACCCCGGTCGATTTCTGGCATTTCTTTTCCCAAGATCCATGAACCCCAAATAACAGCGAATAATAGCCTTTGTTTCAGCCCCGCAAAATGGCCGTAACAGGACCCGTCCCTTTTTCGCCCCATTTTTTAACCACGTGCTATGGACCTCCACATCACCCCCCACGATCGATTTCATCCCCTAAACACCTCTTAGGATCCCTCTTATGGCCTCTTCCTGGTAGAGGAAAAACAACCATATATGCAATCGTCTAAGGACTTCTTATCATCCCTCGTATGACCTTTTCACCTCGAACCCTTTGGGCTGTTTTCATATTTTTACCTTACGGCCACCCCGGTCGATTTCCTGCAATTTTTTTCTAAGGACCCCTGAATTCCAAAAAACAGTTAATAATAGCCTCTGTTTCAGGCCCGCATAGGGGCCGTCATGGGACTTCGCCCTGTTTTTTTTCCACGTGCTATGGACCTACACAGCATCCCCCACGATCGATTTCGTCCCTTGACACCTCTTAGATCCCTCTTATGGCCTCTTCAAAACAGGGGAAAAACAGCCTTATATGCCATCGTCTAAGGCTTCCTTAATTATCATCCCTCATATGCCTTTTCAGCCGGAAATCCTATGGTCTGTATTCTTATTTTTACCTTACTTTTTGGCCTCGTTTTTCTACCACGTGCTATGGACCTCCACAGCACCCCCAACGATCGATTTCGGTCCCTAAACACCTCTTACGATCCCTCGTATGGCCTCTTCCAGATAGGGGAAAAATAGCCTTATATGCAATCGTCCAAGGCCTTCTAATCATCTCTCATATGACCTTTTTACCCCAAATCCTTTGGTTTGGGTTCATATTTTTACCCTTCAGCCACCCTAGTCGAATTCCGGCAATTTTTTTCCTGGGGCCCACGAACCCTCAGTGAATAATAGCCTTTGTTTCAGGCCCCCGAAGGGGCCATCACGGGACCCGTCTTTTTTTTTTCGCCCCATTTTTTTACCACGTGCTATGGACCTCCACAGCACCCCCCACGATCGATTTGGGCCACTAAACACCTCTTAGGATCCCTCTTCCACGTAGGGGAAAAATAACCTTATATGCAATCGTCTAAGGCCTTCTTATCATCCCTTCTAAGGCCTTCTAAGGTCTGGGTTTATATTTTTACCTTGCGGCCACCCAGGTCGATTTCGGGCATTTTTTTTCCCAAGGCCCTCGAATCCCAAAAAACAGTGAATAATAGCCTTTGTTTCAGGCCCCCGGAGGGGCCATCATGGGACCAGCCACTTTTTCGCCTCGTTTTTTTACCACGCGCTATGGACCTCCACAGCACCCCCCACGACCGATTTCGGCCCCTAAACCCCTCTTACGTTTCCCATTCTGTCCTCTTCTAGACAGTATAAAAACAGCCATATATGCAATCGTCTAAGGCCTTCTTATCATCCCTCATATTACCTTTTCACCCCAAATCCTTTGGTCTGGGTTCATATATTTACCTTACGAACACCCAGGTCGATTTTTGGCATTTTTTTTCCGGGACCCCTGAACCGCAAAAAACATTGAATAATAGCCTTTCTTTCAGGCCCCCGACGGGGCTGTCCCTGGCCCTGTCACTTTTTCGCTCCGTTTTTACCACATTCCATGTACTTCCACAGCAACCCCCACTATCTTTTTCGGCCCCTAAACACATCTATGGATCCCTCTTATGGCCTCATCGAGAGAGGAGAAAACAGCCTTATACGCAATCGTCCAAGGCTTCTTATCATCTCTCATATGAGCTTCTCACCTAGAATCCTTTGGTCTGGGTTCCTCGTTTTACCTTACAGGCAGACCCGGTAAATTTCCTGGATTATTTTTTCCAGGACCCCAGAACCACAAAAAACAGTGAATTATAATAGCCTTTGTTTCTGGTCCCCGGAGGGGCCGTCCCGCCACCGTCACTTTTTCACCCCATTTTTTCACCACGTGCTATGGACGTCCACAGCACCCCCCACGATCATTTACGGCCCCTAACCACCTCTTAGGGTCCCAGTTTTGGCATCTTCCAGTGAGGGGATAAACATCCTCATATGCAATCGTTTAAGGCCTTCTTAT
Organism: Suaeda aralocaspica; assembly: GCA_016808085.1. Classification (NCBI taxonomy): domain Eukaryota; kingdom Viridiplantae; phylum Streptophyta; class Magnoliopsida; order Caryophyllales; family Amaranthaceae; genus Suaeda; species Suaeda aralocaspica. The sequence continues at coordinate 42,067 of PYUH01002632.1, read as the reverse complement.
CATTCCTCATATGACCTTTTCACCCTTAATCCTTTGGTCTGGTTCCTACTTTTACCTCACGGGCACTCCAGTTGATTTTCGGGATTTTTTTTCCGGGACCCCTAAACCCCAAAAAACGGGAATAATAGCCTTTGTTTAGGCCCCCGGAGGGTCCGTCCCGGCTCGGTCACTTTTTCGCCCCGTTTTTTTAACCACGTGAGATTGACCTCCACAACAACCGTCACGATAGGTTTCGGCCCCTAAAAACCTCTTTAGATCCCTTTTACGGCCTCTTCCATAGAGGGGAAAAACAACCTTATTTGTTTTAAGGCCTTCTTATCATCCCTCATATGACCTTTTCACCCCGAATCCTTTTGTCTGGGTTCTTATTTTTACCTTTCAGGCTCAACGGACGATTTTCGGGATTTTTTTTCCGGGACCGTGAACCCCAAAAAACAGTGAATAATAGCCATTGTGTCAGGCCGTGGGAGGGTCCGTCCCGGGTCCCATCACTTTTTTGCATTGTTTTTTTACCACGTGCTATAGACCTCCACAACACCAGCCTCGATCGTTTTGGGCCCCTAAACATCTCTTAGGATCCCTCTTATTGCCTTTTCCAGAGAGGGGAAAAACAACCTTGTATGCAATCGTCTAAGGGCTTCTTATCATCCCTCATATGACCTTTTCACCCCGAATCCTTTGGTCTGAGTTCCTATTTTACCTTACAGGCACCCCAGTCGATTCCCGGGATTATTTTTTTCGACACCCCTGAACCCAAAAAAATAGTAAATAATAATAGCGTTTGTTCCAGGCCACCAAAGGATCCGTCCCGGGCAACGACACCTTTTCCCCCCGTTTTTTTACCACGTGCTATGGATCTCCACAGCACCCCCTCGATCATTTTCGACCCCTAAACACCTCTTAGGATCCCTCTTATGGCCTCTTCCAAAGTGGGGGAGAACAGCCTTGTGTGCAGTCGTCTAAGACCTTCGTATCATCCCTCATATGACCTTTTCACCCTGAATTCTTTGGTCTGGGTTCCTATTTTTACCTTACGGGCACGCCGGTCGATATTCGTGATTTTTTTTTTCCGGGAACCCTGAATGTAACACCCCCAAATTCNAACACCCCCAAATTCCTCACTTTCTAACTTACCTCAAACCTATAAACACAAGAGGAACTTGAGCATGTTACCGCCACGTCACAACTAATTATGAAAACTAATTGCAACGCTAAGGCTAAGGTAAAACAACACACTTTACTAAAACCATTTTATAAAAGTCAAACAACTCACAGCGGAAGTCTTTACAACTAAGTCAAACATTAAATTAACAACTTGGAACCATCACGGCCCTTATTCCAAACCACTAGAAAAATCTAAAGTCAAAACAACTACCAAATATTATCCACTCCTCTCGAACAATCCCTTCACCATGCATATGCTCAACAACCTGCACTCATTCTACTTAACAAGCAAACAGGACAAGAAAAAACATGGAAATATATATGTGTCAGCGACCACTGCTGAGTATGCACAAAATAGCAAAAACATAGNAGAAACATAACAACACGAAGACACACACATAGCACACAAAATACACATAACAAGACTCTCACTCCAAATTAAGTCTCATGACCCATAAGTTCAAAATTCTTCATCTTGATTATAACTTCTTGCTTCGAAAAGGATATAGCAAACGTGAACGGGCTCTTTGGAAAGACGGTCGTCAACCAAGTAGGTAGCGCTCCCGGTACAATCCGAACTCTAACAGAAACATAGCTAGTCTTTCAAAAACAGTGGTACATGGTCTCATCCACCCCATGTCCAAACTTAACTCTTTAACTCTTTTGGAATTCCAGAATTAAACAGTGAAGCATCGTCACACTCCACTATGGAAGTACAGCGTTAAGGCAATACATACCTCCCCCATATGGTAAGTACTCACGTTCCTTTAAAAATAACTTGCTCACAATTGTTTACTTAACTTTGCTTTACTCGATTTTATTTAACTTTGACTTTNTTTAACTTTGACTTAATAAGCATTTAACTTTGATTTGTCTTGTAAACATGACTCTTATGGTCAAAACTTGCTCAAAACATGCATAGAAGCATTATAACTCATGAACAAACTTCAAAACACTTAAACATGTCATTTTAGACTCTTAACCCTCATATTAAAGCTTCATATAGCTACTGTCCAGAATTCAAACATAACTTAAAACACAACCGAAAAGTCAAACATTCACCGTCAGACTTCGAAACATACCTAAACAACACAGAAACCCTCAAACACTTAACCAACACTTGTTAATGACTCTTTCCTCTTTTAGTAACCTTCCATTAATAGTAATTGACCTTCGAAAACGTTTTTAGAAACTTCTATTCTTAGAAAATTTTTTTTTTGAAAAACATTTGTTTTAAAACTAGGCAATAGAAATAGAAATAAATCTGAAAATAATTATTAAAAATTAGATAGGTTCAAAAACACTTATCCAAAACCTTTTACTGCCTAAAATACAGTCTCAAACCAAATCTCGTGGCTAGATAAGGTCTATGTGAATTTTAGTAGATTTTAAACTAGAAACCCTAAAACTAGCGATAAAACAATTAAAAATCCAAGCTAATTACCTAATAAATTCTCTAGGTCGTGAAACCCATTTTATAATTCCTTTTATTCTCCTATTAACCAGTAACAACCTTTAGAAACCTTAGTTCACGTTTTAAATATTTTTAAAAGATTTATTTTTGAAAACAGTCCAATCTGTCTAAAACCAATCTAAAAATTATTTAAAAATATTGGANTAAAAGTTATTTAAAAATATTGGAAAACCTTTTAATGACGAAACCAACTCTATAAACTCATATTATGCTTCTGAAATATAATAAAAATAATCTCATAGTCAGATTCGACCTTTAGACCTTCTGAAACAATATTTTTCGGTAAAAACCGTAAAACTGAAAACTAAATAATAAAATTATTTGACCATGCTATACTTCATGTTAAAGTACGAGAATTTAACACAACTTCACATACATCACAATAAGCCTAAAATAATTTTTACGAGCATACTTCAACACCTTAACCTCATATAACAAATTTTTTACCTAAAACAGCAGATTTTCGGTTCAACACTATAAAATTCATGGGGGCTTGCATGATCGTTTTCTTGCTCCAATAATTTAACACGACATACTATAATACTAAACCTAAGTTTTCATGCTATTAGGTCTTTGATATGTCGCACATACCTTGCTCGCTAAATTTCCTTCTTAATTAAAACTGCTCTTCGGAAAATTCTCCTCCTTGCATTAAAATACAAAAATACCATTAGAAATTCGACTAACCTCATATGAACATTACATAACTAATATAAAGCCTCTAAAATAATTTTTCGTGCATAAATTTCAATTATTTATAATTTCTATGATTTGTTTTATTAAGAATCCAATTTTTGACATAAACTAATCTATTAAATAAAAATTACCAAACTAATTTTTGAAAATAATTTGAAAACAGCAAAACACTTTTTATTTACTGAAAAACATTAGGGAAACACCTTTTTCGATTTTTAAAAATAACTTGGAAGGAAAAATAATTTTTTTCTCTCTTTTTCTTATTTTTGAAAACCATGGTGAGTGGGCTACTTTGAGGTGGTTTTTGGCCACCTTGGTGGCTGCATGGGTGGCGGATCTTGGTACCTGGTGGTAGAGTGCAGCAAGGGCTGTCACGTGGTGGTGGTTGTGGCGGCAGATGTGAAGTGTGGTGGTTGTGGTGGTGGCTCAAAGTTGGTTCCACGAAGAGGAAAACTGCAGTTTTATTTTTTT
>PYUH01002632.1:26874-38237 GCA_016808085.1 Suaeda aralocaspica | reverse complement strand
ATTCTGTCGGTTGGTGGTACTGTGCTGGCGTGTTTTGGGCTGGGGTTTTTTTCTTTCTTTTTTTTTTCTTTTTTCTGATTTTTGGAAAGGGTTTAAAGAGTAAAATTTGATGAACCAGAGAGCTATATATAGGGTATATGGCTTAAGGAATTCGGCCAAATCAAGTGAAAAGATAAGTTTTGATTTTTTTTTTTTTTTGGATAAGATCTAAATTGTGTACGATAATTTTGGATATGTTTATCTTTTGTAAAATCTGAAATTTATCCTAACTAAAGATACAAATATCTAGGTAGTTAAATAAATAATTAAAAATAGTTTTGGCCATAAAATATTTATGGGCCTGGAAACCGAAAATACCCAGCTTTGGGCCTAATATGGTCCGAAATAATTTAAATAAAACCCATAGATTTTTTGCTATTTTTGAAAATAAAATAAATACTCAAAACCTCCTTTAAAATAATTACTATTTCTATAAAACCTTTTGTAAAATAAATTATTTTAGCCATAAATTAAATAGACTTTATTATCCAAATTCATAAACTATATATTTTATCGTATAAAAATATATATAAGTCTTAAATGCGGGGGATTACACTGAACCCTAAAACACTACGTGTTTGAGTTTGATTCAAGTTCATTTTATTGCTTTCAACACACACACACACATAACCTTTTTTACCCCGTCACTTTTTCACCACCGTTTTTTTACAACACATGCTATGCCCTCCAGCACCCCCCCCCCCCCACAGATCATTGTCGCCCTATAAAATCTCTTAGGATCCCTCTTATGGCCTCTTCCAGAGAAGGGGAGAACAACCTTATGTGCAATCGTCTAAGACCTTCTTATCATCCCTTATGACCTTTCACCCCGAATCCTGTTGGTTTGGTTTCCTATTTACCTTACGGGTACGCGGTTTACTAGTGGAAAAACCTTCATTTTCGGTTAAAACCATCCTTATGCTCCGGTTATAGGCCGGAGTAGAGTGCTCGTAGAAGCAAACATCGTGGGACTTAATCCTCCGTTCCAACCGGGGTAAATAGTCCGTTTTTGCTCTGGTATTTTTTACAGCCGGGCAAATATCATTTTCGCCTAAGAGAAAAATTTTTGGCTCCAAAAATGACTTTTTGCTCCGATTTTCCAAACAACCGGAGCATAAAACCAAATTTTGGCTCTAAAAATATGACTTTTTGCTCCGATTTTTCAAACAACCAGGGCATAAAACGAATTTTTGCTGATATGTTTTTTGGTTTTTTGCTTCGGTTTTCTTCAAAGAACCGGAGTAAAAGAGGTGCTTTAATATAATATTTTTTATTTTTGTATATTAATTAATGAATGTGTATTTAATTTTATTTTGTATATTAATATGGCCCTTAAAAAGGAGTAAAACATATTTACATAAGTACAACAAACAATATAATAACATTTATTTGATAAGCAAGCTAAGGGTAATCCAAAATATTACATAATTACGAGTTCGTAGAAGATATACATATCCTCACATTTATTTATTAAATGTATCACATTAACATGTCAATTAATAAGTTGGATTTTTACTCTAATAATATAATGCAATGAATGAAGCTAACTTCTCCTCGGACTTTACCAATTTCACGAACGGTGAGTGAAGGACTTGCGTGCTTTCCGAGCTCACAACCTTCAACACAATATACACAGTACTAAGATGTGTTAGACCCAATTAAGTTCCAAACAACACACTAAAACAACACACAGTCAATCAAGGGGCACATGCATAACAACAAACCAAAAAAACACAACAATCTCCCGATCACACTATAACGAGCAACATTGCTGACTCTTAGGCTCTATAAATTAATACTCCCTACTAACAACATTGTTTTACTAGTTATTAACCCAAACAAATGACTAGGTTCAAGTCCTTGCATGGAACATGAACCATTTGGACTCAAAAGCAAACTAAGCCTTTGCGAGAGCCTTCCATGCTCCACTTCCACCAAAAGTAGAACAACGAAAGAACGCAGAAGAACAACAGAAGACAATTGAGAACAGAAAAGAAACAATAGAACAGAAGAACACAGACAACATTAGCCCCAACCAAAACAAACCAAGCAAACAAAAACCAACAAAAACAACAGCCCCAAACCGAAGCAGCAGTCTCAAAGCAGCAAATAGAACAGTAGAACTACAACAATCGCGCACAACAACAGCCCCAAAACCAGGCAGTTACACCAAGAAAACAGCTTCAAAAATCAATAAGTAAAATTAGAATGAATCTACCAACGATTAGGACAAGGGGCTTAAGTCTTGTAGATTGTAACTCTAAAGCCCAATTTTCACCTCCTAATTCTGTTGACTTCCTTGAGATAATAAAGCCAAAACAAGTGAACTGAGAAACCTGCCCAATTTAATTTACAAAAAACCAAGCTCCAGGGGGAAAGAATAGTAAACCCCATCCTCAACATTCCGTTATTGATCTTACGTATTAGATGCATGCCTCACAGGAAAGTACCACTATGCGGTAATAAATCTTTTAATAAAATATGGAGTTAGACACTTGTTTGTATTAAGTCAAGAACTCAGGCATAGTACAAACACACGAATAGCTGGAAAAATCTATTAATAATGTGTAGAAATTCAATTGAAATGGCAAGACATCAACATTAAGAAGTCGTCTTGATATACTCAAAACTATGAATCATTAATGAAATACGAATTTACTACCACCTTTGTCAACCTATAGGGTCTACATAAGTTTAATACTAAAACATGTGGTATGACTGGATTTGATAGAATCTAAACTGACAGAAAAAAGCAAAATCACAAAAGACGCATCCCAGAAAACAATAATAATGTAGTAATGTAGACAAAAACAAAACAAGGAGAAATCTCATTTTCGCCACTTGGCTACAAAATGAATTCATCATTTTGGTCACGAATCAAACGTCACAAATATTTTTTTTCAGAATTAATTGGTTTTTTTACCAAATTAACTAAACCATCAAAAGATCATTAAGAGTGACAAAAGCATGGCATGCAATGTAAACGTCCCCTTGCATGAGCATCGTATACTGAAACCCCTTCGTCCCATAGCCTCTTCAAGTCACATACATAGGAGCAAGATAAACATCAATGTCGTTACCAGGTTGTTTTGGACTGGTTATCAAATCAAACAAGACTATATCGTTTGTTTCATCCACCCCATGGAGGATGGTTATATGTGGTCATATCACCTCATGTGCTATGCTTTGAACTAGAGTAACAAAAGGGTTCATTCCATTTGTGCAAAACCAAGCCTTAGATTACGACTTTCGGCACCAAATTTATGATATTTCCTTGTTAATATCTTCCATTCAGAGCATCCGACGGATTTTGGAGAGAAGGGAGGACTTTCCTCCCTTCTGCATGCCACCTCAATGTTAGCATATTCTGCAAGGGAGAACTTATGCTGTATAAATCTAACATAGCAGCAGCTCTGTGAATGTTGTGAACCCTGGGTACAAAGGCTTTTGAGAGGCCTCTGATATAGAATGGAAAAACGTGAATCCTCTAACTCTCCATCATTCATTAACACGGTGTACATCATCACACTATCAACAATGTCTTGCTCATCATTCAAAGACTCATCATACACAAAGTGTATGGTTTGTGAACATTAGTCGGACCACACAATCTGTTTGTCACTCATTTTGCGAGCTCAAATAAATTAGAAACATACACTCCCTCTCACCATGATAGTTCCAAACCTGGTAATAGCTCGAAACCCTTACGATTACATGTTCCCTGAGCTGGTTAATAGTATCAACCTTATCTACATTGGCACATTCACAACGGACAATAAAACCCCCTGCTGCTATCCTTCCCGCTAGCTTTAGCTGCTAAACCAGAGTTGCATATTCCCTAACCCATCCACAATGCGACGAGTCCCTACTACATACATCCAAGAATGATCCTTTGCCATCCTCTTATGTAGTTATAATTATGCACAATCCAATATTGAGTAAGCAAACGAATATTGAGTAAGCACACAAATATTGGAACCACACAATTTACCTTAGAAGCACTTCACTACCAACAAAGATTGTAACATAATTTCCCACCATAAGGCTTAACTAAGTCTAGGGTAACTTGACTACATTAACAACACTACTCATGTATTAGCATCCGATCATATGGCAATATTAAGCTATACACTAAAGAACCCCTTGCATCAATGCATATGCATCTTCCCATCATTACATGATGGCTCTAAATTCCACCAATAACAATAGTATTGAGAAGTGTGTTTATGAGATTAAAAGACTACGTAGAAGCAATTTTAGGACCTAGAGTGAAATAGGACTAGTAGGTAACCATTCCTGCACCCCAAGTTTTGTTTCACCTACTATGTGTATTGGTGGATGTAACTAATTCATTGTTGGCACAGAAACATGTCAAACACAAAAGGTTTGTATGAGGTTCTGCTTGTAAACCTAACAAGGCAATTCGCCAAGCTATACATCTCGATAACATAGTCTAATGACTATCTGTGACGAATACACCCCAATACAATACTAAAGGCATCATTGACACTTAATAGTAGAGTAATCAACATTATCATATAAACTACGTACTTAACATAAAACAAATTTCAGCTTGATCAATTAATAAACAACTCCATAATAATAATACGTCCAAAACAAAGACAATACATTTCTTTCTATTCATTCATTCATTATTCCTAATTAATAATAATCAATGAATATCAAACATCAACATCGAATTACAAAAAAAAAAAACGAGTTAAAAACGATATAAAGCTTTTAGAGGGATTTTTTCATAAATGACCACAATTATTTCATTCATTTCTTAATGTCACAATTTCTAGTTTGTGAGTTCTTCAAGTAGAAACTTCAATTTCTAGTCTTAATATGTTTGTGGTTGTTTTGATTGAACATGTAGAAACTCAATTATTATTTGGTCAAATTCATATCTTGTTGTTCCAACAATTAAATATGATTTCAATACCATAAACAAGAAAGCCTCATTTGTGGCATGACTTATTTTTCAATTACATATAAAACCGACCAACTGCATCTCTTATTTTCACCAAGTGCAGCAACAAAAACAGATCACTGTATTACTGTTCTTCACCAATTACTTTTGTGTAAAATTACACCAGCAAACCAAAACCATGTAGTAAACTAGTGTATAGGATTGCATTATATAATACACAATATAGTAATTAAAGGAGGTCATTATGCGAACAAACCAACAAAGCATCAGTATTCAGTAGTTCTTCTCTCCTCTGTACTGTTGCATTTATCAATTACACTTAGAATTGGTCTCTGAAAAAATTAACTCATCAATATAATCTCTAATTAGTCCTAACATACTTACTGGTCCATATATGGTCCAATATGAGTCAGTTATTGAGGGTGTATTTAGTTAATTTATGAACATTTGAACTTATTGAATTGAACTAAACTTATTAGACCTTATTACTCGCTAAAATCTATTTCGAACCACTGTAATTTCAAAATTGTAGAAACTTGTTCAATTGAATTAACCAACATCAAAGTGAGAATCATGCATCACATAACAATATTGTATAATGAGCTTTTATATCAGTTTGTAGGATTCATGAGATTGAAATAGAATGAGAAAAAGGGATAAAACCATACGGGCATTACATACCATCCTCACAAGCATGCCTTGTATTTGCTACAACAACTTTCCTTAATAACACTCACACTCACACTCAACAGTCACACAGAAACCACCACTCACTCTCACTAAACACATCTCTAACATTGTTGTTTATCACTGCCTTTTCCAATTGAAGTCAGACTTTCACATACATTGTTAAAACAAACCCAAAGAAACCCTAACCAAACACGTAGTTCAGCAGATTTAGTAGTTCAAAGATACAGAAGAACAAAAACCAAGTAATGCATAAAACAAATACCTTTGAATGCCGAGCATTACCAGCAGTTCCAATTCCCTAATTTTTCCTGTGAAATTTCCAAAAAACCCTTGGCTCTCTCACCTAACTTGTATAGATGAGCAGCCCTTCCATACACCGCATCCAAAGTAGTGAAGTGCTCTCCAGCAGGTTGAGATTGCAACTCCAATGTCAACCCTTGTTCAAAATGATATGCCTTCTTCTCCTCATTTGGCACAATATCCGGTGCAAACCTCATCAACTCCAGAAACTTGTGGTAATATTGTTCCACAGACATGTCCCCCATCTCCAGCTTAGTAAACTCCCTAGACTTCTCCTTCTTCAGAAACGCAGGATAGAACTTATTGCGAATCACTTCCTTAAACATCTCCTAACCAAAGTTAGGTCTAGCCCTCATAGTTGCGTCACTTTGTGACCACCAAATATCAGCTTCCTCTCTTAGGTAAAATACAGCATTAGCAACTTTCAGGTCATCCGGACATTTAAGAGCTTGGAAAATCTTATCGAATTCCCTAATCCAGTTCTCCAACACTAAAGGGTCCTCAGTACCACTATAAACCGGTGGCTTACTCCTAGCTATCTCCCTAAACATCTCCCCAGCAGGGTCTTGATTCCTACGGTTAGCCTCCTGATTGGTCCTTGACAACTCAATCAATTGTCGCAAACATTCAGCAACTTCTCCATTTCCATTGTTCCTTGCCATCTATTGAACAAAACGCACACTTAAACCTCAAACTTAAAGACACTCAACTCTTATTGCATCAAAGTGCAATACCCTATTACTAGTTAACAGCTTGGAAAACAAATTAACAACAACAACACCAAAACATGAAACCACAACAAAAGAAACACGAAGCTAAATAAGAGCAAAAGAGAAGACATGTAAAGAAAAAAAAAAAATTATTCCCATTATTCGCTTGGTTTAATTAAACGTCAACAACTTAAAAAAAAATTTTAAACTTAAACTAAGGAAGTTCTAATTACGTCAAAAGAATTAAAGCAACTCTAAACATAAAGAACTAAGCAATCTTCAAATTCCTCAATGATCAAGGCGACTTCTAACTCTGGTTCTTGGTCCTTCACTTGGCTCTTCTCGTTCCCTCTTGATGCCTCTAGTTAAATCTTCTGAAGTAGTCCCACTTCCATCTTCTACATGTCCATCTTCATCTTCACTGTCACTAAGCACAATTACTTCTATTTCCTTTTCAATAATCTCTAAATCATCGTCATGTTCTTCCTCTTCTGGGTCTTCTTCCTCTTCTGGATCTCCTTCCTCATCTTCCTCATTTCCATTTCCATTTCCATTTTCATTTCCATCTTCATTTTCCTCATTCTCATTTCCATTTCCCTCAGGGTCTTCATTTTCAGTCTCATTTTCCTCATGCTGTGGGCTTGGAGGCTCAGTCAACCACTCATGAATCCTATCTGCTAGCTCTATTTCCCTTCTTACAAAGTCCACTGCAGGCAACCATTTCCCACTTGCAGAAAACTTCTCCACATTTGGAGTCCTATCCTCATGAAGTACATCCTGATACTTAGTCTTCAGCCCAACATAAGGGTTTCTATCTGGCAGATTCCTAATAAACAACCATATCACTGAAGCTTGTAAATTCGATCTTGGGATCCCCATACNATATCACTGAAGCTTGTAAATTCGATCCTGGGATCCCCATATTGTACATGAAATTGCACCAACTCTCAATTCGATCACAGTAACTCTTAGCATCATCATAAACTCTCCTATGAAGACTATATTCCGATGGTGACAACATTTGCAAGTTTAAAGCAAACGTAAATCCCTAAAGAAAACCCCAACAAAAAACCCAAGCAAGCAAGAAAACAACTTAACGTGCAGCAAGACTTAAAAACATGCATAAATGCAAAATGCAGGAATGCCCATCCTAAGTCTACCCATTCTCACACTTCAAATTTTTAATCCTAGTCCTTTAAACTTCCGTGTTTGCAAACACATTTTGAAGATCATTTTCAAAACATTTTTTTTTAAAAACCTATAGCTCTGGCTACCACTCTGTAACACCCCCAAATTCCTCACTTTCTAACTTACCTCAAACCTATAAACACAAGAGGAACTTGAGCATGTTACCGCCACGTCACAACTAATTATGAAAACTAATTGGAACGCTAAGGCTAAGGTAAAGCAACACACTTTACTAACACCATTTTATAAAAGTCAAACAACTCACAACGGAAGTCTTTACAACTAAGTCAAACATTAAATTAACAACTTGGAACCATCACGACCCTTATTCCGAATCACTAGAAAAAACTAAAGTCAAAACAACTACCAAATATTATCCACTCCTCTCGAAAAATCCCTTCACCATGCATATGCTCAACAACCTGCACTTATTCTGCTTAACAAGCAAACAGAACAAGAAAAACATGGAAATATATATGTGTCAGCAACCACTGCTGAGTATGCACAACATAGCAAAAACATAACAACACGAAGACACACACATAGCATACAAAATACACATAACAAGACTCTCACTCCATTTTAAGACTCATGACTCATAAGTTCAAAATTCTTCATCTTGATTATAACTTCTTGCTTCGAAAAGGATATAGGAAACGTGAACGGGCTCTTTGGAAAGACGGTCGTCAACCAAGTAGGTAGCGCTCCCCGTACAATCCGAACTCTAACAGAAAGATAGCTAGTCTTTCAAAAACAGTGGTACATGGTCTCCATCCACCCCATGTCCAAACTTAACTCTTTAACTCTTTTGGAATTCCAGAACTAAACAGTGAAGCATCGTCACACTCCACTATGGAAGTACAGCGTTAAGGCAATACATACCTCCCCCGTATGGTAACCTCATTTGGCCTGAATGAGTACTCACGTTCCTTTAAAAATAACTTGCTCATAATTGTTTACTTAACTTTGCTTTACTCGACTTTATTTAACTTTGACTTAATAAGCATTTAACTTTGATTTGTCTTGTAAACATGACTCTTATGGTCAAAACTTGCTCAAAACATGCATAGAAGCATTATAACTCATGAACAAACTTCAAAACACTTAAACATGTAATTTTAGACTCTTAACCCTCATATTAAAGCTTCATATAGCTACTGTCCAGAATTTAAACATAACTTAAAACACAACAGAAAAGTCAAACATTCACCGTCAGACTTCGAAACATACATAAACAACATAGAAACCATCAAACACTTAACCAACACTTGTTAATGACTCTTTCCTCTTTTAGTAACCTTCCATTAATAGTAAATGACTTTTGAAAACATTTTTAGAAACTTCTATTCCTAGAAATTTATTTTTGAAAAACATTTGTTTTAAAACTAGGCAATAGAAATAGAAATAAATCTGAAAATAATTATTAAAAATTAAATAGGTTCGAAAACACTTTTCCAAAACCTTTTACTGCCTAAAATACAGTCTCAAACCAAATCTCGTGGCTAGATAAGGTCTATGTGAATTTTAGTAGATTTTAAACTAGAAACCCTAAAACTAGCGATAAAACAATTAAAAATCCAAGCTAATTACCTAATAAATTCTCTAGGTCGTGAAACCCATTTTATAATTCCTTTTATTCTCCTATTAACCAGTAACAACCTTTAGAAACCTCAGTTCACGTTTTAAATATTTTTAAAAGATTTATTTTTGAAAACTGTCCAATATGTCTAAAACCAATCTAAAAATTATTTAAAAATATTGTAAATTCTTTTAATGACGAAACCAACTCTATAAACTCATATTATACTGCTGGAATACATTAAAAATAATCTCATAGCCAGATTCGACCTTTAGACCTTCTGAAACAATATTTTTCGGTAAAAACCGCAAAACTGAAAACTGACTAATAAAATTATTTGACCATGCTATACTTCATGTTAAAGTACGAGAATTTAACACAACTTCACATACATCACAATAAGTATAAAATAATTTTTACGAGCATACTTCAACAATTTAACCTCATATAACAAATTTTACACATAAACCAGCAGATTTTCGGTTTAACACTATAAAATTCATGGGGGCTTGCATAATCATTTTCTAGCTCCAATAATTTAACACGACATACTATAATACTAAACCTAAGTTTTCATGCTATTAGGTCTTTGATATGTCGCACATACCTTGCTCGCTAAATTTCCTTCTTAATTAAAACTGCTCTTCGGAAAATTCTCCTCCTTGCATTAAAATACAAAAATACCATTAGAAATTCGACTAACCTCATATGAACATTATATAACTAATATACAGCCTCTAAAATAATTTTTCGTGCATAAATTTCGATTATTTATAATTTCTATGATTTGTTTTATTAAAAATCTAATTTTTGACATAAACTAATCTATTCAATAAAAATTACCAAACTAATTTTTAAAAATAATTTGAAAACATCAAACACATTTTATTTACTTAAAAACATTAGGGAAACACCTTTTTCGATTTTTAAAAATAATTTGGAAGGAAAAATAATTTTTTTCTCTCTTTTTCTTATTTTCGAAAACCATGGTGAGTGGGCTACTTTGAGGTGGTTTTTGGCCACCTTGGTGGCTGCATGGGTGGCGGATCTTGGTACCTGGTGGTAGAGTGCAGCAAGGGCTGTCACGTGGTGGTGGTTGTGGCGGCAGATGTGAAGTGTGGTGGTTGTGGTGGTGGCTCAAAGTTGGTTCCACGAAGAGGAAAACTGCAGTTTTAATTCTTTCGGTTTGTGTACTTTGCTGCGGTTTTTGGGCTGCGGTTTTTCTTTCTTTTTTTTTTCTTTTTTTGATTTTTGGAAAGGGTTTTAAAGAGTAAAATTTGATGAACCAGAGAGCTATATATAGGGTATATGGCCTTAAGGAATTTCGGCCAAATCAAAGTGAAAAGATAAAGTTTTGATTTTTTTTTTGTTTTTGGATAAGATCTAAATTGTGTAGGATAATTTTGGATATGTTTATCTTTTGTAAAATCTGAAATTTATCCTAACTAAAAGATACAAAATATCTAGGTAGTTAAAATAAATAATTTAGAAAATAGTTTTGGCCATAAAAATATTTATGGGCCTTGGAAAACCGAAAATACCCCATTTTGGGCCTAATATGGTCCGAAAATAATTAAAATAAAACCCATAGTTATTTTTGCTATTTTTGAAAATTAAATTTAAATACTCAAAACCTCCTTTAAAAATAATTACTATTTCTAATAAAACGTTTTGTAAAATAAATTATTTTAAGCCATAAAATATAAATAGACTTTATTATCCGAAATTCATAAAACTATATATTATAATCGTATAAAAATATTATATAAAGTCTTAAAAATGCGGGGGATTACACTGAACCCTAAAAAACACTACGTGTTTGAGTTTGATTCAAGTTCATTTTTATTGCTTTCAAACACACACACACACATAACCTTTTTTACCCCGTCACTTTTTCACCCCGTTTTTTTACCACATGCTATGC
>PYUH01002632.1:0-26853 GCA_016808085.1 Suaeda aralocaspica | reverse complement strand
CCCCCCCCGCCCCCCCCCCCCCCCACGATCATTGTCGCCCTATAAACATCTCTTAGGATCCCTCTTATGGCCTCTTCCAGAGAAGGGGAGAACAACCTTATGTGCAATCGTCTAAGACCTTCTTATCATCCCTCTTATGACCTTTTCACCCCGAATCCTTTGGTTTGGTTTCCTATTTTTACCTTACGGGTACGCCGGTTTACTAGTGGAAAAACCTTCATTTGCTCCGGTTAAAAACCATCCTTATGCTCCGGTTATAGGCCGGAGTAGGTGCCGTAGAAGCAATAACATCGGTGACTTAATGCTCCGGTTCCAACCGGGGTAAATAGTCCGTTTTTTGCTCTGGTTATTTTACAGCCGGAGCAAATAATCATTTTCCTGCCTAAAGAAAAAATTTTTGGCTCCAAAAAATTTACTTTTTGCTCCGATTTTTCCAAACAACCGGAGCATAAAACCAATTTTTGGCTCTAAAAATATTACTTTTTGCTCCGATTTTTCCAAACAACCAGGGCATAAAACGAATTTTTGCTGNTGCTCCGGTTTTTCCAAACAACCGGGGCATAAAACGAAATTTTGCTCATATGTTTTTTGGTTTTTTGCTTCGGTTTTCTTCAAAGAACCGGAGTAAAAGAGGTGCTTTAATATATATATTTTTTATTTTTGTATATATTAATTAATGAATGTGTATTTATATTTATTTATTTTGTATATTAATATGGCCCTTAAAAAGGAGTTAAAACATATTTACATAAGTACAACAAACAATATAATAACATTTATTTGATAAGCAAGCTAAGGGTAATCCAAAATATTACATAATTACGAGTTCGTAGAAGATATACATATCCTCACATTTAATTATATATAAATGTATCACATTAACATGCTAATTAATAAAGTTGGATTTTTACTCTAAATAATATAATGCAATGAATGAAGCTAACTTCTCTCGGACTTTACCAATTTCACGAACGGTGAAAGGACTTGTCGGCTTTCCGAGCTCACAACCTTCAACACACATATACACAGTACATAAGATGTGTTAGACCAATTATGTTCCAAACAAACAACACTAAAACAACACAAGTCCAATCAAGGGGGCACATGCATAACAACAAACCAAAAAAACACAACAATCTCCCGATCACACTATAACGAGCAACATTGCTGACTCCTTAGGCTCTATAAATTAATACTCCCTACTAACAACATTGTTTTACTAGTTTATTAACCCAAACAAATGACTTCAGGTTCAATGTCCTTGCATGGAACATGAACCATTTGGACTCAAAAGCAAACTAAGGCCTTTGCGAGAGCCTTCCATGCTCCACTTCCACCAAAAGTAGAACAACAGAAGAACAGCAGAAGAACAACAGAAGAACAATTGAAGAACAGAAGACAACAATAGAACAGAAGAACACAGACAACATTAGCCCCAACCAAAAACAAACCAAAGCAAAACAACAACAAAACAACAGCCCCAAACCGAAGCAGCAGTCTCAAAGCAGGCAAATAGAACAGCTAGCAACTACAAATGCTGCACCATCAAAACAGCCCCAAAACCCAGGCAGTTACACCCAAAGAAAACAGCTTCAAAAATCATATAAGTAAAATTAGAATGAATCATACCAACGATTAGGACAAGGAGGCTTAAGTCTTGTAGATTGTAACTCTAAAGCCCAATTTTCACCTCCTAATTCTATGTTTGACTTCCTTGAGTATAACTAAAGCCAAAACAAGTGAACTGGAGAAACCCTGCCCAATTTAATTTACAAAAAACCAAGCTCCAGGGGAGAAAGAATTAGTAACCCCATCCCTCACATTCCGTATTCTGATCTTTACGTCTAGATGCATGCCTCACAGGAAAAGTACCACTATGCCGGTAATAAATCTTTTAACTATACAGGATGTGTTAGACACTTGTTAGTATTAAGTCAAGAACTCAGGCATAGTACAAACACAAGAATAGCTGGAAAAATCTATTAATAATGTGTAGAAATTCAATTGAAATGGCAAGACATCAACATTAAGAAGTCGTCTTGATATACTCAGAAACTATGAATCATTAATTGAAATACGAATTTACTACCACCTTTGTCAACCTATAGGGTCTACATAAGTTTAATACTAAAACATGTGGTAGCTAGGATTTGATATTGAATCTAAACATGACAGAACAAGCAAAATCACAAAAGACGCATCCCAGAAACAAATTAATAATGTAGTAATGTAGACAAAAACAAAACATAGGAGAAATCTCATTTTCGCCACTTGGCTACAATTGAATTCATCATTTTGGTCACGAATCAAACGTCACAATATATTTTTTTTCAGAATTATATTGGTTTTTTTACCATAATTAACTAAACCAATCAACAGATCATTAAGAGTGCACAAAAGCATGGCATGCAATGTAAACGTCTCCCTTGCATGAGCATCGTATACTGAAACCCCTTCGTCCCATAGCCTCTTCAAGTCATCAACTAGTGGAGCAAGATAAACATCAATGTCGTTACCAGGTTGTTTTGGACTGGTTATCAAAAGCGACAACATAAGATATTTTCGTTTCATACACCACCATGGAGGATGGTTATAGTTGGTCAATATCACCGTCATGTGCTATGCTTTGAACTAAGAGTAACAAAAGGGTTCATTCCATTTGTGCACAAACCAAGCCTTAGATTACGACTTTCGGCACCAAATGTATGATATTTCCTGTTAATATTCTTCCATTCAGGAGCATCAGACGGATTTTGGAGAGCAAGGGAGGACTTCTTCCTCCCTTCTGCATGCCACCTACAATGCTTAGCATATTCTGCAAGGGAGAACTTTATGCTGTATAAATCTAACATAGCCGACAGCTTTGTGAATGTTGTGCACCCTGGGTACAAAGGCTTTTGAGAGGCCTCTGATATAGAATGGAAAAAACGTGTATCCTCTACACTCTCCATCATCTCATTAACACGGTGTACATCATCATCACTATCAACAATGTCTTGCTCATCATTCAAAGACTCATCATACACAAAGTCGTTATGGTCTTCTGAACCATTAGTCGGACCACCACAATCTAGTTCTTGTCACTCATTTTGCGACTCAAAATTAGAAACATACACTCCCTCCTCACCATGATAGTTCCAAACCTGGTAATAGGCTCGAAACCCCTTACGAATTACATGTTCCCTGAGCTGGTTAATAGTATCAACCTTATCTACATTGGCACAATTCACACACGGACAATAAAACCCCTGCTGCTTATCCTTCCCGCTAGCTTTAGCTGCTAAACCAGAGTTGCATAATTCCCTAACCCCATCCACAAATGCCGACGAGTCCCTACTACCATACATCCAAGAATGATCCTTTGCCATCCTCTTTATGTAGTTATAATTATGCACACAATCCAATATTGAGTAAGCAAACGAATATTGAGTAAGCACACAAATATTGAGTAACCACACAATTTACCTTAGAAGCACTTTCACTACAACAAAGATTGTAACATAATTTCCCACCCATCAAGGCCTTAACTAAGTCTAGGGTAACTTGACTACATTAACAACACTACTCATGTATAGCATCCGATCATATTGGCAATATTAAGCTATACAATGAAAGAACCCCTTGCATCAATGCATATGCATCTTCACCATCATTACATGATGGCTCTAAAATTCCACCATATAACAATAGTATTGAGAAGTGTGTTTATGAGATTAAAAAGACTACGTAGTAAGCAATTTTAGGACCTAGAGTGAAATAGGACTAGTAGGTAACCATTCCTGCACCCCAAGTTTTGTTTATCACCTACTATGTGTATTGGTGGAGTAACTAATTCATTGTTGGCAACGACAACATGTCAAACACAAAAGGTTTGTATGAGGTTCTGCTTGATAACCTCAACAAGGCAATTCGCCAAGCTATACATCTCGATAACAATAGTCTAATGACTCATCTGTGACGAATACACCCCCAATACAATACTAAAGGCATCATTGGACATCTTAATAGTAGAGTAATCAACATTATCATATAAACTACGTACTTAACATAAAACAAATTTCAGCTTGATCAATTAAATAAACAATCCATAATAATAATACGTCCAAACAAAGACAATAACATTTCTTTCTTTCATTCATTCATTCTTTACTAATTAATAATAATCAAAATGCATATCAAACATCAACATCGAATTACAAAAAAAAAAAACGAGTTAAAAAACGATATAAAGCTTTTAGGAGGGATTTTTTCCTAAATGACCACAATTTATTTCATTCATTCTTAATGTCACAATTTCTAGTTTGTGAGTTCTTCAAGTAGAAACTTCAATTTCTAGTCTTAATTTATAGTTTGTGGTTGTTTTGAAACATGTAGAAACTTCAATTATTTGGTCAAATTCATATCTTGTTGCTTCCAACAATTTAAAATATGATTTCAATACCATAAACAAGAAAGCCTCATATTGCTGCATGACTTATTTTTCAATTACATATAAAACCGACCAACTGCATCTCTTATTTTTCACAGATGCAGCAACAAAAACAGATCACTGTATTACTGTTCTTCACCATTATTACTTCTTTGTGTAACAACTTACACCAGCAAACCAAAACCATGTAGTAAACTAGTGTACTCAAGGATGCATTATATATAATACACCATATATAGTAATTAAAGGAGGTCATTTATTGCGAACAAACCAATAGCATCAGTATTCAGTAGTTCTCTTCCTCATAGTACTGTTGCATTTATCAATTACACTTAGAATTGGTCTCTGAAAAAATTTAACTCATCAATCTAATCTCCTAATTAGTCCTAACATACTTACTGGTCCATATCATGGTCCATATGAGTCAAGTTTAATTGAGGGTGTATTCTATTTAATTTATGAACTTTGAACTTATTTGAATTGAACTAAACTTATTAGACCTTATTACACTCGCTAAAATCTATTTCGAACCACTGTATAATTTCAAAATTTAGTTAGAACTTGTTACATTGAATTAACCTTAACATCAAAGTGAGAATAATGCATCACAAATAAACAATTAGTATATAATTGAGCCTTTTATATCAGTTTGTAAGGATTCAATGAATTGAAATAGAAGGAAAAAAGGGATAAAACCATACGGGCATTACATACCATCCTCACATGCATGCCTTTGTATTTGCTACAACCTTTCTCTTTAATAACACTCACACTCACACTCACACTCACACAGTCACACCCAAACTCACTCACTCTCACTAAACACACTACTCTAACATTGTTGTTTTCACTCCTTTTCCAATGAAGTCAGTCTTCCAACAATATGTTAAAACAAACCCAAAGAAACCCTAACCCAAACAGTAGTTCAGCAGTTTTAGTAGTTGAGAAGATTAAGAAGAACAAAAACAGTAATGCATAAAACAAACCTTTGAGCAGATTCAGCAGTTCAGCAATTATTTTTCTCTGAAATTTTCCAAAACAGTGAAATTTACAACAAAAACAGATTCAATCAATCCAAATGATGAAGAATTTATACCAAACAAGAATTTGAACCAACAAAAATTGAAAAAATAACAACGAAAACACAAATTAAATCTTAAAAATTAATGATCAGAAAAAACAAACAAAAATTGAAGAAATTGAAACCGAAGACAATCAAGACAAAGTGATAGATTTATTCTTATTCCAAACTTTTCCTGAACGTACTAGTCAATTAGGATTCCAAAAATTTAGAGAGAGAAAAGGGAGAAAAAAAACTTTAAGATTCGAAAAAACAAAATTTTGGAAGTTTTGAAAAAAAAAGTGTCAGAAGTTCAAGAAGAAAAAAAGAAAAAATTACTTGGAGCCTCGTGATCCACGCCCAACCGGACCCCACCGCAACAGTCACCACCCGGCCACCACTGCCGGAACCCCTTTCCCAATTTTGGTAATTTCAAACTTTAAAAAAATATTCTACTTCTTTATTTTTGATTCAATCTTGCAAATTCATGATTATAATTGTGTTTAATCATGTTTTTATAAGTTTAATTATGTTTTTATATAAGTATGAATGGTTTTTAAGGCATGAATTAGTTTTGGTGATCATGAAATCATAAGTTAGGGTTTGAAAATTATAAAGTTATGATTTAAATGAATTTTTGTGTTCCAAACTTTAATGTTTTGGTCATAGATTATTTTTGGGTGAATTTATGTTGATGTTATTAAGCTTAGATTGATTTTAAACTTCTTTTATAAAGCTGTCAAAATTTTATAATCATGAATTTGAGTTGAATAACTATTATAAACATGTTTAAACATATGAAAAATTGTTCTAAAGCCTAGAATGACTCCATAAACTTGTTAGTAGATGGTTGAAGTGTTTTGACATGAAATCATGATGCTTTCATAAGTTTTTCATGACTTTAAAATTTAGAAATAAATCTGAAATTTTAATAAAAACAAGTTAAATTGAGTTTAAAGTGTCCAAATCGCACTAGTATGATCACACATCAATTCTATGATGAAATATATAAATTTTAGTATGTTTTATGATGTTTAAGAGTGGTTTTAAGCATGCTTAATATGCGGTCCAGATTTTATACATTAATTGAATAACCTTTTAAAGTACGTAAATAGCATAAATTGATCATGTAAGTAAGGTAATACATCATATGATCGATTTGTGTCATCATATGATAGATTGCTGTCCACTTTTCTAAAGTGGCATGAAAATTTTATTAAGGTTTTATAAAGTATAATTAAGTCTCGTAAACTAAGTAGAATTGCAGTAGAGAAGAAAATTGAAGTATGGAATTGAATAGAGACCAAATAAGGAATGTTTTGGACAAAGTTTCCAAATTTAGAAGTTGGTTAAGGTTGTTGTAGAATTTAGTAAACAAGGTTTTTAATTTAGTTTGGTTTTCCTTGTGTAGGAGAATTTGATTTAGTCCACTTCTAGAAGTTGTGGCGGAGCGTAGCTATTTTACAAGGTACGTAAGTACTAAAGACAGACATAGGAGTTAGAATGCATGCTTGAGAAATTCTTGTTTATATGAATCTTGTATGCTTGTTCTGGATCATGATTTTATATGCATCACAAGTTTTTAGTAGCATGTTTTGCTGATTAATGACATTCCATGTTAAATAGGAAGTTTAATTTTCATAAGCTTCGATCGTAATGTTCTGATCAGTAGAGTTTGGCCAACAGTTTTATGAATAAAGGAATGAAGTTAAGTCGAAGTTGATTAGATACTTAATCAACAAGAAAGGTAGTCGTGAAATTGTTCACATGATTAATAGAAGTAATGAGCAATTATTTTTACATATAATACAACTCACAGTTTAATGTGTGGTCAAGAAGAAAGTAAGTTATTATCCACTCATAGTTAATGTGTGATACAAGAGGTTCAGTTTAATTAAAGGACTCACATAGGCTAATTTGGAATCACATTAAAGCAAAGATAATGAATATGGTTGCTTGTTTGTATGCATGTCTTTATGTGATGTTGCATGAGAGTCATAACATTGTTAAACCTGCTAATCACATAAAGTGTAAGAGGATTCGCACCAAAACTCTTGGAACGTATATACCTTGAGTATGAACAACGAAGGGAGTCGTATGGAACAATGAAAAATGACTTCTAATTGGAGTACAAGACGTTGTACTCTTTTATATTATAAATGCGCTGGATATCCGTTACTTCGTGTGACATAGGTAATACCTTCTTGGAGTTGCTCCCAAGTTGGTGCACAATCGGGCGATTTTAAACGAAAGGAAACCTGTTTGATGCCGAATACAAAAGATAAATATAATAATAATAATAATCTTATGGAGTCCATGTACTGGTAAGATGGATGTCGTGGTAAGTTGAGTGCATGTTTTATTTCATATTGTTGTTGCATAGTCTATAGTAGTTATGTACTCAGCTTTGCTAAATGTTTGCTTTGTGTGCAAGGATTTGTCTTGGACTTGGCCCTACAATGACCCACTTGTGGTGAGCAGTTGTCCAGTAAAAGGAATGCTGCAGGTACAAGTGGGCATGAGTCATTTCATGATGGGATGGAGTGAGAGCGCTTGATGTTGTACTTTTACCTTTTTTCAACTGCTTTGAGAGACCAACGTTTATTTGATTGTTTAGGATTTTGAAAGACTTCTGATTAGTAATTTTGGTTTTGGTTTTTAAAGGGCCATAATTATGGTTCCGAAGTGTAATAAATTTAAAGTTGATTTTATTTTAAAGTTGTTTGAAGTTTAGTTTTAAATTGTTTTGGTTTTAAGACTTCCGCTGTAGTACTTTGATCAATGCCTTAGCCGCTATCACGGTGGCGATAATACTTTGGTTTTTCCATATATAGTAGTTTAATAAATATAATATCTACTAGTTTAACATGTTTTCCGAAAAAATAGGAAGTAGGAAGTTAGGGAAAATCTAGGGTTTTACACACCCAGCTCGATTTCCGGGATCCCCGAATCCCAAAAAATAGTGAATAATAGCCTTTGTTTCAGGCCCCCGGAGGGGCCGTCACGGGACCCGTCACTTTTTCGCCCCATTTTTTAACCACATGCTATGGATCTCCACAACACCCCCCACGATCAATTTCGTCCCCTAAACACCTCTTAGAATCCCGCTTATGGCCTCTTCCTTACATAGGAAAAACAACCTTATATGCAATCGTCTTAGGGCTTCTTATCATCCCTAAGATGACCTTTTTACCCCGAATCCTGTGGTGTGGGTTCATATTTTTACCTTATGGCCACCCCGGTCTATTTTCGTTTTTTTTTTCGAAGGACCCCTGAACCCCAAAAAATAGTTAACAATAGCCATTGTTTCAGGCCCCCGGAGCGGCCGTCACAGGACCCGTCAATTTTTCGCCCTGTTTTTTAACCACGTGATGTGCACCTCCACGACACCCCCCACGAGCGATTTCGGCCCCTAATACCTCTTAGGATCCCTCTTATGGCCTCTTCCATACAAAGGAAAAACAGTCTTATATGCCATCGTCTAAGGCCTCTTTATCGTCCCTCATATGACCTTTTCAGCCTGAATCGTTTGGTCTGTGTTTATACTTTTACCTTACGACAACCCAGGTCAATTTCCGGCATTCTTTTTTCCGGGACCCCCGAACCTCAAAAAATAGTGAATAATAACCTTTGTTTCAGGCCGCTGGAGGGCCGTCACTTTACCCGTTACTTTTTCGCCTCGTTTTTTTTACCACGTGCTATGGACCTCAACAGCACCCCCCACGATCATTTTCGGCCCCTAAACACCTCTTACGATTCCTCTTCTGGTCTCTTCCAGACAGGGGAAAAACTACTTGATATGCAATCGTCTAAGGCCTTCTTATCATCTCACAAATGACCTTTTCACCCCAAATCCTTTGGCTTGGGTTCATATTTTTACCTGACGGCCACCCCTGTTGATTTTCGGCATTTTTTTCCTGGGACCCCCGAACCCCAAAAAATAGTGAATAGTAGCCTTTGTTTCAGGCCCCTAGAGGGGCCGTCACGGGACTCGTCACTTTTTCGCCCCCGTTTTTTTACCAGGATCTATGGACCTCTACACGCCCCCATGATCGATTTCGGCCCCTATACACCTCTAAGGATCCCTCTAGTGGCCACTTCCAGAAAGGGAAAAAACAGCCCTATATGCAATCGTCTAAGGCCTTCTTATCATCCCTCATATTACCTTTTCACCACGAATCCTTTGGTCAGGGTTCGTATTTTTACCTTATTGCCACCCAGGTTAATTTCCGGCATTTTTTTTTCCAAGGCCCCCCAACCACATAAAATAGTGAATAATAGCCTTTGTTTTTGTCCCTCGGAGGGGCCGTCACAGGACCCGTCATGTTTTCGTCCCGTTCTTTACCCCGTGCTATGGACCTCCACAGCACCCCCGACGATCGATTTCGGCCCCTAAACACCTCTTACGATCCCTCTTATGGCCTCTACCAAACAGGGGAAAAACAACCTTATATGCAATCGTCTATGGCCTTGTTATCAGCCCTCATATGACCTTTTTACCCCTAATCCTTCAGTCAGGGTTGTTAGTTTTACCTTACAGCCACCCCCGTCGATTTCCGGCATTTTTTTTCCAAGGACCCCTGAGCCCCAAAAAACAGTTAATAATAGACATTGTTTCAGGCCCTCGGAGGGGCCGTCACGGGACCCGTCACTTTTTCGCCCCGTTTTTTAACCACGTGCTATGGACCTCCACAGCACCCCCCACGATCATTTTCGGCCTATAAATACCTCTTAGGATCCCTCAGATGGCCTCTTCCATAGAGGGCAAAAACATCCTTCTATGCAATCGTATAAGGCCTTCTTTTCATCCCTAATATGAAATTTTCTCCTCGAATCCTTTGGTCTGGGTTCCTATTTTTACAGTACCGGCAACCGCGGTCGATCTCTGGGATTATTTTTTCCGGGAGCCCTGAACCCCAAAAAACAGTGAATAACAATAGCCTTTGTTTTAGGAACCAGAGGGGCCGTCCCGGCCTCGTCACTTTTCGCCCCGTTTTTTAACCACGTGCTATGGACATCCATAACACCCCCACGATCGTTTCAAGCCCCTAAACACCTCTTAGGATCCCTCTTACGGCCTCTTCCAAAAGGGGAAAAACAGCCTTATATGCAATCGTCTAACAGCTTCTTATCATCCCTCACATGACCCTTTCACCCCGAATCCTTTGGTCTAGATTGCTATTTTTATCTTACGGGCACCTCGGATGATTTCCGGGATTTTATTTTTCCGCGAACTTGAACCCCAAAAAACAGTGAATAATAGCCTTTGTTTCTCTCCCTCGGAGAGGTCGTCCCGGGCCCCGTTATTTTTTCGGTTTTTTTACCACGTGATATGGACCTTCACGAAACCGGCCACGATCATTTTCGGACCCTAAACATCTCTTAGGATCCCCCTTACGACCTCTTCCACCGAGGGGATAAACATCCTTATATGCAATTATCTAATGCTTTCTTATCATCCCTGATATTACCTTTTCACCCTGAATCCTTCGGGCTGGGTTCCTATTTAAACCTTATCGGTACCCCGGTCGATTTCCGGGATTATTTTTTCCGGGACCTCTAAACCCCCAAAAATAGTGAATAACAATAACCTTTATTTCAGGCCCCCCAAGGGGCCGTCCCGAGCCCCTTCAATTTTTTGCACCATTTTTTTACCATGTGCTATGGACCTCCACAGTACCCCCACGATCGTTTTCGGCCCCTCACCACCTCTTACGATCCCTGTTATGGCCTCTTCCAATGAGGGGAAAAATAGCCTTATATGCAATCGTCTAAGGCTTTCTTATCATCCCTCATATGATCTTCTCACCCTGAACCGAAAAAAACAGTGAATAATAGCCTTTGTTTCAGGCCCCCGGAGGGCCATCAAGGGACTTGTCACATTTTCATCCCGTATTTTACTACGTGCTGTAGACCTCCACAGTGCCCCCCAACATCGATTTCGGCCCCTAAACACCTCTTAGGATCCCTCTTATGGCGTCTTTTAGACAAGGGAAAAACAACCTTATATGCAATCGTCTAAGGCCTTCTTATCATCCCTCATATGATCTTTTCACCCCGAATCCTTTGGTCTGTGTTCATATTTTTACCTTACGGCCACCCTGGTCGATTTCTGGCATTTTTGTCGGGGACCCCCAAACCCCAAAAACAGTGAATAATAGCCGTTTTTTTAGGCCCCCGGATGGGCCGTCATGTGACCCGTCACTTTTTTGGCCCGTTTTTTTACCCCGTGCTTTGGACCTCCACAATCCCCCCCCCCCCCCCCCCACGATCGATTTCGGCCATTACAGACCTCTTAGGATCGCTCTTATGGCCTCTTCCAAACATGGGAAAAATATCCTTCTATGCTTTCGTCTCTAGCATTCTTATCATCCCTCATCTGACGTTTTCACTTCAAATCCTTTGGTTTGGGTTCATATTTTTACCTTACAGCCACCCAGGTTTAGTTCCGACATTTGTTTTTCCGAGACAGCAGAACCCCAAAAACGAGTGAATAATAGCCTTTGTTTCAAGCCCCCGGAGGGGCAATCACGGGACCCGTCACTTTTTCGCCTCGTATTTTTTTAATACGTGCTATGGACCTCCACAGCACCCCCCACGGTCGATTGTGGCCCATAAACACCTCTTACGATCCCTCTTATGGCCTCTTCCAGACAAGGGAAAAACTGAATTATATGCAATCGTC
Source organism: Suaeda aralocaspica (assembly GCA_016808085.1). Taxonomy (NCBI): domain Eukaryota; kingdom Viridiplantae; phylum Streptophyta; class Magnoliopsida; order Caryophyllales; family Amaranthaceae; genus Suaeda; species Suaeda aralocaspica. The sequence goes on along the minus strand of PYUH01002632.1, from coordinate 14,679 downwards.
TAGGGCCTTCTTACATCGCTCATATGACCTTTTCACCCCGAATCCTTTGGTCTGTGTTCATAGCTTTACCTTGTTGCGACCCTAGTCGGTTTCCGACATTTTTTTTTCCGGGAATCCGAACCCCAAAAAAGAGTGAATACTAACCTTTGTTTTAGGCCCCCGGAGGGGCCGTCACGGGACCCGTCACCTTTTCGCCTCGTCTTTTTACTACGTTGAATGGACCTTCACAACACCCCCTATGATCGATTTCGGCCGCTAAATACCTCTTAGGATCCCTCGTATGGCCTTTTCAAGACAGGGGATAAATAGCCTTATATGCAATCGTCTAAGGCCTTCTTATCATCCCTCATATGACCTTTTCACCCCGAATCCTTTGGTATGGGTTCATATTTTTAACTTACGGCCACCTAGGTAGATTTCTGGCTTTTTTTTCCGGGACCCAGAACAACAAAAACTAGTGAATAATAGACTTTGTTTTAAGCCCTCAGAGGGGCCGTCACGAGACCAGTCACTTTTTCGACCCGTTGTTTTACCACGTGCTATGGTCTTCCACAGCACCCCCCATGATCGATTTCGGCCCCTAAACACCTCTTACGATCCCTCTTATGGACTCTTCCAGAAAGGTGAAAAATATTCGTATCTGCAATCGACTAAGGCCTTCTTATCATCCCTCATATGACCTTTTCACCCCGAATCATTTGATCTAGGTTCATATTTTTACCCTGCAACCACCCTGGTCGATTTCCGGCATTTTTTTCCCTGGACCCCCGAACCCCAAAAAAAAGTGAGCAATAACCTTTGTTTTTAGCCCCCGGAGGGGCTGTCACGGGTCCCGTTACTTTTTCGCCCTGTTTTTTTACCACGTGCTATGGACCTCCACAACACCATGCACAATCGATTTCGGCCCCTAAACACCTCTTAGGATCCCTCTTATGGCCGCTTCCACAAACGAGAAAAACCACATTATATGCAATCATCTAAGGCCTTCTTATCATCTCTCATATGACCTTTTCATCTCGAATCCTTTGGTCTGGGTTCGTATTTTAACCTTACGGCCACCCAGTATGTTTCCTGCATTTTTTTTTCCCGGCACCCCTTAACCCCAAAAAACAGTGAATTATATACTTTGTTTCAGGCCCAGGAGGGGCCGTCGTGGGACCCGTCACTTCTTCACCCCATATTTTTTTACCACGTGCTGTGGACCTCCACAGCACCCCCCAAGATCGATTTCGGCCCCTAAACATCTCATAGGATCCCTGTTATGGCCTCTTCGAGAAAGGGGAAAAACATCATTATATGCAAATGTCTAAGGCCTTCTTATCATCCCTTGTATGACCTTTTCACCACAAATCCTTTGGTCTGGTTTCATATTTTTACCTTACGGCCACCCAGGTCGATTTCTGGCATTTTTACCTTACGGCCACCCGAATCCTAAAAAACTGTGAATAGTAGCCCTTATTTAAGGCCCCCGGAGGGGCCATCACGGGAACCGTCACTTCTTCACCGCGTTTGTTTTTACCACAAGCTATGGATCTCCAAAACACACCTCACGATCGATTTCGGCCCCTAAAGACCTCATAGGATCTCTCTTATGGCCTCTTCCAAACAGGGAAAAAACAGTGTTATATGCAATCGTCTCATGCCTTCTTATCATCCCTCATATGACCTTTTCACCCCGAATGCTTTGGTTTGCATTTATATTTTTACCTTACAACCACCCTGGTCGATTTCTGACATTTTTTTTGCAGGACCCCCGAACCGCCCCAAAAAACAGTGAATAATACCCCTTATTTAAGGCCCCCGGAGGGGCCGTCACGGGACCTGTCACTTTTTCACACCGTTTTTTTTACCACGTGCTATGGATCTCCACAGAACTCCCCACGATCGGTCTCGGCCACTAAACACCTCTTAGGATCCCTCTTATCGCCTCTTCCAGACAGGGGAAAAAACAGCGTTCTATACAATCGTCTAAGGCCTTCTTATCATCCTTCATATGACCTTTTCACCGTGACTCCTTTGGTCTGGATTCATATTTTTAACTTACGGCCATCCCGGTCGATTTCTAGCATTTTTTCTCCAGGCCTCCGAATCCCAAAAGACTATGAATAATAGCCCTTACTTAATGCCCCCGAAGTGGCTGTCACGAGACCTGTCACTTTTTCACACTGTTTTTTTTTTACCACGTGCTATGGGTTTCCACAGCACCCCCCACGATCGATTTCGGCCACTAAACACCTCTTAGGATCCCTCTTATGGCCTCTTGTAGAGATTGGAAAAACAACCTTATATCTAATCGTCTACGGCCATCTTATTATCCCTCGTATTACCATATGGCCACCACGGTCAATTTCAGTGATTTTTATTTCAGGACCCCGGAACCACAAAAAAACAGAGAATAATAAACTTTGTTTCAAGCCACCGGAGGGACCGTCCCGAGCCCCATCAATTTTTCGCCCAGTTTTGTTACCACATGCTATATACCTCCACAGTACCCCCCATGATCGTTTTCGGACTCTGAACACCTATTACGATTCCTCTTATGTAATCTTCTAAGGCCATCTTATCATCCGTCATATGACCTTTTCCCCCCGAATCCTTTGGTTTGGGTTCCTATTTTACCTTATGGCCACCCCGGTCGATTTACGTGATTTTTTTTTCTGAAACCCCGGAACAACAAACACAGAAATAATAGACTTTGTTTCAGGCCTCGGAGGGGCCCGTCCATGGCCCCGTCACTTTTTCGGCCCAGTTTTTTACCCACATGCTATGTCCTCCACAGCACCTCCCACATCGTTTTTCGGTCCCTAAACACCTATTAGGATCCCCTATGGCCTCTTTCATGGAGGGGAAAACAACCTGCAATCGTCTAAGGTATCTTATCATCACCATATACCTTTTCATCACCCCCGAATCCGTTGGTCTGGGTTCCATTTTTGGCTTATGGCATCCCCGGTCGATTTCCGGATGTTTTTTTTGCTGGGACTCCGGAACCCCAAAAAACAGTAAATAATGCATTTTATTTTAGGCCCTCGAGGCCGTCCCGGGCCCTGTCACTTTTCCTCGCCGCCGTTTTTTTTTACCCACGTGCAATGGGTTTCTTCTTATGGCCTCTTCCACATAGGGGAAATACAACCTTTTATGCAACTTCGTGGTCCATCTTATCATCCCTCATATGACCTTTCACCTCGATCCTTTTGTCTGGCGTCCTATTTTTAACTTAATGGCCACCCCGGTCATTTCGGGATTTGTTTCCAGGACCCCGAACCCCCCAAAACCATTATAATACCTTTGTTCAGCCCCCGGAGAGGCCGTCTCGGGCCCTGTCACTTTTTCACCACCACACCCTGTTTTTTTACCACGTGCTATGGACCTCCACGCACCCCCCCCCCCCCCCCCCCCCGATCGGTTTGCAGACCCAAAACACTCTTAGGATGCCTCTTATGGTTCTTCCACAAGGGGGAAAAACACCCTATATTGCAATCGTCTCATGCTATCTTTATCCTTCATATGCAAGTTCCACCTTCATCACCCCGAATCCTTTCCTGGGGCCGATTTTTACCGTATGGGGCCCCTGGCCAATTTTTCGCGATTTGTTTTCCCGAACCCCAAGAAACGTGATCATCTTTTGTGGTTTAGGCCCCTGGGGGGCACGTCCCGGACCCATCACTTTTGTCGCACCTTTTGTTTTAACCACAGTGACTATGGACCATTCCACAACACCCCCCACGTTGTTTTCGGACCCTAACACCTATTAGGAATCCCCTTATGGCCGCGTCCATAGAGGGGAGAACAACCTTATAGCAATCGTCTAAGACCATCTTATCATCCCTCATATGGCTTTTACCCCCGAATCCTTTGGTCTTGGTTTATATTTTTAATCTTATGGCCCCCCGGTCATTTTGTCGAGATTTTTTTTTTTTTTCCAGGACCACCCCCCCGAATCCCAAAAAACATGACAATAGGCTGTGTTCACGCCACCTTAAATAGGTGAGAAACAACCTTATATGCAATCGTCTAAGACCATCTTATCATCCCTCCTATGACTTTTTCAACCCAATCCTTTGGTCTTGGTTATATTTTTATCTTATGGCCACCCTGTTCGATTTTGAGATTTTTTTTCCAGGACCCGGAATCCCCCGAATCCTTGGTTTGGGTTCCTATTTACCTTATGGCCACCCGGTCGATTTACGTGATTTTTTTTCTGAAACCCCGGACCACAAAAAACAGAATAATGACTTTTTTTCAAGCCTCGGGGGGCCGTCCATGGCCCCGTCACTTTTTTCGCCCATTTTTTTACCACATGCTATGTCCTCCACAGCACTCCCACGATCTTTTCGGTCCTAAACCACCTATTAGGATCCCTCTTATGGCCTCTTTCATGGAGGGGAAAAACAACCTGCAATCGTCTAAGGTAATCTTATCATCACTCATATGACCTTTCACACCCGAATCCTTTGGTCTGGGTTCCTATTTTTGGCTTATGGCATCCCCGCCCGTCGATTTCCGGGATTTTTTTTTGTGGACTCCGAACCCCAAAAAACAGTAAATAATGCATTTATTTTAGGCCCTCGGAGGGCCGTCCCGGGCCCTGTCACTTTTTCCCCGTTTTTTTACCACGTGCAATGGTTTCTTATGGCCTCTTCCACAATAGGGAAATACAACCTTTTATGCAATCGTCGTGGTCCATCTTATCATCCCTCATATGACCTTTTCACCTCGAATCCTTTTGTCTGGGTTCCTATTTTAACTTATGGCCACCCCGGTCATTTTCGGGATTTTTTTCCAGGACCCCGTAACCCCAAAAACCATGTTAATAATAGCCTTTGTTTCAGGCCCCCGGAGAGGCCGTCCTCGGGCCCTGTCACTTTTTTCCACACCGTTTTTTTACCACGTGCTATGGACCTCCACAGCACCCCCCCCCCCCCCCCCCCCCCGATCGTTTTCAGACCCAAAACACTCTTAGGATTCCTCTTATGGTTTCTTCCACAAGGGGGAAAACACCCTTATATGCAATCGTCTCATGCTATCTTATTATCCTTCATATGACAATTTCACCCCGAATCTCTTTCTCTGGGTTCCTATTTTTACCGTATGGCTACCCGGGCCAATTTTCGCGATTTTTTTCCCCGACCCCAAGAAACAGTGAATCATGCCTTGTGTTTAGGCCCCTGGGGCCGTCCGGATCCCGTCACTTTTTCGCCCTGTTTGTTTTCCAACGTGCTATGGACTCCACAACACCCCCCACGTTTGTTTTTGGACCCTAAACACCTATTAGGATCCCTCTTTGGCCTCTTCCATAGAGGTGAGAAACAACCTTAGATGCAATCGTCTAAGACCATCTATCATCCCTCATATCTTTTTCACCCCGAATCCTTGGTCTTGTGTTTATATTTTTATCTATGGCCACCCTGGTCGATTTTTGAGATTTTTTTTTTCCAGGACCCCCGGAATCCCAAAAAACAGTGACAATAGGGCTTTGTTTCACGCCACCGTAAATAGGTGAAAACAACCTTATATGCAATCGTCTAAGACCATCTTATCATCCCTCATATGACTTTTTCAAACCCCGAATCCTTTGGTCTTGGTTAAATTTTTATCTTTGGCCACCCTGGTCGATTTTTTGATTTTTTTTTCCAGGACCCCGGAATCCCCCCGAATCCTTTGGTTTGGGTTCCTATTTTACCTTATGGCCACCCCCGGGTCGATTTACGTGATTTTTTTCTGAAACCCCCCGGAACAACAAAAAACGGAATAATGACTTTGTTTCAAGCCTCGAGGGGCCGTCCATGGCCCCGTCACTTTTCGCGCCAGTTTTTTTACCACATGCTATTGTCCTCCACAGCACCTCCCACGATCGTTTTCGGTCCCTAAACACCTATTAGGATCCCTCTTATGGCCTCTTCATGGAGGGGAAAAACAACCTGCAATCGTCTAAGTAATCTTATCATCACTCATATGACCTTTTCACCCCGAATCCTTTGGTCTGGGTTCCTATTTTTGGCTTATGGCATCCCGGTCGATTTCCGGATTTTTTTTTTTCTGGGACCGTCGAACCCCAAAAAATAAAGTAATAGCATTTATTTAGGCCCTCGGAGGCCGTCCCGGGCCCTGTCACTTTTTCGCCCCGTTTTTTTTTACCACTGCATGGTTTCTTATGGCCTCTTCCACATGGGGAAATACAACTTTTATTGCAATCTCGTGGTCCATCTTTATCATCCCTCATATGACCTTTTCACCTCGAATCCTTGGTCTGGGTCCTATTTTTAACTTATGGCCACCCCGGTCATTTTCGGTTTTTTTCAAGGACCCCGGAACCCCAAAAACCAGTAATAATGACCTTTGTTGCAGGCCCCCGAGGTCCTCTCGGCCTGTCACTTTTTTCACCCGGTTTTTTTTACCACGTGCATTGGACCTCGACAGCACCCCCAAGATACCTCTTAGGATCCCTCTCTATGGCCTCTTCCAGCAGGGAAAAACTATTCTGATGCAATCGTCTAAGGCCTTCTTACATCCCTCATATGACCTTTCCACCACGAATCATTTGTCTGGGTTCGATATTTTTGACGTTATAGGCCACCCCGGACGATTTATGGCATTTTTTTTTTTGCCCGGGAACCCGCCACCCCAAAAATAGTGAATAAGTAGCCCGTGTTTCAAGCCCTGGAGCCGTCCTCAGACCCGTCACTTTTTTTGCCGCCGTTCTTTTTTACCTCGTGCTGATTGCACCTCACCCGCACCCGCACTATCAATTTCGGCCCCTAACACATCCTAGATCCCTCTTATGGCCTCTTCCAACAAGGAAAAAATCACCTTATATGCAATATTTAAGGCCTTCTTATCGTCCTCTCATACGACCTTTTCACCCCCGAACACATTTGTCTGGTTCATATGTTTACCTTACGCGGCCACCCTTATCGATTTCCGGCATTTTTTTTTTTCCTGGGACCCCTCGAACCCCAAAAAACAGTGAAATAAGCCTTTGTTTTTCGGCCTCTTGAGGGGGCCGTCATCAGACCCGCAACTTTTTTCTTCGCCCGTTTTTTATACACATGTGCTATGGACCCTCCACTGCACCCCCACGATAATTGTGGCCCCTAAACCCCTCTTAGGATCCTCTTATGCCTCTTCCAGCTGGGAAAAACGCCTATTATGCGAATCGGCTAAGGCCTTGCGTTTCATCGCCTTTTCCACCTTACTTTCACCACCCCGAACCTTTGTTCTCTGGCTTCATATTTTACCACTTAACACTCGCTTTAGCCTCCCTATCGAGTTCTGGCAATTTTTTTCTCCGGGACCCCAGCCCACCCCAAAAAACAATGAATCAATCCCTTTTTTTCAAGACCCCAAACGGGCCCACGCCGTCACTTTTTTCGCCCGTCTTTTTTTACCATGTCATGGACCATCATAGACCCACACATCGATTTCGGTCCCCTAAAGACCTCTTGCTTAGGATCTCCTTATAGCCTCTTCCCCAGATAGGTGGAAAAATAGCCTTATCTACTTTTCGTCTCGAGGATGCCTTCTTATCACCCTATCATATGACCTTTTCACCATCAATCCTTTGGTCTGGCGTTTCATATTATTGCACTTACTGCCAACCTCTGGTCGAATTTTCTTTTCGCATTTTTTTTCTGGGACACCCGGAACCCCAAAAACCCGTGGAGGCCTTTTGTTGTATTCCCACCGGAGGTGCATTAGGGACTGTCACTGTTCTACCTTACACCCCTATGTTTACCAATTCATATGGACCATCCACAAACCCCCCTCGACGATTTCGGCCGCCTAAAACCTCTCTTACAATCCCTCTTATTTCCTCTTCCGACATGGGGAAATGTAGCCTTAAGCATTCTCTAACGCCTTCTTAATCATCCCCCTTATGACCTTGCACCGCCGACCCTGTCGTCGGTGTTTGTATTTTTAATTTTAACCTTTAGACCACCGCCCCCCGGCCGATTTCCGAACATATTGTTTGTTCCCGGACCCTAAGCCTAAAAAAAAGAGATAATAGCCCTTTGTTTTTCTGACCCCCGAGGGCCCGTCTCTCGTTACATTTTTCGCCCTGTTTTTTTTTACATGTGCAGTTGCATGTGGCACGTCAATCACTACCACTGTCCGCATAATAACTAAGGACCAACGTGTCCTACAAAGTCCGGTGCACCTACCACTTGGCACAGACTGGGACCACCAAGTGGGCTGCACATGGCGACAGTTGTTTTAAGGTTGGGCACGTGTCTCCACAACAAATACTTACAAGATAGAAACCTCTGCCACTTGCGCAATCCTATTCGAGCTCAAAAGTAGATAAAGGAGGATTTGGTCCTTAACGCTTGAATGTAAAAGCCCATGAGGCTTGATCAAGTAATCAAACTCAATGACAAGATGACAAATGTCATCGTCCCTATTTGCTGGCCCCTCCAGAACTAAAAGCTAAAATACCTACACCCTCAAAATCATCATTTTGGGGCATCCCACATTCAATTCAACTCTAATTACTTCTACATACACTAGAGAGATTTCTTTCTCTCACTAGTTGTCCCTCTATCGTGATACGATATCAACGACAAATTTCGCTGGTTTGATAGAGTCAAGAGCAAGAATGCACCATTGGGAGACTAGGGCTTTAATGGAGAACAAGACTCGTGGGTGTGGCTAGAGTAAATTTTTACGTTGTCATTGTGCGATTGACAATTGTCCCCACGTAAAAAATCGAGCAGAATAAGTTAGTAGTTTAGGTGTTGAGCTATTGAGTTTTTCTTCCCACTCACTTGATAGGGTTTCCCATAGTGTTTTTGTAGATTTTCTTATTAAGTCTATGAGTCATGGTTGATGAATCAAGCAATGGAGAACACGAAAGGAGAGTTTCTTTCTGAAAAAAAGATCGAGACCTCAAAGGTTGTTGAAGTTCTTTGAAATATGGAAGGCCCAATCAAAAATGCAAAGAAAATAGAGCGGGTTATTACAGGATTTTTGGAAGATTTGGAAAGATTTGGGCAACATTATTACGTTGTTTGCCGTGTTGTTTGACCTTGGTCAACTTTAGTAGTTGGTTGATATATATTGTCCTAATGTGTTCTCAAAATACTAAGATTAGGCTAGAAAATCAGATTTCAACTTGGTGCTCAGACTTGTCTCCGTTTGAGTAATTTTTGTTTTCCTAATGTTAGTTTTGTTGTACCTTAATTCTGGTGTTAGGATTGTTAGATATTCACAATTCAGATCCATGTTTAGCTATAAATGGAATTTAAGATACCTCAATAAGTTCAGATTAGAAATTGATTGAAAAACGTATGTTGTCTTTTCCAGTTTTCATTGTTTAATAACGTCAAACAAATTTTGTGAGGATTATCATGTGGAGGAAATTCGACATGGAGTGGGTGCTATTGTGAAGCTTATCAGCTCACGTGAGGATAGTGGTTAGGATTTTAGGTGCTTTGCTTTAATCAAATTCTAACACTTATTCGCCTTAGCGTTCGATTGGGTGTGGTGCGATCTTAAATCAGAAATTTGTGTTCAGGTTTACTTGATCTTGTGTGAGTGGCGTTTTGTTATAACAAATCACATCACGTCTGGTGCTCGCGTTGAGAATCTCTTCAATCCAATTATCTCCATCAAGTGTCAGGCTCTTAGAGTGGTGGAGGACCGAAATCCCAGATTTACGAAGGGTTTCATGTTTTGGCCAGCAAAATAATTCGTACAAGGGAAGCATCGACGAGTTGAAGCTCGGAAAGAAGTCTTGAAATCATCATGGCTTCTACAAAGAGCCCTCCTACTATCTAAGACAAGGGGAATGGCTCATCATCAAGTTCGAGTGAGCAGAAAAGTGTGAGAATGTTCTTAAACCAACAATAGGATACTGGGTCAGTTCTAACTGACGTACGAGACTAGGTCAAGACACAAACGCAAGGGGAAGATTGATGGATGATGATCGAAACACTTAAACTCGAAATACCCTGAGGTTTATGGAGGTATGGATCCTGAAAAGGTTTTTAGCATTGACTATACGTAGAGTTGAGAGGATTTCGTTACAAACAGGAGTATGATAGGTCAAATTCCTTATCAATTAGCTGATTTGATAGCTCACGTTCAGTGCAATCGCTATGGCTTGAGTGGGTTACAAAGAAAAGGATGAAGGAGGAGGTCAAAATCTCTTCAATGGTTAAGTTTAGAGGGCGATGAAGAATGGGTTTCATACCCTCAAGATTTCGAACAAAACATTTCATTAGAGATGCATACTGGAAGCAAGATAGAAAACTGTTGACGAATACTTGTGAGTCCAAAATCTATCTTGGTTTGTGACTTACGAAGAGAAGGGGACACAATGGTGGCTTCGTTTGTGTGGCTGTCTAGATACATACATAAGGGAGAAGGTCAATTACAACCTTATTGGACCTTTGATGAAGTTTTGCAGGGTGGCTTAAGAGTTGAAAAGATTGCACACGAAGCCAAAGCATACTTTTAGACTTACGATCCTAGGAAAAAAAACGTGATGCTGTCCTCAAAAATTAAACTTTTGATAGGTGTTACTTAACCACCCCTTTCCATAATGATAAGAATTCACTTCAAGGCCTCAAGGTAATGACCCACTCATTGTTTGCTTCAGTGTAAGGGTCAAGGCCACATCCAAAGAGATGTGTCCTCATGTCTAGGTGTTACAACAACTCGAGCAGTGGTAATTGAGGAGAAAAAAACCTTGAAGAAAGATGGAGGCGCTACGAGGATAGAGGGATGAGGAATGATCTTGCCAATATGAAACTATGGAAGAAGACCGGATGTGGGTCAACCAGAACACACATAGGCCATCCTTGGTTTTGGCGTAGGGGTTGCATCCACAAGTGCGCAACCTTGAGATGTCCAACGAGAACAAAATCTTCTCATCACAGTGTAATCGTTCAAGCAAGCTTTGTGATGTATCATAGCACTGGGAGTTGCACAAATGTAGTCTCTACATGTTTGTGGAAAAGGCTCGCATCCCTACGAAGTGCCATCCTCAACCATACAAACTACATTGGCTTCGTATGACCAACATCGGATGTAATGTAAACAACAGTGCTTAGGAGTGCATTCAAATTGGTAAAATTCGAGGACAAGATGCTTTGGATGTTTCGTCCTTAATGGATGCTTGTCATATCTTACGATCTTGGTTATACCTTGGCCAAATGATCGTTTGCTGAATTACTTAAGGGTGCGAACTAAAATGTTTACATTGTGCGCACGAATGCCAATGAGACAATCAGTTCATTAAACCTTTGATGATTTCAAACGGCGCTTAAGGCAAACATGAGTTGATCTCTAAGGGTGTTTTGTTAGTTGGTGGAAAGTAGTTAGAAAGGAAGATGAAACAAGCTCTATGTCCTATATGTTGCTTAGCCAAGGAGTACAAGATAGCCCCAAGGGATTCCTGGGTTTTGTACCAATGTTGAATGAGTTTTCGGATGCTATTTCCTAATGAGTTATTACCACCAGGTTTACCACCAATACATGGGATTGAGCATCAAATTGATCTCATTCCTGGGTCGCAAATTCCTAACAAGCCTGCATACAATATGCAACCCGGAGGAAACAAAAGGAATACAAAGGCAGATTGAGGAATTGTGGAGAGGGGTACGTAAGAGAGAGCATATTCATGTGCTGTACCTACTTTGATAGTACCTAAGAAAGACGGAAACTGGGAGAATGTGAATTGTTCAAGAGTATTATTATATCACCGTCAAGTATAGGTTTCCTATACCCGATGACATTTACTAGATGAATTACATTGTCTCATTGTTTTCGAAAATTGTTTAAGAGTGGCTATCCCAGATCCGATGAAGAAGGTGACGAGTGTAAAACAAGGCTCAAAACAAAACGGGACTTATTGAATGGTAGTCGGCCTTTTGTTTAACTAATTGCACCTATCACGTTTATGAGGTTGATGAACGAAGTGTTTGAAGCCATACATTGGTAAATTGTGGTGTGGATTTAGATATATATTGGGTTATAGCAAGATTGTTTAATGTCAGCTAATCATTTAAGGAGTGGGTGTTTTGAGACATACGGGAAAAAGCCTCTATGCTAAGCTCGAAAATGTTATTTTATGGTACCAAGCGTGACATTCTTAGGGTACATGTGTCCAAAGTGGAGTTTCTGTTGATCCATCCAAGGTAGAAGCTATAAAATCATGGCCAGTGCCTAAAAGTGACAGGGTACTGTTCCATGGTTAGCTTCATTTTATATAGAGGTTTGTTAAGAATTTTTCACCTGTTGTTGCTCCTATTGGACCGAATGTCTTAAGAATTATAAGCAAAGTTTTGAATGGACTAAGGGGCGCAAGAGCTTTTGACTTGAATCAAGAAGTTGCTTTGTAACACACGCCATTCTAATCCTTGCCTAGCTTTTTTCTAAAAACCTTGAGGTTGAGACGGATGCAGTGGAGTGGGAATTGGGCCGTTCCTCGCCAAGGAAGATACCATTGCTTCTTTAGTGAGAAATTGAATGGTCAAATTGAACTAGTCTACTTCTACTTAATGCAACGAATTACGCAATTATCAGAGCCTTTGGATCAGTGGAGCATTAGTTAAGGCCAAATACTTCATACTACACTCTGATCATGAAGCTTTGAACACATCAATGGTCAAAACAAGTTGAATCCAAGACATGCTACATGGGTTAATTTTTTGCAATCATTTCACTTTTCTCAAATAAAAAACGTGGAAGTCTAAGTTTTTTGCTGATGCTTTTATCAAAAGGTAGTTTGCTTGGTGTTTTTATTAAAAACTTTCAATTACTTGGTTTAGAGTTGATCAATCGTTTTCGATCACGATGAGACTTTGGACCATATTGGCGCAACATTCAAAGGGTTCTATGAGTTCTATGTGCTACATGTGGGTTTTTTTGTCAAATTCAATCTTTTTGCTACCAAGTGTTCTATAACGTGAATTACTAGTACGGAGGCACATGTAGGCGGCATGCTGGACACTTTGGAAATTACAAAGACACTAACCATGTTACTCTGCCAAGATGATCGTCGATGTTGATCTATCATAGCTCAATTTCTACTTGTCAAAAGCAAAGGCGGCCTTTCCATCAAGGCTACACAACACCCCATTGCCAGTGGACAGAGGACCCTGGGAGATGCTTCATGGATTTCAGGTAGGGTTACCAAGGACACAAGAGGCAAGATGCAATTATGGTAGTGTTGACTTCACAGGTTAACTTCACAAACCAATGGTCACAAGACCGACGATGCTTATGAATGTAGCTGCTGTACTTTCAGACATAATCAGTTACATGGGTTCCAAGACCATTGTCGTGACAGAGACACAAAGTTCATGAGTTTACTTCTGGAAGTCACTTTGGATATTGATTAGGTACGAAACTTTTGTTTAGCCACATCTGATCATCCTCAAACAGATGCCAAACAAGGTGACAAATCGCAGTCTGGGGGTTCTTTTTTGCGTGGTTGGTTATAAAACCACAAAAAGATTGGGAGTTGAAACTTCTCATGCGAGTTTGCTTACAATAATCACCCACTTATGCTACGAAACATTCCACCTTTCGAAATTTCTATGGAATCAACCTAATTGCCGATTGACTTTGTAATATTCCTAAAGGGGAGTTGGTACAGAAGGATGCAAAAGACAAAGGTTGATTACATGCAGAACTTCACGGCAGAGGTAAGGCTAGAATCGAAAGGTAAATGATATTTAACAAGCAGATCAACAAACACCATTCACAACATGTTTACAAGGAAGGGATTTGTTTGGCTGCAATTGAGGAAGGAAAGATTCCCAAATCAACGGAAGAAAGCTTATCCTCGGTTGTGGACCGTTTCAAAATCATAATTAATGTGTGGGGACAATGCATACCAATTAATTGCCAGGAAATATGGAGTTCATCTACTTTCAACCTTGGTGATTTAGCTCCTTAATATTCCGGCTGACCAATTCGAGGTTGAGGACGAACTCTTCTGAAGAAGAGGAGGAATGATACGAATCACCAGCAAACTTCGATGGTTTTGAATAAGTGCAAAGCAGATGCCCCATAGGAGAACTAAGTGGCTTTCTGGAGCACAGACTCCTTGGGGTTAGCTAGAGTATTTTTAGTGTGCAGTGACCTGCACAGTTTCCCCCGTAAAAACAGCAAGAATAGTTAGTAGTTTAGAGTGTACCTATATGGTTTTTCTTCCCACTTTCACCTTGATAGGGTTTTCCCCATATGGTGTTTTGTGATTTTCTTATTAATTCTATGAGTCTGGTTGATGGAATCAAGCATGGAGACCTAAATGAGGTTTCTTGTAAAAAAGATCGAAGCTCAAAGGTTCTTGAAGTTCCTGAAAATGGAACCCTCAAAAATCAAAGAAGAATCTCTTGGGTTATATTACGGGATTTTTTGAAAGATTTGGAAAGATTTGGGCAACGACGATTTAACGTGGTTTTCCGTGTTGTTTTTACACTTGTCAAGACTTTAGTTAGTTGGTTGATATATGTCCTTATATTTGTTACTCTCAAATACTAAGATTTAGGCTAGAAAATCAATTTCATTCAAGCTTGGTGCGCAAGACTTGTCGGTTTTGAGTAGATTTTGTTTTCCAATGTTATTTGGTTTGTACCTGAATTCTAATGGTAGTTAGGATTTGTTTTAGGATATTCACATAAAGAAGAAAAAGAAAATAAAAAGGATAAAAAAGGAAAAAAAAAAGAA
>PYUH01002625.1:0-22640 GCA_016808085.1 Suaeda aralocaspica | reverse complement strand
TCTATTTATAGGCTAAACATACCACACAATATTTCAGAAATCTCAACATATCCTAACTAGCCTTAGATATATGATATAACAAACTAAGATTAGGATAACAAAAACCTAACAAAACCGGATACTATCTTTGCACCATATTTTTGTAATCTGATTTCTAGTCTAAATCTTAGATATTTGCAAATCAAATCTAGCCACTATATTTCCGAAATAAAAACTAGGTTGACCAGTCAAACAACTTGAAAAACGCGTTGACAACGTTGCCCACAACTTCATCAAATCTTCCAAAATCCCGCCATAAGCATTGCTTGCTTGTTCTCGTTGTGTTTGTTGGACTTTTGCGATTTCAGAACTTCAAGAACCTCTTCAAGATTCAATCTTTATTTCAAGAAACCTCCATTTTGGTGTTTCTCATACTTGATTTCCATCAACCTTGACTCATAAACTAATCAAGAAAATAACAAAACACCTATGGTAAAACCCTATCAAAATGACGTGGGAAGAAAACCCATATAGCTTCAACACGTTCTAAACTACTAACTATACTTGCTTTATATTTACGTGAATAAGCTTGTGCATGTCACCATGCACACGTAGAAATCCACCCTAGCCAACCCAAGAAGCCTTGTGTCTCCATAAGCCACTAACTCCCCCATGGTTGCTTCTTGTTTTCCACCTTCAATCAAACCCAAACCCTCGAAGTTTTGCTCATTAATATGCTATCATCCTCCTCTTCTTCAAAAGAGTTTGTCCTCAAACCTCGAAGTTGGTCATCAGAACATAAGGAGCTAAACATCACCATGTTGAAAGTAGCATGGACTCCATATTCTCCTGGTAATTCCAATTTGTAAGCATATCCCCCACTTTACTTATGATTTTAAACGGTCCATCACACGCGGCATAAGTTATTCTTCCTTTGATTGGAAATCTTTCCTTCCTCAAGTGTAAACCACCAAATCCCCTTTTTTGACATGTTGTGATTTATGCTTGTTTTGCTCGTGCCTTATAAATATCATTAACCTTCTCAATTCGAGCCCTTACTTCTGCATGAAGTTTTTGCTATACTCAACCTTAGTCTGTGCATCTTTGTGTACCAACTCTCCTTTAGAATACTTACAAATCAATTGGTAACTTAGGATTACATCCATAGACAATCTCGAAGGTGAGTGCTTTAGCATAAGTAGGTGACCTATTATAAGCAAATTCAGCATGAGCAAGCTTCAAATCCCAATCTTTTTGTGTCTTGCTAACCAAACCACGCAACAAACCCCTAGTGTTCGATTAGTTACTTCTGTTTGGCCATCTGTTGAGGATGATAAGATGTGCTAAAAAAGTTTCGTGCCTATTAGTCTCCAAAGTGACTTCCAAAAGTAACTCATGAATTTTGTATCTCTATCACTTACAATAGTTTTTGGAACCCCATGCAACTTTATGATGTCTTTAAAGTATAAATCAGCCACATTCATAGCATCATCTGTCTTTGACATGGTGTAAAATGAGCCATCTTTGAAAATCTGTCAACTACTACCTAATAGCATCTTTGCCCCTTGCTGTCCTTGGTAATCCTCAATGAAATCCATAGAACATCTTCCCAGGTCCCTCTGGCACTGGCAATGGAGTATAAAAACCTTGATGAAAGGCTGCTTTTGCCTTTTGACAAGTGCACATTGAGCAATTATGGCCTCAACATCAACATCATCTTTGGCCATAAAAATGTTCTTGTGCAAACATGGTTAAAGTGTCTTGTAATGCCAAAATGTCCAGCAATACCTCCTCCATGAGCCTCCCCTTACTAACAACTCACGTATAGAACACTTAGGTATGCACAATAGATTAACCTTTAAACAAAAACCCGTCATGTAGTACATAGGAACTCATAGACCCCTTTGAAGTTTGCGCCATTATTGGTCCAAATCACCATCTTGCTCGTAAAATTGTGGTTATCAACTCTTAACCAAGCAACTTGAAATTCAAAAACACCAAGCAAGTATATCTTCTTGACAAAGCTCATCAACAACAACATGAGCTTCCCCGTTTTATACTTTGAAGAGAAGTGAAAAGATTGCAAAATTCAACCATTTAGCATGTCTTGGATTCAACTTTTGTTTACCATTAATGTGCTTCAATGCTTCATGATCAGAATGTAATATGAAGTGATTAGGTCCCAATAATGATCCAATGTCCAAAGCTCTAATAAGGCATAGAACTCCTTGTCATATGTAGAATAGTTCAGTTTAGCACCATTCAACTTCCCACTAAATAAGCAATTGGCCTCTTCCCTTGGACTAGACACAGCCATTCCAACACCCACTTGCATCTGTCTCTCTTTCAAATGGTTTAGAGAATCTGGTAAGGCTAGTATGGGTGTGTTACAAAGCAACTTCTTGATCAATTCAAAACTTCTTGTGCCCCCTAGTCCACTCAAACTTAGGCTTATCCTTCTTAATGCATTCGGTATAGGAGCAACAACAGATGAAAAATTCTTCACAACCTCCTATAGAACGAAGCTAACCCATGAAAGCACGTACTTCAGTCACGTTCTTTGGTGTTGGCATGATTTTTATAGCTTCCTACTTTAGATGGATCAACGAAACCCCATCTTTGGACACAATATACCCCAAAAACGTCACACTTGGTACCTGAAATAAACAACACTTTTCGAGTTTAGCATGAGCTTTTGTCTCTTAATGTCCCAAACACACTCCTTAGATGGCTTAGATGAGCATTCACACTCTTGCTATACACCAAATATCATCTAAATATACCACTACAAACTTACCATGTATGCTTTAAAACTTCATTCATCAACCTCATAAACGTAACTAGGTGCATTAGTTAACCCAAAGGCATGACTAACCATTCATAAGCCCAGCTTTGTTTTAAACACCTGTTTTTCATTCATCACACCCTCCTTCATTCTATCTGATGGTATCCCTCCTCAAATCAATCTTCGAAAATAATTGAGAACGCATGTAATTCCATCTAGCAAATCATCCAACCTAGGTATAGGAACCTATACTGACGGTTATATTGTTAATGCCCTTGAATCAATACACCATTCTCCACGTCCCATCCTTCTTAGGTACTATTTAATGTGGGCACAGCACATGGACTCATGCTCTCCCTCCCGTATCCCCTCTCCATTAACATCCTCAATCTGCCTCTGTATCTCCTTTGTCTCCTCTGGATTACATCTAATGCAGGCTTGTTAGGAATTTGAGACCCAGGAATAAGATCAATTTGATGCTCAATCCCTCTTATTGGTGGTACCTGTGGCAACTCATTGGGAAACACATCTTAAAACTCATTCAACAAGGATGCAAAACCTTAGGAATCTCTGGGGCTTCATCTTGTACCTCTTTAAGCTACAACCTATAAGACATAGAACTTGTTTTCAACTCTCTTTCTAACTCCTTTCCACCCACCAAAAAACACCTTTAGATTATCCATGCTTGTTTTCTGGTTTAGCAATCATCAAGGGTTTTAAATGCATATGATTTTTCATTAGGGTTCTTACGCACATATAACATTTGTCCTCCCATTAAACTTCACAAAACGATCATAATATTGCCAAGCCTACCATAATATGTGACAAGCATCCCTAGGACAACACACAAAGTCTTGATCCTCAATTTACCAATTTTTAAACGCAATTAAGGCTTGGTTTGTTTACCTTAACAATCACTTGTGTTCTAAGCCAATGTAGCTTGTATGGTTGAGGATGTATCTTTGTAGGAATTGCGAGCTTTTCCACCACAACGTAGATACTACATTTGGCACTTCCAGTATCTATGATTACATCACAAAGCTTGCCTGAACATTACACCTGTGAAGAAAAATTTTATCTCTTTGACTCTCCAAAGGTTGTGCACTTTGGGATTGTAATACCCTACGTAACACCAAGGATTGGCCTTATGTTTCTGGTTGGACTTCCTCCGTGTCTTCCTCCATATTTTCATCATTGCCATACTCTTCCTCTCCCTCATCCCCATACATCGCCTCCTCTTCTTCAAGGCCTTCCCCATCTACCCAATTCCGAGTTGTTGTAACCCTAGCTGAGGACATATCTCTTGTGAATGTACCTTGCCCTTTACAACTTGAAACACACAATGCGTGAATCACTACTTGTGGGCTTTGAAGATGACTCTTATCCTTGATGAAGGGTGGTTATCAAAGTTTGGTTTTTGAGGAAAAGTATCACGCTTTTTCTTTAGGATCAATTTTTGAAGTATGTCTTTGTTTTGCATGCAACTTGTTTCTCACCCTTGCTGCCACTCTACAAACTTCATCAAAGGTCCAATAGGTTGTAATTCGACACCTTTCCCCTTATATTTTCATCTAGACCAGCCACAAAACGAGCCACTTTGTGTGGTCCTCCTTCTCTTCCAAATCACAAATCATATCATATTTTTCAACTCCACAATATACTCATCAACCGTTTTTCTATCTTGTTTAAAGTATGCATCTTTTGAAATTGTTTTTGTTCGAAATCTTGAGGAACAAAACGTTTCCTCATCTCCCTTTTTAATTTAGACCATGAAGATAATTTGATCTACCTTCTTTCCTTCTCTTTCTTTGTAACCCCTCAAGCCATAAACTTGCCTAGGAAGTGAGTTTAAATTCCGCCAATTTGTAAGACTTATCATCATATTCTTTGTAACGAAAAATCCTCTCAACCCACGAATCCAATCTAGAAATTTTTGGATCCATACCCCATTAAATTCAGAATTTCGAGTTTAAGATTTCGATCATCGTCACTCATCTTTCCCTTATGTTTTGTGCCTTGATCTTGGTTCCTCATCGTCACTAGAACTTGATGAGTATCCCTTTTTTTGGTTTTCGTAACACTCCTACACTCTCTGCTCACTTTCACTTGATGATGAGCCCTTCTTGTTTAGATTTGGTAGGAGTTTTCTTGGTAGAAGCCATAATGGTTAGGACTCTCAATCTAAACGAGCTTTACAAACAACACAACATGTAAAATACATCAATAAAATTCAGATTTGAGAGATTAAACACAAAGTGTTTCCGGTTTTCTTTTGTTTCACGAAGTAAACAATTTTTGAGAGTTTCTTGTGAGAAATTCGATTGAGTGAGTGGTGCTTTGCTTTATCTCACGTGAGGATAGTTCTTAGGATTTGAGGGTGCTTGGCTTTAATCAAATTCTATCAATTATTCGCCTTAGAAGTTCGAATTTGTGGTGCGTTGCTTTATCAAATTTGAAGTCTAAGTTCTTTGTGTGAGTGGCGTTTGTCTATAACAAAATTCACATCACTAAGGTTTTATTAGAGCTCATGTGCCCCCCCACAAGGATATGAGTGGCACATGAAAATGAGATCCTTAATTTTAGAATTGGGAACACAACGTTAAAAGAGAACATCAATTCCACTTTTGAACAATAATGGATCGTCCTAATAGTAATTCCGAACATCATAAAAGAACTTTTGCCTCTATTGGTAGGTCCAATCAGGCGAAATGACCTCGACACTAAGGTAGTTTGCATAATCCGCAAATAATGGAGTAGGGGAGGATATAGCTGCCATTAGCTGCTCATCAAGGAAAGAGTCCTCCATGGGGGTGATCTCATCCCCAACAACTAAAGGCAGGGGGGATAAGTGATCCGCCACTACATTCTCCGCCCTACTTTTGTCATGGATTTCAAGATCAAACTCTTGAAGGAGCAAGATCCATCGTATAAGCCTCGGCTTTGCATCCTTCTCTAAAAGAAGGTATTTCAAAGCTGAATGATCGGTAAAAACGATAACCTTAGATCAAACAAAGTAAGATCAGAACTTCTCCATTGCATGCCTTACATTAATAAAATTGGCATGCCCCAAAAAACTTCTGACCCCCTTACATTAATAGGCCGGGATAAGCACGTTATGAAATCAATCTTTGCTCTATCCACGTCAATACTACGTTTTGAGATGACATGACCAAGCATAATGCCTTCTTCAACCATGAAGTGGTGTTTTTCCTAGTTGAGGACCAAATTCGTCTTTTGACATCGTTCTAGCACTAGAATGAGATTTGATAAACATTGGTCAAAAGATGAACCTCCAATTGAATAATCATCCATGAACACCTCAATGGAGGATTCAAGCATATCGGAAAAAATGCCCATCATACATCACTGAAATGTAGACGGGGCATTACGTAACCCAAAAGGCATCCTTTGATAAGAAAAGGTGCCAAAAGGGCTTGTAAAGGTAGTTTTCTCCTAATTCTCTAGATTAATCGGGATTTGGAAAAAACCGAAATACCCATCAAGAAGATAATAATCGGAATGCCCAACTAACCGCTCAAGTACTTGATCAATAAATGGCAAGGGGAAATCATCTTTCCGAGTGGTTTTATTAAGTTTGCGATAATCGATACACATTTGCACCCGGTAATCGATCTAGTAGAGATTGATTCTCCCTTGTAATTTATGCATCCTCAAGTTCATTCAATAGTGGCTGAAGAATTTTTGGGATTGTAGATGTTTCAACTCTCACATCCTTGGCCATTAGCAGGAACAATTGCTGCCAATTAGATAATTCCTTCTCCAACTCCTTAGGATTTGACAAGAACACTCCCTTCTTATTCTGCACATTCAATTGCTTCCTGTCTTGCACCACTTTTAAAAAAATTAAAGCAATTGGCTTGTTAGTTTCCTGTTTCCTGATGATGTAAAAATTGGTTCTTCCATCATACATCACGAACCTATCATATTGCCAAGGTCTACCAAGCAATATATGACAAGCATCCATTGGGCACACATCACACAATACAAAATCTTCAAACTGACCAATTTTTAAATTGACTAGGGCTTGCTTTGTTACTTTGACATCACTGGTATTGCTTAACCAATGTAACTTGTAAGGTTGAGGATGATTGTATGTGGGGTAATTCAATTTCTGAATCAATAGCGTAGAGACCACATTAGTACAGCTGCCACTATCAATTATGACATCACACAACTTGCCCTGTACATTACACCTGGTCATGAAAATTTTGTCCCTTTGGTTCTCCTCAATTGGCGCAGGTTTAGACTGAAGAACCCTCCTGAGGACCAATGCCTGATCCTGTGTTTCTGCCTCTACTTCCTCCATATCATTGCTACTTTTTACTTCATGTGATTCAGAATCTTCGTTCTCCCCTTCTTCAAGAAGAACATCTAAATAGGCATCCTCAATTTCCATTGCTTCCCTAATAGTGATCACCCTGGAGTTTGGGCAATTTCGTTGTAGGTGTCCAACTCCTTAACACTTAAAACACTTTCTTTTGTCTTCAAGGATTGTAAATGGTTTGACTGGAGTGGCTTCCATTTTAACGTTGTCGAAATTAGGTTTCGCACTAGTTGGTTGGGAATACACCACTTCCTTCTTGGATTCATAGGATTTAAAGAATGCTTTTGGCTTCTTTGAATTCCCATGTTTTTCAACCCTTAGTGCCACTTTACATATTTCATCATAAGTCCAATAGGGCTGCAATTCCACTTTCTCCCTAATAGATTCATCTAGTCCTACAACGAATCGAGCAACTTTGTGATCTTCATTCTCTTCCAGATCACATAATATTAAAAACCTTTCAAAGGCATTGATATATAATTCAACACTCTTTTGCCTTTGTTTCAAAGTATGCATCTTTAGGAAATTGTTCTGCTCATATTCATGTGGTACAAATTTCTTCCTCAATTCTCTTTTTAATTTACGCTATGAACTGATTTTCGATCTCCCTTCCTTTTTGTGTTTTCTTTGTAATTATTCATACCAGAACTAGCATAGGAAGTTAGCTTTAATTCTGCAACCTTGAAAGCCTTCTGGTCATCATACTCCTTATAATTGAAAACTCTTTCGGTTCTCCTTAGCCAATCAAGGAAAACTTCCGGATCTAGATTGCCGTTGAACTCAGGAACGTCCAACTTTAGTCTACGATCATCATTCTTTTGTTTGTCACGCCTCTTGTATCTGTTTCGGTCACCTTCATCACTACAACTAGTGTCATAATCACGCTTAGGTTTGCGTGCACTCCTGCCTGAGTTTTCATCAATAGAACTTGAATAAATCTCCTCAATTGCGTGACCTTTTTCTTCTGTATTTCGAACTTCCTGACACAAAGTTCATCACTTCCTCTAGCATGGTGTGCAATTCCTTAATTTCATTGTCCCTTTTGATTTCCTTAGCTTGTTCTAAGGACAATCCCCTTTCAAAATTTGTAGGAATTTCTTCACCCCCACCTTCCATGGCAATGTTGTTCCAAGTGTTTGACAGATTGATGAGTACTTGAGAATAAACGATCTCTCAACAAAAGCACCAAATTTGATGTGAATTTTCATATGAATTGAAAACTCACAATGATAGGACTAAATTTTCGAACCTATAAAGGCCAAGCCACCAAGATTCTTAAATTTAGGTTGATCAATTAGTCCTTTGATTAAAGCCTCAGCACCCTCAAAGCCACTAATTAATCTGCACAAGAGTATAAAGAACTTAATCACCAACTCTTAATTTCGGGTTATTATTTTCAAGTAAACAAACAAAACTTTTTATTCAACTCAAACTTAATTAAATTACAACCTAATGTTGAGACTATTTATAAGAATAATCAACAACAAATATCCGAACTTAAAACAACTAAATACACGTGAAAAACAAAGGAAAACGCCACTTGTACCACTTGCACAAGTTGCTCTAGAAACTTAAGATAAGTTTGCCACATCATCATGCAACATGCAACTTGATCTTATCTTTCCTAACAAACTCAAACAACTTGCCTAAACAAGGAAAAATCCTAATAACTTATCTAAATAATTAGTTAACAAGATAATCACCAGAATTTAGACTAAAAATCACGCCACTTGCTTGGTACCCAAGAACCAAGAAAAAACGCCAAAAACTCACCAAGAAGCTATGTTGTTTTTTTGCGTATTTTTTCAGGATTTTAAAGAACATTAAGAAATGGTTCAAGATCCAATCTTCTAAGAAAGAAACCTTCAAGAAAACTTTCTCCATGCATTTTAGTATAATTATGAGGATCAAGACTCCACAAGAAATAAAAGACTCAATGCCAAAAATTAGAAAAAACCTAGCAAATGCAATGGGTAAAAACTCATAGGCAAAAACCATCTTGTTCCCCAAAATCCATCATTCTTCGCTTTGATTTGCGTGCCACCTATTGATAGATTTTATGTGAATTTTCGTATGAATTGAAAACTCACAATGGTAGGACTAAATTTTCGAACCTATAAAGCCCAAGCCACCAAGATTCTTAAATTTAGGTTAATCAATTAGTCCTTTGATTAAAGCCTAAGCACCCTCAAAACTACTAATTAATCTGCACTAGAGTATAAAGAACTTAATCACCAACTCTTAATTTCGGGTTTTTGTTTTCAAGTAAACAAACAAAACTTTTTATTCAACTCAAACTTAATTAAATTACAACCTAATGTTGAGACTATTTATAAGAATAATCAACAACAAAAATCCTAGCTAAAAACAACTAAATACACGTAAAAAACAAAGTAAAAATGCCACTTATGCCACTTGCACAAATTGCTCAACAAACTTAAGATAAGATTACCACATCATCATGCAACATGCAACTTGATCTTATCTTGCCTAACAAACTCTAACAACTTGCCTAAACATGGAAATATCCTAACAACTTACCTAAATAATTAGTTAACAAGATAATCACCAGAATTTAGACTAAAAATCATGCCACTTGCTTGGTACTCAAGAACCAAGAAAAAACGCCAAAAACTCGCCTAGAAGCTTCGTTGTTGTTTTTTTTTTGCGCATTTTTTTATGATTTTCAAGAACTTCAAGACATGCTTCAAGATCCAATCTTTTAATCAAGAAACCTTTCTCCATGCATTTTAGTATAATTATGATGAACAAGACTCCACAAGAAATAAAAGATTCCATGCCAAAAATGAGAAAAACCCTAGCAAATGCAATTGGAAAAAACTCAAAGGCAAAAACCATCTTGTTCCACAAAATCCATCATTCTTTGCCTTGATTTGCGTGCAACTTACTGATATGTGACCATGCACACACAAATCCCTACCCTTGATGCATTCATATGGTTGATATTTCCATATGCTACTAATTCACCTATGGTTGCGTTCTTACCATTGACATCACTACCTTCGAAGTTGACATCACTTATTTCATTAATATAATTAATATCACTGATGGTTGCACTTGTATCACCAAGCCACCAAAATTCTCAAGTTTAGGTTTGATTAAAGCCAAACCACCCTCAAAGCCACTAATTAATCTTCACAAGAGTATAAAGGAAAATCCACCAACCCTTACAAAATTTCGGAAATTTGTTTTCTAAAAAACAAACAAACTTTTATTCAATTCAAACTTAATTAATTTACAAAGTAATGTTGAGACTATTTACAGCAGTAATCATCGACAAAAATCCTAACTAAAACAAACTAATCACACACACAAACACAAGGAAATTTGTCCCTTACAAAACACGCACACAACAAGATAAGTATGCCACCTCATCACTACAACTTGAACTTATCTTGTCTAACAAACTCTAACAAACTATGTAATCAAGAATATATCCTAACAACTTAACTAAATAATTAATAAACAAGATAATCATCAGATTTTAAGCTAAAAATCACTATAAAATCTAGAGTGGGTGACTCTAGAATGTTCTAGTATGATCTAGTTTTTTCATAGGGATTCTAGAGGGTTGTCTCTAGAGTTCTACATGGTGTGTGGAGTGTTGTAGGAGTAATGTTCCTAGAATATTAATGATAGTCCTTGTACATATTAGAATGTGTCTAGGAGGTTATTTTATGTACATACTTGGTTGTATTCTCTTGAAGGGTCTAGGGAGTTGGAGTCAATATCCCTCCATTTAAGTATGTTAGGAGTATTATAGAATGTTTGATGTTGTAGGATGGATGCTATAAATGGGCGCCTTGAGGCATTTGTACATAACAACTTGGAGAGCAGTATATTCACTTTTGTAAGCAAGTGTAGCATTTATCAGTGAGCATTAATAGAGTTCAATTCCCTTTACCAATTGTGTGTTTCATTGTGTTACTTCAAGCAACCATCTTCCGCATAACTTTTAGAGGGTGAGTGTGTGGGGATAATCTGGGAGCAAGGGGTGTAATACTTGGGTCTTTAGTGCTAAAGGCTAATGGGATTTGTCCAACGCACTAACATATTCGTCTAGGATGAATACTTGGGAGCTAGACACAAGGGGCGTGTCTTGCTAAGTGAGATCACCAGCTCAAGGAGTAAGCTACGCGGGCACGAGGAGTGTGTCAAGGGGAAGCCTGACTTGTTCATGATGGACTGCTGAGCAAGTGGCGCACGTGGGTGACTAGCTTTATGGGAGACAAAGAGTTAGCACATGACAGGGCGCTACTGTAGCCTAGCAGCCGCTATGCTCTGAAATCACATCCTTCTTGTTTTTGACACAGTAGCATTTGTTCGTATTCCTTTTAACTTGGAGTGCTCACGTAGCTCCTCATGCCTCCTACATCGCTAGGCCAAGTTAGTGATATCTTTAGCCGAGCTTACGATTTTTTTCTAGAACTTCAAACAAACATGGAAGGACCTGGACCATAAGTTAATACTTTGAACAATCCGACCCAAATCATCGCAAGACAAATCAGTCTTCAAAAGTCATGTAATGTCTCGATTTTCGTATTAATCCGCAAAATCTTACAAAAATGAGGTATAACACGAAACAGAGTAATACAAGGAGTAATAGCTAAAAAATGTGGGAAAGGGAACTTAGTGCAAAACTAAGAAAAAGGAATAGAAATCTAGCTAAACTAACTAAAGAAACTAAGGAAAACAAAGACAAATAACTACTACATCACTTTTCTAGTAGGTTGCCGCTTATATGTTGAACTTAACACTATCTTATTGGTCGACTATGTAACACCCTGGAATTCCTAATTTCCTTCCCTCGATCTTCCGGAAATATTATAATATAAATAAAGAATAGCAATTATTAAAACTCCTATTCAAATAGGAAAAACCAAAGTATTACCGCCATTGAGATAACGGTTAAGGCTTTTATCAAAGTACTACATCGGAAGTCTTAAAAAAATCAAAACCAAATTAAAACTCAAAATAAAACTTAATATAAACTTAAAACCAAGTCAAAACCAAAAGTAAACCAAAATAAATCTTTATTACACTTCGGAACCATTTTAATGGCCCTTCAAAACCAAATAAACTTTAAAACAAAAGTCAACTTCAAATAATAAATAACTAACAAGTCCATAAAGCATTAAACTAAGAAAACTACGATGTAAGCACTCTCACTCAAGCCCAGCATGATTGACTAATGCCCACTTGTATCTATAGCTTTCTCTTATTCTAGACAACCACTCACCATCAAGTGCGTCATCGTAGGGCCAAGTCAAAGAGAAAACCGTTCACACACAACACACAATCAGCAAAGCTGAGTACATAACTACCAAAAACTATGGAAAAACATGATTAATATTAAAATAAAAGAAAAGTACATCACATACAATTCTTTCCATTGACTACTCTTCACCTGTGCATAGACTCAACACAAATAAAATTATTTATTATATTTACGCTTTGGATTTCGCATTGAACGGGTTTCCTTTCTTTTAGAATCGCCCCATTAGGCACCAACTGGGGAGCAACTCCAAGAAGGTATTACCTGTGTCATATAAAGTGATGGAATTCCACCGCATTAGAAATATAAAAGATTACAACGTCTTGTACCCCGATTAGAATTCATAGATCGGTGTTCCATACGACTCCCCGCATTTTTCATACTCAAGGTATATGCGTTCCCAGAGTTTCGGTGTTAATCCTCTTTCACTCTATGTGATTACCCGGTTTAACTATATTATGACTCATATACAACAAAACATAGACACACGAATATCATTTATCAAACCATTTTAACTACCTTTGATTTATAGTGATACTAGATTAGTTTTTTGTGTCCTTTAATTAAACTAAACTTCATGTACAACACATTAACTGTGATTGGTTAACTAGTTATCCTTTCCTTGACCACACATTAAACTATGACTGGCTACATATATATAAATATTTGCTCATTAACTTCTAATAATCATGTGAATTGAAATTCACAAACTACCTTTGTTGTTGATAAATAACTAATCAACTTAACTAACTTTCCTTTTTTCTTTATTAACTATTGGCCACCTTTAGAAATAATTAATCGTTCCAATTACTCATGCAAAAATTAATAATGCTGTATAACTGGAATGTCAAAACAATATGAAAATAATACTTTCATACTAGCATACTTCTCATATAGGTAAACTAAACAACAATTAAAATACACATTCTTAACAAGCAAAGTCATCAACCAAGCATGAAATCTACTTTTACTTCGCCTTTAGTAGTTACGAACCTTGTAAAGTAGTGGTGATCCGCCACAACCCCTAATAGTCAACTAGCTAGAATTCTCCTATGTATAGAAAATTGAAACTGAATTAAAACCTTGTTGACAACTCTACAACAACTTTATTTATTTATTTTTTCAAAACTCAGTAAAAACTCATAAAAAAATTATAAATCAAGCGTAAAACTCTTTTACAATCTATTATCATCATTATACATCTAACCTAAGCTTTTAAATATTTTTTCATGAAGTAAAACATGTTCATAATATTTTTACTCTTAGTCTTCAGGATTATAGAAAGTTGACAGCAATATTGAACAACTTTAATACCCTTAAAAACAAATCTAAACTTCATAAAATCATCACAAATTCATACTACCACAATTCATGATCATAATATAGAAGTTTAAATCCTTAAAAGCCATAAAACCTTTAATTTCAAAATTTTAGAAACCTCAATTTAAAATTTGAAGAACAAATTTGTAAATTTATACTTGAAACATAATCAAAACTTTATAAAACATGATTAGAATCATAAAAACATGATTAAACATAATAATAAACATTAACTTTGCAAGATAGAATTAAAAAGAAAAGAGGAAGAATTTTTTTTTTTTCTTATAATAGGGTTCGAAATTACCAAGAGGGGAGGAGAAGAGGTGGCCGGCGGTGGCTGCGCGCAAGGGAGATGGCACCGGCGAGTAGGAGCGACGAAGGGGAAGGGACGATGATCGAAGAAGAAGGGTTCCGAAATTATTTTTTCTTGTTTCGGATATTTCAAACACCATTTTTTGTTTTTTTTTAAAACAAAAAATTTATAAATCCTAAAACACTGAAGTTGCAATTTTAAACTGAAGTTTCATGGTTTTAAAGGGCATTTATAAGCCCCAAAGTAGGATTTGGTGCAATTACATAAATATCCTTAAGACATGAAATACTTTTGTGCCCTTGTTTTATAACAATTTAGGAAGCTATAAAAATTCTATTTTTAGAAACTTTTCCAAAAAAACTTAAAATAACATGAAATGTTATTTATAAACATAAAATGATTACTTTGATTAAAATAAATTTAAATTTCCTTTCTTTAGTAGCTTTATTGAACTTAATTTCTCAATAAAAATTCCAAAACATACGTAGAAAATGCGTAACTCCTTAAAATACGTGAAAATATGGGGTATTACAATCTACCTCCCTTAAAGAAGTTTCGTCCCGAAACTGTATGTAAATTATTCATTACAACAAAATTAATTTTGATAACTATAAATTAATAGCAGTTAAGGTAATGACCGCTATTAAACGTAAATTTACCAACTTTTTATGGCCATAAAAATTTCTAAAAATGAAGATGTGATAGCGGTTAGTTTACGACCGCTATTAAAATTTCTTAAAAACAGACATAAGAAAGCGGTTAACCTGTAACCGCTATGAAAACTAAATAAACCCATTAAGGCCCTGTTCTCCTCAACTTATTTTGCTGATATGAACTTTTACTAATCTGAACTTATTTTTGTTGAACTGAACATATTTTTACTTATCTGAACTTATTTTTGCTGAAATGGACTTATTTTTGTTTAAATCATTAATAATTTATTACGGATTGAAACTGATTTTTGCTGAACTGAACTTATTTTTGCTGAAAATAAGTAAAAATAAGTCGATGAGAAGAGAGCCTAAAACCTCTGCAATTATAACTATGTCTCACTCTAACGAACGGACTTCAAACTTTGTCTCACGAACACTCCTTCGTAAAACCCTCTTCCATTAAAACCCTCCTCCTCAATAAAACCCATTGAAACCCTCTGCAATGAAATGAAACGGCAGAGCTGAAGGCAGTAATGTCATCTCCGACGAGCAAAACTGTGACAGAGGTATGTTTCAAGTTTTAATTTGATATCAACTTGCTCCATTGAAGTTAGTTATTACAAATGGGACACGAATATGGGATGATAATCTAAATTGCACGAATAATCCTTTCGATCCCATGGGGATGACTCCAAGTTATGATCTTACGAACCAAAGGTTTGATTCGGGGGTGAAGGTACTAATATGGCGGAGTGCGTCATATTAGCCCGTAGGCGGCCATTACTAGTTGTCTCTCAATTATACACAAGTTATATAAAGAACCACAAAATAATAATTTAACACCTAACAAAAATTTACTATTATTATGGTGAAATCATAGGAAATTAATTAATTTATTTAAATCGTCATTAAGATTAATTCAAGGTTCCAAGCATGATGTAATTTGTCCAAAAATTATCATAGTTTAGTGTTGTCCTTTAACAAAAACATTATGAAAAATTGAGATAAATATACAAATAAATAAATAAAACAATCAATACATAAAGATACACTTCTCGCTTGATTATTGTATCTTCGAGTATTGATTTGGACAAAATTTCGAATTTAATTTGTAATAGTAACAAATTAACCCAATTTCTTAGAAATGAAATAAAAAAATAATTTGATGGAGAAAAGTTTAAGTGTAAAGAGAAAAGGAGAAAATAGATTTAGTAGAATGAGAGAATGTCGGTTTTGGAAGTGTGAGAATGGGTAGAAAGAATCAAGAGAGTCTTGAGAATCGTTTAAGAGCAGAAAAAAAGGGTATTTATAAGGAAAATGTGTAGCGCGAAAGGTTTTATCATGCTGGCCAAGTAGCGCTACAAGTTTAGTGGCGCTGACCAGCCATCGTTAGACAAGCTGTCACGCTGCATAGCTGATGTGAATTTTGTTATAGAAAAACGCCACTCACACAAAGGAAACTTAGACTTCAAATTTTGATAAAGCCACGCACCACAAACCTGAACTTCTAAGGCGAATAATTAGTAGAATTTGATTAAAGCAAAGCACCCTCACATCCTAACATCCTCACGTGAGATAGCACACAAAGCACCACTCACTTGATCGAATTTCTCCAAGAAACTCTCAAATTTTGTTTTCTTTTGGAAACAATAAAAACCGGAAACAAAGTGTTTTTCATCAAGCTAATCTAATTTTATTGATGTATTTTACATCTATTTATAGCTAAACATGTCACACAACTATTTCAGAACTCTAAACAATCCTAACTACCTTAGATATATGGTATAACAACTAAGATTAGGATAACAAGAAATCTTATCAAAACCGGATACATATTTGCACCATATATTTTGTAATCTGATTTCTAGTCTAAATCTTAGATATTTTGGAAAATCAATCTAGAGCACCATATTTCCGAATAACAAACTAAAGTTGAACTAATCAAACAACATGAAAAACCCGCGTTGACAACGTTGCCCACAACTAAAAAAATCTTTCACAAAATCCCGCCATAATGACTTGCGTTGATTCTCGTTGATTTTTGTTGACTTTGCGATTTCAAGAACTTCAAGAAACTCTTCAAGATTCAATCTTTTTTTCAAAACCGTCCATTTTGTTTTTCCCATGCTTGATTCCATCAACCTTTACTCATAAACTAATAGAAATAACAAAACACCAGATGGTAAAACCCTATCAAATGACGTGGAAAAAACCCATATAGCTCAACACAACTAACCTAAACTACTACTATGCTGCTTACATTACGTGAAATAAGCTGTGCTGTCCACCAGCACACGAGAACATCCACCCTAAGCCAACCCTAGGAGCTGTGTCTCCATAGGCCACTACGCCCCCATGGTTTCATCCTGTTGTTTCCATCTTTCAATCAAACCCAAACCCTCGAAGGTTTGGTCTCATTGATATGCGTATCAATAGCTAAGCGCTGCTTGCTTGTTCACTACTGCGTCAGTGCGACTTGCTTAGCTCGTGCTACCTAAAACTTTTTTTTTTATAAATCAATATTGGACTTATATAAAAATCCAATATAAATGGGCTTTTTTAAAAATTTTGTAATTTAAGAAAAATAGTAAAATTAGTCACATACATCAATTGTCAATACTCTAGAGAAGTCGGTTTTATTGTTTCATCATGGAGTCTTACACGGGACCAGGGACTAAATTAGTTGTCTCTAATTAGCCCCCCCTTTGATTGAGTTCTGATGTGAATTTGTTATAACAAACGCCACTCACAACACAAAACAATAAAGACACAAATTTTGATAAAGCGATGCACCACAAATCGAAGTCCTAGGGCGAATAATTGTTAGAATTTGAATGAAAGCAAGCACCCTCAATCCCTAAAAACTATCCTCACGTGAGATAAAGCTCAATATCACCACTCAATCGTCGAATTCCTCACAAGAATCCTCACAAAATTTGTTTTGCTAAACCATGAAAACGAAAAACAACTTGTTTTAATCGATATATCTGATTTTATTGAGGTACTTTACTCCTATTTATAGCTAAACATGTCACCCAATATGTGAATACCTAAAACAATCCTAACTACCCTAGAATTAAGGTACCCAACAAACTAAAATTAGGAACAAAAAATCTACTCAAATCACGGATAACAAGTCTTTGTGCACCAAGGCTTGAAATTTGATTTTCTACCCTAACTACTTAGATATTTGAGGAACAATCTAAGGACAATATATCATCAACTAACTAAGTTGACCAAGTCAAACAACACGGAAAACACGAACAACACCGTTGCCAAAATCTCTTCCAAATCTCTCCAAAATCCCGTAATACAACCCCCCATATTCCATGCTTATTTTTCCTTGATTTTGATGGACTTTCCATTTCAAGAACTTCAGAGAACCTTCGAGCTTCGATCTTTTTTTTCAAGAAACCCCATTTTCGTTTTCCCCATGCTTGATTCCATCAACCATGACTCATAGACTTAATAAGAAATCACAAAACACCATATGGGAAAACCCTATCACAGTGAAGTGGGAAGAAACCCCATATAGCTCAACATTCCTAAACTACTAATTATTCTTGTTTGATTTTTACGTGAGGAAACTTGTGCATGTCACCATGCCACGAAAAATTTACTCTAGCCAACCCCAAGATCTCGTGTCTCCATAGCCACTCGTTCTCCCGGTTGCATCTTGCTTTGCACCTTCTAACTACCAAACCATCGAAGTTTGCTCGTTGATATTCGTTATCATCCTCCTCTTCTTCAAAGAGTTTGTCCTCAAACCTCGAAGTTGGTCATCAGGAACAAAGGAGCAAATCACCCAATGTTGAAAGTAGCATGAACTCCCATATCTCCTGGCAACTCTATTTGTACGCATTGTCCCCCACTTTACTTATGATTTTGAACGCGTCCTCACACCACCGAGGCATAAGCTTTGTTTCCGTTGATTTGGGAACCTTTCCTTTCTCAAATGTAGCCAAACCAATCCCCTTCCTTATAACAGTTTGTGATTTGTGTTTATTTGGCTCTTGCCCTTGTAAAGATCATTTACCTTTTCGATTCTAGCCCTACCTCTGCGTGAAGCTTCTACACGTAATCAACCTTTGGCTTTGCTCCTTATGTACCAACTCCCCTTTAGGAATACTTACAAATGTCAATTGGTATTTAGGTTGATTTCTAGACAATTTCGAAAGGTAATGTTTGTAAGCTAGTGGGTGATCTATTGTAAGCAAACTCACATGAGCAAGTTTTCAATCCCAATCTTTTTGTGTTTTACTAACCAAACCACGCAAAGAACCCCTAGAGTGCGATCGGTTGGTCACTCCGGTTGGCCTCTGTTTGAGGATGATAAGATGTGCTAAACAAAATTTTTCGTACCTATCAATCTCCAAAGTGACTTCTAGAAGTACCATGACTTTGTGTCTCTGTCACTGACAATGGGTTTTTTGGAACCCATGTAACCTGATTATATCTCGAAAGTACAAGTCAGCTACATTCATAGCATCGTCGGTCTTGTGACTGGTGTGAAGTGAGCCATCGTTGAAAACCTTCAACCACTACAAATGCAATCCTGCTCTTGCTGTCCTTGCAACCCTACAATGAAATCCATAGAAATATCCTCCCAAGGTCCTTCTGGCACTGGCATGGGGTGTATAGCCTTGGTGAAGGCCCGCCTTTGCCCTTTGACGTAGCACATTGAGCTATTGATCAGATTCAACATCGACGATCATCTTTGGCCAGTAAAAATGTCTCTTGCAAACATGTTAGTGTCTTTGTAATCCAAAGTGTCCAGCATTCCCATCCATGCGCCTCCCGTAACTTAATCACGTATGAACACTTTGGTATGCACACAGATTGCCTTTAACAAAAAACCCATCATGTAGCACATATGAACTCATAGACCCTTGAAAGTTGGCCAATATGGGCCCAAATTCTCCATCTTGCTCGTAAAGACTGATTATCAACTCTAAAAACCAAAATTTGAAGTTTAAAACAACCAGCAAAGCATACCATTCTGACAAGCATCACAACCAACATTAGAGCTTCGACCTGTGTCCCGTTTTGTACTTGTGAAGAAAAGTGAAACGATTGCAAAAACTCAACCATTTAGCATGTCTTGGATTCACTTTTGTTGACTTGATGTGCTTCAAAGCTTCTGATCAGAGTGTAGTATGAAGTGATTAGGCCTTAATAACTGACTCCAATGATCCAAAGCTCTGATTTGCATGAATTTCTTTGTCTAAGTAGAATAGTTCAATTTAGCACACTTCAATTCTCACAAAATATCGATTGGCCTCTTCTCCTTGACTAGAACGGCACCATTCCCACCCCACTTGCATCCGTCTAACCTCAAATGGTTAGAAAAATCTGGCAAGGCTAAATGGGTGTTTACGGCGTCACAACTTCTTGATCAGTCAAAAGCTTCTTGTCCCCTTTAGTCCATTCAAACTTTGGTTTTTATCCTTCTTAAGACATTCGGTCATAGGAGCAACACAGATGAAAATTCTTCACAAACCCTCCTATGAATGAAAGCTCACCATGGAAGCACGTACCTCTGTCACACTTTTAGGCACTGGCCATGATTTATATGCTTCTACTCTTGGACGAACAACAACACCCATCTTTGGGTACCAATGTACCCTAAGAACGTGCACGCTTGGTACCATAAATAGCATTTTTTTCGGCTTAGCATGAGCTTGTGTTCCCGTAATGTCTTCAACACACCTTCTCGACATGAATTGGATGGATCATGTAACACTTTTGCTATAAACCAGATATCATCCAACACCACAACAATTTCCCAATGTACTGCTTTAAACTTCGTTCAACACCTCATAAACGTGCTAGGTGCTTAGTTAAACCATGAAGGCATGACTACCTGCATAAAGTCCTAGTTTTTGTTTTGAAGCCTGTTTTCCCGTCACCTTCTTCTTTCGAATCTCTGATGATAGCCATTTCTTAAAATCATTTTCGAAAACAATTGACAACATGTAATTCCTCTAGATAAATCGTCCAATCGAGGTATAGGAACCTATAGCTTGACGGTGATATGTGTAACTGTCTCTTGAACAGGCCCATTCTCCAGTTTTCCGTCTTCTAGGTACTAAATCACTGTAGGCACAGCAGCACATGGGCTCCAGTCGCTCTCTCTTACGTCCCCCCCCGTCCCAATTCCTTAATCTGCTCTTTGGTTCGCCTTGTTTCCCCGGATTGCATCTGTTGCGGCTGTTAGGAATCTGGACCCAGGAATGAGTTCAATTGCTGCTCAATCCACGTATTGGTGTAACCCTGGTGGGTAACTCATTAGGACACACTCCGAAAACTCAGCAACATTGATGCAAACCTAGGACAACTAGGGCTTCATCTTGTACCTCCTTGGCTAATAAATTAGGACATAGAGCTTGTTTTACCCCTTTCCTAACCCTTCTCGCCACTTAACACAGCACCCCTGATTTACTCATGTTTGCCTTAGTTTAGAAATTACAAAGTTTTAATGCAAACGATTTCTCATTGGCATTCTTGCGCACATGTAACCATTTGTTCGCCGATTAAACTTCACAAAACGACATATTGCCAAGGTCTACCCAAAAGATATGACAAGCATCCCTAGGACAAACCTCACAAAGCACTTGATGCCTCGAATTTACCAATTTTGAACGCACCAAAGCTTGTTTGTTTACCTAACGCGCTTGTTGTTGCTAACCAGTCAGTTTGTATGGTTGGGATGGATCTCGTAGGAATTGCTAGCTTTTCCACCACAATGTAGAGACTAGCATTTGTGCCCTCCCAGTGTCTATGATCACTCCAAAGCTGCCTTGAACATTACACCTTGTGGAGAAGATTTTGTCTCTTTGATTCTCCAACGGTTGCGCACTTGTGATTGCAACACCCTAACGCAAACCAATGTGGCCTTGTGTTTTCTGTTGAACTTCCTCCGTTTCTTCTTCCATAGTCTCATATTTGGCATATCTTCCTCTCCCCTATCTTCGTACACCCCCTCTCTTCAGGTTTTCTTCATCCACCCA
Organism: Suaeda aralocaspica; assembly: GCA_016808085.1. NCBI lineage: Eukaryota > Viridiplantae > Streptophyta > Magnoliopsida > Caryophyllales > Amaranthaceae > Suaeda > Suaeda aralocaspica. The sequence continues at coordinate 939 of PYUH01002625.1, read as the reverse complement.
ATTTCGATGTGTTTGTAACCCTAGCATGGGACAATCTCTTTGGATGTGGCCGTGCCCCTACACTTGAAACAAACATGCGTGGATCCTACCTGAAGGCCTTGAAGTTTGAACTTTTATCCTTTATGAGGGGGTGGTTTAGCAACTTTATCAAAGTTTATTTTTGAGGAAATGCATCACGTTTTTCCTTAGATTGAAAGTCTTAAAGAATGCTTTGCTTACGTGGCCTTGCTTTTCAACTCTTGCGCCACTCTACAAACTTCATCAAAGGTCCAATAAGGTTGTAATTTCGAACCTTCTCTCCTTAATGTTATCATGCAGACCACCACAAAACGAGCCACCTTTGGTCCTCCTTTTCTTCAGTGCACAAACCATGATCAATTTTTTCGAACTCCACGATGTATTCGTCACAGATTTCTATCTGCTTCAATATATGTCATTTAATGAAATGTTTTGTTTCGAAATCTTGGGAGGACGAACCGTTTCCCTCCTCCCTCTTTAACTTAGACCATAAAGATATTTCGATCTACCCTCCTTCCTTCTTTTTCTTTGTAACCCCTCAAGCCATAGACTTGCATAGGAAAGGATTCAACTCCGCTAATTTGTAGAACTATGATCATCCATACCCTTGTAAAACGAAAATCCTCTCAACTAACAATCGAATCTAAAAACTTTTCAGTCCCATCCCTCCATTAAACTCAGGGAATTCGAGTTTAAGGTTTCGCTCTCATCCCTCATCTTCCCTTGTTTGGTGTCTGGACCTAGGCTCCTCGTCGTCACTAGAACTGATGAGTTCCTTTCTTGGTTTACGAACACTTCTCACACTCTCCTGCTCACTCGAACTTGATGATAGCCATCCCTTTGCTAGATTTAGTGGGAGTCTTCTTCGTAGAAGCCTTGATTGTCAAGACTTCTTCTAACGAGCCTTCAACTCGTCGATTC
>PYUH01000248.1:969443-986039 GCA_016808085.1 Suaeda aralocaspica | reverse complement strand
AGATATGAAAACACCTTAAAACGCCCTGAAATGGCCGTTTCTCGTCCCATAGTGACCTTGTCGTGTGTAAACGTGAGCGACAAAGACATAAAAAGATTAAATGCGTAATATATTGTATGATGGAGCACTAAAAACATATAACATCGCGTTTGTATAAGTTAGATGCAAAAACCCTCTAAAACGCCATGAAATGGCCAATTCACGTCCAAAAGTGACCTTGTCGTGTCTGAACGTGAGCAACCAAAACCTAAAAANTGCCATTACACGTCCAAAAGTGACCTTGTCGTGTCTGAACGTGAGCAACCAAAACCTACAAAGCTTAAATGCCTTATACATAGAGCATGATGGAGCTTTAAAAACATATAACAAACCGCGTTTGTAGAAGTAAGATACTAAAACCCCCTAAAACGCCCTGAAATGGCCATTTCACGTCCCAAAGCGACCTTGTCGTTTCTAAACGTTAGCAAAGAAGACCTAAAATAGCTTAAATACATAATATATGACATGATAGAGCTTTAAAAACATATAACAGGTTGCATTTGAAGAAGTTAGATACCAAAACCCACTAAAACGCCCCGAAATGGCCATTTCACGTCCCAAAGTGACCTTGTGTGCCTAAACATGAGCAACCAAGACATAAAAGGAATAAATGCGTAATATATTGTATGATAGAGCACTATAACCATATAACAACATCGCATTTGTAGAATTTAGATGCGAAACCCCTTAAAACGCCCTGAAATGGCCATTTGACGTTCCAAAGTGACGTGTTTGTTTCTAAAACGCCATGAAATGGCCATTTCACGTCCAAAAGTGACCTGGTCGTGTCTGAACGTGAGCAACCAAAACCTAAAAAGCTTAAATGCCTAATATATAGAGCATGATGGAGCTTTAAAAACATATAACAACATGCGTTTGTAGAAGTAAGATACTAAAACGCCCTGAAACGGCCATTTCACGTCCCAAAGTGACCTTGTCGTTTCTAAACGTCAGCAAACAAGACCTAAAATAGCTTAAATACATAATATATGACATGATAGAGCTTTAAAAACATATAACAGGTTGCATTTGAAGAAGTTAGATACGAAAACCCACTAAAACGCCCCGAAATGGCCATTTCACGTCCCAAAGTGACCTTGTGTGCCTAAACGTGAGCAACCAAGACATAAAAGGATTAAATGCGTAATATATTGTATGATGGAGCACTAGAACCATATAACAACATTGCTTTCGTAGAAGTTAGATGCGAAACCCCTTAAAACGCCATGAAATGGCCATTTGACGTTCCAAAGTGACGTGGTCGTTTTTAAACGTGAATAACCTATACGTAAGAAGCTTAAACGCATAATATATGACATGATGGAGCTTTAAAAACATATAAAAGGTCGCCACTGTAAAAGTTAGATACCAAAACAACCTAAAACGCACCTAAATGACCATTTCACGTCCCAAAGTGACGTTGTCGTGTCTAAACGTGAGCAACCAAGACATAAAAAGGTTAAATGCGTNAAAGACATAAAAAGATTAAATGCGTAATGTATGATATGATGGAGTTTTAAAAACATATAACACATCGCCTTTGTAGAAGTAAGAAGCGAAACCCCTTAAAACGCTCCGAAATGGCCATTTCACGTCCCAAAATGACCTTTTCCTCTCTAAACGTGAGAACCAAGATCTGAATAGCTTAAATTCATAATATATGAAATTATGGAGCTTTAAAACATATAAAAGGTCGCTTTTGTAGATGTTAGGCAAGAAAACCCCCTAAAACGCCCCGTAATGGCCATTTCATGTCGCAAAGTGACCTTATCACGTCTAAATATGAGCAACTTAGACCTAAAAAGCTTAAATGCATAATATATGATATGATGGAGCTTTGAAAATATATCGCAGGTCGTGTTGGTAGAAGTTAGATGCGAAAACCCCCTATAACACCCCAAAATGGCCATTTCATGTCCTTAAGTGACCTTGTCGTGTCTAAACGTGAGCAACAAGGACATAAAAAGATTAAATTTGTAATATATGATATAATGGAGCTTGAAAAAATATACCACGTCGCGTTTGTAGANGAAAACATATACCACGTCGCGTTTGTAGAAGTTAGATGCGAAACCCTCTAAAACGCCCCGACATGGCCATTTCACATCCCAAAGTGACCTTGTCGTGTCTCAACGTTAGCAACCAAGACCTAAAAAGTTTAAATGCATAATATATGACATGATGAAGCTTTAAAAACATATAACAGGTTCCGTTTGTACAAGTTAGGTATGAAAACCCCTTGAAACGCCCTGAAATGGCCATTTCACGTCCCATAGTGACCTTGTCCTGTCTAAATGTGAGCAACAGAGACATAAAAAGATTAAATGCGTAATATATTGTATGATGGTGCACTAAAAACATATAACATCGCGTTTGTATAAGTTAGATGCAAAAACCCTCTAAAACGCTATGAAATGGCCATTTCACGTCCAAAAGTGACCTTGTCGTGTCTGAACGTAAGCAACCAAAACCTAAAAAGCTTAAATGCCTAATATATAGAGCATGATGGAGCCTTAAAAACATATAACAAACTGCGTTTGTAGAAGTAAGATACTAAAACGCCCTGANCGGAGCTTTAAAAACATATAACAAACCGCGTTTGTAGAAGTAAGATACTAAAACGCCCTGAAATGGCCATTTCACGTCCCAAAGTGACCTTGTCGTTTCTAAACGTTAGCAAACAAAACCTAAAATAGCTTAAATACATAATATATGACATGATAGAGCATTAAAAACATATAACAGGTTGCATTTGAAGAAGTTAGATATGAAAACCCACTAAAATGCCCCGAAATGGCCATTTCACGTCCCAAAGTGACCTTGTGTGCCTAAACATGAGCAACCAAGACATTAAAGGATTAAATGCGTAATATATTGTATGATGGAGCACTAGAACCATATAACAACATCACGTTTGTAGAATTTAGATGCGAAACCCATTAAAACGCCCTGAAATGGCCATTTGACGTTCCAAAGTGACGTGTTCGTTTCTAAAACGCCATGAAATGGCCATTTCACGTCCAAAAGTGACCTTGTCGTGTCTGAACATGAGCAACCAAAACCTAAAAAGCTTAAATTCCTAATATATAGAGCATGATGGAGCTTTAAAAACATATAACAACATGCGTTTGTAGAAGTAAGATACTTGATACGAATGTTAACGAGCAAAACTTCGACAGTTTGGTAGAAGTTGCAAAGCAAGATGCAACCATAGGAGAACTAGTTGCTTATGGAGACACCAGACTCTTGGGGTTGGCTAAAGCAAGTTTTTACGTGTGCATGGTAACATGCACAAGTTTCTTCACATAAAAATCAAGCAAGAATAACTAGTAGTTTAGGAATGTTGAGCTATATGGGTTTTCTTCCCACTTCACTTGATAGGGTTTTCCCATATGGTGTTTTGTGATTTTCTTAATAAGTCTATAGTCATGGTTGGTGGAATCAAGCATGGGAAACACGAAAATGGAGGGTTCTTGAAAAAAAGATCGAAGCTCGAAAGGTTTCTTGAAGTTCTTGAAAATGGAAGTCCATCAAAAATCAAGAAAAATAAGCATGGGATATGGCGTGTTGTGTTACGGGATTTTGGAGAGTTTTGGGAAACGTTGTTTTCCTTGTTTTCCGTGTTGTTTGACTTGGTCAACTTTAGTTAGTTTGTTGATAATATTGTCCTTAGATTTGTTTCTTAAAATATCTAAGATTTAGGGTAGAAAATCAGATTACAAGCCTTGGTGCGCAAGACTTGTTATCCGGATTTGAGTAGATTTTGTTTTCCTAATTTTAGTTTGTTTGTGCCTTAATTCTAGGGTAGTTAGGATTTGTTTTAGGATATTCACATACTGGATGATATGTTTAGCTATAAATATCATGTAAAATACCTCAAGAAAAACAGATTAGATTGATTAAAAAAAACAAATTGTTTTTCGCTTTCATTGTTTGCGTCAAAACAAATTTTGTGAGGATTTCTTGTGAGAAATTTGACGAGTGAGTGGTGCTATTGAGCTTTATCTCACGTGAGGATAGTTTTAGGATTTGAGGGTGCTTTGCTTTAATCAAATTCTAACAATTATTCGCCCTAGGACTTCGAATTTGTGGTGCGTCGCTTTATCAAATTTGTGTTCTAGTTTATCTTGTGTGAGTGGCGTTTGTTTATAACAAAATTCACATCAACTTTTGGTGCTCTCGTTGAGAGATTCGTTCAATCTCAAGTTATCATCATCAATTTTCATGGCTCAAGAGGGTGGAGACGAAATTCCACAAGGATTTACAAAGGGTTTGAGTTTTGCTCAAGCAAAAGAATTGCGCATGCAAGGGGAGATCGACAAGTTGAAGGCTCGTTTAGAAGAAGCCTTGACGATCATGGCTTCTATGAAGAAAACTCCCACTAAATCTAAGCAAAGGGATGGCTCATCATCAAGTTCAAGTGAGCAGGAAAGTGTGAGAAGTGTTCGTAAACCAAAGAAAGGATACTCGTCAAGCTCTAGTGACGACGAGGAGCCTAGGTCAAGACACAAACGCAAAGGGAAGATGAAGGATGATGATCGAAATATTAAACTCGAAATCCCTGAGTTTAATGGAGGTATGGACCCTGAAAAGTTTTTAGATTGGATTCGTAGAGTTGAGAGGATTTTTCGTTACAAGGAGTATGATGATCATAAGTCATACAAATTAGCGGAGTTGAAGCTCACTTCCTACGCAAGTCTATGGCTTGAGGGTTTGCAAAGGAAAAGAAGGAAGGAGGGTAGATCGAAAATCTCTTCATGGTCTAAGTTAAAGAGGGAGATGAGGAAACGTTTTGTTCCTCAAGATTTCGAACAAAACAATTTCATTAAGATGCATACATTGAAGCAAGATAGAAAATCTGTTGACGAATACATCGTGGAGTTCGAAAAATTGATCATGGTTTGTGACTTAGAAGAGAAGGAGGACCACAAGGTGGCTCGTTTTGTGGCTGGTCTAGATGATAATATTAAGGAAAAGGTCGAATTACAACCTTATTGGACCTTTGATGAAGTTTGTAAAGTGGCTGCAAGAGTTGAGAAGAAAGTTGCACGCAAGCCAAAAACATACTTTAAGACTTACGATCCTAAGGAAAAACGTGATGTATTTCCTCAAAAATTAAACTTTGATAAAGTTGCTAAACCACCCCTCATCAAGGATAAGAGTTCAACTTCAAGGCCTCAAGGTAGTGATCCACNTTTCAACTTCAAGCCCTCAAGGTAGTGATCCACGCATTGTTTGTGTCAAGTGTAAGGGGCAAGGCCACATCCAAAGAGATTGTCCTCATGCTAGGGTTACAACCACTCAAAATTTGGAGAGATGAAGAAAACCTTGAAGAAGAGGAGGAGGTGTACGATGATAAGGGAGAGGAAGATTATGCCAAATATGAGACTATGGAAGAAGAAACGGAGGAGGTTCAACCAGAAACACAAGGCCAAGCATTGGTTTTGCGTAGGGTGTTGCAATCACAAATTGCGCAACCTCTGGAGAATCAACGAGACAAAATCTTTCTCACACAATGTTCAAGGCAAGCTTTGTGATGTGATCATAGACTCTGGAAGTTGCACAAATGTAGTCTGTACATTGTTGGTGGATAAGCTCGAAATTCCTACGAAAATCCATCCCCAACCATACAAGCTACATTGGCTTAGCAACGCGAGTGATGTTAGGGTAAACAAACAAGCTTTGATTGCGTTCCAAATTGGTAAATTAGAGGATCAAGTGCTTTGTGATGTTTGTCCTATGGATGCTTGTCATATCTTGTTGGGTAGACCTTGGCAATATGATCGTTTTGTGAAGTTTAATGGGCGAACAAATGTTTACATCGTGCGCAAGAATACCAATGAGAAATCATTTGAATTAAAACCTTTGATGATCTCTAAACCTAAGGCAAACATGAGTAACTCTAAGGGTGCTTTGTTAATTGGCGGGAAGGAGTTAGAAAAGGAGATGAAAACAAGTTCTATGTCCTATATGCTCTTAGCCAAGGAGGTACAAGATGAAGCCCCAGTGATTCCTAGGATTTTGCATCCAATGAGGAATGAGTTTTTTGATGTGTTTCCCAATGAGTTACCACCAGGGTTACCACCAATACGTGGGATTGAGCATCAAATTGATCTCATTCCTGGTTCTCAGATTCCTAACAAGCCTGCGTACAGATGCAATCCTGAGGAAACAAAGGAGATACAAAGGCAGATTGAGGAATTGATGGAGAGGGGTTACGTAAGAGAGAGCATGAGTCCCTGTGCTGTGCCTACGTTGATAGTACCTAAGAAAGACGGAACTTGGAGAATGTTTATTGATTCAAGAGCAGTTAACAATATCACCGTCAAGTATAGGTTTCCTATACCTCGATTGGACGATTTACTAGATGAATTACATGGTTCTCAATTGTTTTCGAAGATTGATTTACGAAGTGGCTATCACCAGATTCGAATGAAAGAAGGTGACGAGTGGAAAACAGGCTTCAAAACAAAACTAGGACTTTATGAATGGTTAGTCATGCCTTTTGGTTTAACTAATGCACCTAGTACGTTTATGAGGTTGATGAACGAAGTTTTAAAGCCATACATTGGTAAGTTTGTTGTGGTGTATTTGGATGATATCTTGGTTTATAGCAAGAGTGTTAATGATCATCTAATTCATTTGAGGAGTGTGTTTGAGACATTACGGGAACAAAATCTCTATGCTAAGCTCGAAAAATGCTATTTTATGGTACCAAGCGTGACGTTCTTAGGGTACATTGTGTCCAAAGACGGAGTTTCTGTTGATCCGTCCAAGGTAGAAGCTATAAAATCATGGCCAGTGCCTAAAACTGTGACGGAGGTACGTGCTTTTCATGGGCTAGCTTCATTCTATAGGAGGTTTGTGAAGAATTTTTCATCTATTGTTGCTCCTATGACCGAATGTCTTAAGAAGGATAAACCAAAGTTTGAATGGACTAGTGTTTGAAAAAATTTACGACTTCGCTTTGTAGAAGTTCGATGCGAAACCGTCTAAAACGCCCAGACATGGCCTTCCACATCCCAAGACCCGTGTCGGTCTCACGTTAGCAACCGACCTAAAAAGTTTAAATCATAGAATGACAGAAGGCGCTTGAAAGTAAAACAGATACAGGGCCGGGGGGGACACGTTAGATGCTGAAAACACACACCTTAAAACGCCTGAATGGCCGGGGCTCGCGCCCCAGATGACGGGGTCGTGTGAAGGTGAGCCACAGACTAAAAGAGTAAATGGCGGAAGAGAGGGGGAGGGAGCCTAAAAACCAGCAGCACCGCAGGTGGTATAAGCGATGCAAAAAAACCCGCTAACACGTCCATGACAGGCCAATCACGCCAAAAGTGACCTGGGCGGTGCGAACGTGAGCAACCAAAACCGAAAAACGGAAGCCTAATAGAGAGAGCAGAGGAGCCGTAAAACAGGAACAAACTCGTGGGGGAAGAAGAGCCGAACGCCTAACGGGCCTGTTCACGTCTCAAGTGACCTTGTCGTTGCTAACCCAGCAAACCAGACCTAAAATAGCGGAAAGATGAAGAGAGGAACAGGTCGAAGCGGTAAACCGATACAGGGGGGCAGTTGCGATTGAGACGAAAACCCCACTACAACGCCCGAATGGCCATTTCACGTCCCGAAGTACCTTGTGTGCTGAACGTGAGGCAACATCAAGACTAGAAAGGATTTTGAAATGCGTGATAAAGTATGATGTAAGTGAGCACTAGAACAACAACAAGTCTTTGGTGGGAGAAGTTGGATGCGAAACCCCTTAAAACGCCCTGAATGGCTTTGACCGTTTCCAAAGTGACGGTGGTCGTTTTAAAACGTGAGCACCTTCTGAGCAAAGCTTACACGCTTGAATATCATGCCAGAGGAGCTCTAAACAACATATCAAAGGTGCGCAACCGAGTAAAAGTTTAGATACCAAACAACCTAAAACGCCCTAAAATGACCATTCAGTCCCAAAGTGGTTCGTTGTCCGTGTCTAAACGTTGAGCAAACCCAAGACAAAAAAAGGTTAAATCGTAAGTATAATATGATGGATGTTTAAAAACATAGACAAAGTCGCGTTTGTGAAAGTTGAAGCGGAACCCTTGTTGTAAAAAACGCCCCGAAATGGCATTTCACGTCCACAAGTGACCTTTTCCTCTCTAAACGTGATGCAACCAGACCTGAATAGATTATAATCATAAACTATATGACTCTTATGGAGCTTTAAAACATATAAAAGGTCGCTTTTGTAATGTTATGAAGACGAAAACCCCAACACTGCCCATCGTAAGATAAACGTAGCCATTTCAGTCGCAAAGTGACCTATACCACTGTCTAAAAGGCGGGAACTAGAACTGAAAAAGCTTAATGCATAATATTATGCGAGCTTAATGAAAATATATCGCAGGTCAGGGTCGGTAGAAAGTTAGAGGTAAGTAGGATTGCGAGGAGAAGCGGGGCGGACATGTGCGGAATTACCCCCTAAATACTAAGGCCATTTCATGTCCTGTAAGTGACCTTATCGTGTCTAAACTGGTTAGCAACAAGACAATAAAAGTTAGATTAAATGTTGTAATATATATGATAGTAATGTAGCTTGAAAAAATTATACCACGTCGCGTTTGTAGAAGTTAGATGCGAAACCCTCTTAAAAACGCCCCGACATGGCCTTTCACATCCCAAGATGAACTTTTGTAGTGCTCAAACGTAGCAACCAACACCTAAAAGTTTTAAAATGCAATATATAATCATGATGGAGCTTGAAAAACATAGAACAGGTTCCGTTTGTACAGTTAGATAGGAAAAACCCCTTTTACAACGCCCATGAAAGACATGCCAGTTGCACGTTCCATAGTGACCTTGTTGTGCTAAATGTTGAGCAACAAGACATGAAAAGATTAAATGCGTAATATGATTGTATGAAGACTAAAAACATATAACATCGCGTTGATAAGTTAGAATGCAAAAAAAACCCTCTAACAACGCCATAAATGTCCATTCACTTCCCAAAAAGTGAGCCTTGTCGTGTCTGAAGCTGAGCAAACCAAAACCTAAAAAGGCTTAAATGTCCTAATATATAAGCATGATGGAGCCTTCAAAACAATAACAAACTGCCTTTGTAGAAGTACGATAATCTTATAAACGCCTCTGAAAGGCATTTCACGTCCCAAGTGCCTATGTCGTTTCTAAACTCAGCAAACCAACCTAAATAGCTTAAATACATAATATTGACATGATAGAGCCTTTAAAAACAATAATAACAGTGCATTTGAAGAAGTTAGATACAAAACCCCTAAAACAAAGCCCGAAATGCCATTCACGTCCCAAGTGACCTGTGGTGCCTAACGTGAGCAACCAAGACATAATAAAATTAATGGGTAATAATATATTTAGTAGGTAGCACTAGAACCATTATAACAAACATTCTTTTGTAGAGTTAGAACGAAACCCCTTAAAATAAATACCGCCCCCTGAAATGGTCCATTTGTACGTTCAAAAGTGACGTGGTCGTTTTAAAACGTGAGCAACTATTCTAAGAAAGTCAAACGCATAGTCTATATGTACATGAAGGTGGAGCCTTTAAAAACATATAAAGGTCGTCATGTAAAAGTTGATACCAAAACAACCTAAACCGAACCTAATACCATTCAACGTCCGAAAGTGACGTGTCGTGTCTAGAACGTGAGCACCAAGACATAAAAAGGTTAAAGCTTAATGTTGATATGATGGAGTTGTAAAAACATATAACACGCGCGTTTTGTAGAAGTCTAGAAGCGAAACCCCTTTAAAACGCCCCGCCAATGGCCCCATTTTCACGTTCCCAAAGTGACTTTTCATCTTCTAAACGTGAGCAACCAAGACTGACTAGAAAAACTTAAACTCATAATATGATACATTATGGAGCTTTTTAAAACATATAAAGGTCGCTTTGTAGATGTTAGGGCAAGACAAACCCCTTAAAACGCCCCGTGTAATGCATTCATGTCGCAAAGTGAACCTTATCACGTCTAAATATGAGCCAACTTAGACTACAAAAAAGCTTAAATTCATAATATTGATATGATGGAGCTTTTGAAAATATGACGAGGTCGTGTTGTGTGTAGAAGTTTAGATGCGAAAACCCCCTAATAACACCCCAAAAATGGCCATTTCATGTCCTTAGAGTGGACCTATCGGTCTAAACGTGAGGCAACAAAGGCATAAAAAGATTTCAATTTGTATTATGATATAAATGGAGCTTTGACAAAAATTATACCACGCGCGTTTGTAGAAGTTAGATGCGAAAACACCTCTAAAACGCCCCGACATGGCATTTCAACACTGCCCAAAGTGACCTGTCGTTCTCAACGTAGCAACCCAGCCTAAAAAGTTTAAAGCATAATATATGACATGATGGAGCTGTAAAAAACTAATATGAGTTGCCGTGTGTACAAGTAGATATGAAAAGTGCCCTTAAACGCCCTGATAAAATGCCATTTCACAGTCCATAGTGACCTTGTTGTGTCATAAATGTGTTAGCAACAAAGACATAGAACAAGATTAAATGCGTAATATATTGTGATGATGTGAGCACTAAAAACATATAACATCGGTTTGTATAATGTTGAGATGCAAAAACGTCTCTAAAACGCCCATGAAATGGCCAATCCAGTCCAAAAGTGACCTTGTCTTGTACTGAACGTGAGCAACCAAAACTACAAAAGCTAAATGCTAATATATAGTGCATGATGGAGCTAAAAAACATATAACAAACTGCGTTTGAGACCCGGTAGATACTTAAATACGCCCTGAAATGCGCCATTTCACGTCCAAAGTGACTCTGTCGTTTCTAAAACGTCGCAAACAGACCTAAAACTAGCTTAAATACATAAATATGACATGATAGAGCTTTAAACACATATATACAGGTGCATTTGAAGCAGTAGTTAATACGATAAAGACCCACTAAAACGCCCTACGAAAATGCCATTTTCACGTCCCGAAGTGACCTTGTGTGCAAACGTGTGCAACCAAGATATAAAAGGATTAAATGCGGAATATATTTGTATGATGGAGCACTAGACACCATATAAGAACATTCTTTTGTAGAGTAGATGCGAACCCCTAAAACGCCCTGTGAAATGGCCATTCGACGTTCCAAAAGTGACGTGTCGCTTTTTAAACGGAGGGCAACCCTATTCGTAAGAAGCTTATAACGCATATATAATGACATGAATGGAGCTTTAAAAAACATATAAAAGTCCCCCTCACCCGTATAAAGTTAGATACCAAAACAACCTAAAACAACCGGCATCCTAAATACCATTTCACGTCCCAAAGTGACTGGTGTCGTGTCCAAACGTGAGCAAACCAATGCAGATTAAAAGGTTAAATGGTAATTATGTGATGGAGTTTATAAACATATAACACGTCCGCGTTGTAGAAGTTAGAAGCGAAAAATACCCCTTTAAAACGCCCCGAAATGGCCATGTCACGTCCCAAGTGACCCTTTTCATCTCTAAACCCCTTGCATGACACCAAAGACCTGAAGTAGCTTAAATCATAATACTATGACATTATGGAGCTTAAACATATATAAAAGGTCGCTTTGTTGTAGATGTTAGGCCAGAGAAAACCCACTAAAACGCGCCGAAGGCCATTTCATGTCAAGGCGAAAGTGACTTATCACGTCTAAATATGAGCAATTGACCTAAAAAAGTCTTAAAGGCATAATATTGATAGATGAGCTTTGCTGAAAATATATCGCATGTCGTAGTTGGTAATAGTAGATGCGAAAACACCCCCAAACACCCAAAAAAATTAGCCTTCTGTCTAAGTGAACATGTCGTGTCTAAACGGTGAGCCACAAGGACATACAAAGATTAATTGTAATATATGATATAATGGATTTGATTTAAAAAAATTTACCACGTCGCGTTTGTAGAAGTTAGATGCGAAACCCTCTAAACGCCCGACCTGGCCATTTCACATCCCAAAGTGACCTTGTCGGTCTCAACGTTAGCATCCAAGACCTAAAAAGTTTTAAATGCATAATATATGACATATGAAGCTTTAAAACATATAACAGGTTCCGTTGTAACAAGTTAGATATGAAAACACCTTAAAACGCCCGAAATGGCCGTTCTCGTCCCATAGTGACCTTGTCGGTGTAAACGTGACGACAAGACTAAAAAGATAAATGCGTACATATGTATGATGGAGCACTAAAAACATATAACATCGCGTTGTATAGTTAGATCAAAAACCCTCTAAAACGCCATGAAATGCCTTTCACGTCCAAAAGGACCTTGTCGTGTGCGAACGTGAGAAACCAAAACCTACAAAGCTTAATGCCTTATACATAGAGCATGATGGAGCTTTAAAAACATATAACAAACCGCGGTTTGTAAAGTAAGATACTTGATACGAATGTTAACGAGCAAAACTTTCGACAGTTTGTAGAAGTTGCAAGCAAGATGCAACCATAGGAGAACTATCTTAGGAGACACCAGACTCTCTTGGGGTTGGCTAAGCAAGTTTTTATCGTGCATGGTACATGCACAGTTGCTTCTTCACATAAAATCAAGCAAGAATAACTAGTAGTTTAGGAATGTGAGCTATATGGTTTTCTTCCCACTTCACTTGATAGGGTTTTCCCATATGGTGTTTTGTGATTTTCTTAATAAGTCTATGAGTCATGGTTGGTGGAATCAAGCATGGGAAACACGAAAATGGGGGTTCTTGAAAAAAAGATCGAAGCTCGAAAGGTTTCTTGAAGTTCTGAAATGGAAGTCCATCAAAAATCAGAAAATAACATGGAATATGGCTTGTTGTGTTACGGATTTTGGAGAGTTTTGGGAAACGTTGTTTTCCTTGTTTTCCGTGTTGTTGACTTGGTCAACTTTAGTTAGTTTGTTGATAATATTGTCCTTAGATTTGTTTCTTAAAATATCTAAGATTTAGGGTAGAAAATCAGATTACAAGCCTTGGTGCGCAAGACTTGTTATCCGGATTTGAGTAGATTTGTTTTCCTAATTTTAGTTTGTTTGTGCCTTAATTCTAGGGTAGTTAGCATTTGTTTTAGGATATTCCATACTGGATGATATGTTTATCTATAATATCATGTAAAATACCTCAAGAAAACAGATAATTGATTATAAAAACAAATTGTTTTTGCTTTCATTGTTTGCGTCAAAACAATTTTTGTGAGGTTTTCTTGTGAGAAATTTGACGAGTGAGTGGTGCTATTGAGCTTTATCTCACTGAGGATAGTTTTTAGGATTTGAGGGTCTTTGCTTTAATCAAATTCTAACAATTATTCGCCCTAGGACTTTCGAATTTGTGGTGCGTCGCTTTATCAAATTTGTGTTCTAGTTTATCCTGTGTGAGTGGCGTTTGTTTTTATAACAAATTCACATCAACTTTGGTGCTCTCGTTGAGAGATTCGTTCAATCTCAAGTTATCATCATCAATTTCATGGCTCAAGAGGGGGAGACGAAACCACAAGGATTTACAAAGGGTTTGGAGTTTGCTCAAGCAAAAGAATTGCGCATGCAAGGGGAGATCGACGATTGAAGGCTCGTTTAGAAGAAGCCTTGACGATCATCTTCTATGAAGAAAAACCACCATAAATCTACAAGGGATGGCTCATCATCAAGTTCAAGTGAGCAGGAAAGTGTGAGAAGTGTTCGTAAACCAAAAGAGATACTCGTCAGCTCTAGTGACGACGAGGAGCCTAGTTAACACAAACGCAAAGGGAAGATGAAGGATGATGATCGAAATATTAAACTCGAAATCCCTGAGTTTAATGGAGGATGGACCCTGAAAGTTTTTAGATTGGATTCGTAGAGTTGAGAGGATTTTTCGTTACAGGATATGATGATCATAAGTCATAACAATTAGCGGAGTTGAAGCTCACTTCCTACGCAAGTCTATGGCTTGAGGGTTTTCAAAGGAAAAGAAGGAAGGAGGTAGATCGAAAATCTCTTCATGGTCTAAGTAAAGAGGGAGATGAGAACGTTTTGTTCCTCAAGATTTCGAACAAAACATTTCATTAAGATGCAATCCATTGAAGCAAGATAAAAATCTATTGACGAATACATCGTGGAGTTCGAAAATTGATCATGGTTTGTGACTTAGAAGAGAAGGAGGACCACAAGTGGCTCGTTTTGTGGCTGGTCTAGATGATAATATTAAGGAAAAGGTCGATTACACCCTTATTCGACCTTGATGAAGTTTGTAAAGTGGCTGCAAGAGTTGAGAAGAAAGTTGCACGCAAGCCAAAAACATACTTTAAGACTTACGTCTAAGGAAAACGTGATGTATTTCCTCAAAAATTAAACTTTGATAATTGCTAAACCACCCCTCATCAAGGATAAGATTTCAACTTCAAGCCCTCAAGGTAGTGATCCACGCATTGTTTGTGTCAAGTGATAGGGCAAGGCCACATCCAAAGAGATTGTCCTCATGCTAGGTTACAACCACCAAATTTTGAGAGATGAAAGAAAACCTTGAAGAAGAGGAGGAGGTGTACGATGATAAGGGAGAGGAAGATTATGCCAATATGAGACTATGGAAGAAAACGGAGGAGGTTCACCAGAACACAAGGCCAAGCATTGGTTTTGCGTCGGGTGTTCAATCACAAATTGCGCAACCTCTGGAGAATCAACGAGACAAAATCTTCTCACACATGTTCAGGCAAGCTTTGTGATGTGATCATAGACTCTGGAAGTTGCACAAATGTAGTCTGTACATTGTTGGTGATATAGCTCGAATTCTACGAAATCCATCCCCAACCATCAAGCACATTGCTTAGCAACCGAGTGATGTTAGGGTAAACAAAACACTTTGATTGCGTTCCAAATTGGTAAATTAGAGGATCAAGTGTTCTGTGATGTTTGTCCTATGGATCTGTCATATCTTGTTGGGTAGACCTTGGCAATATGATCGTTTTGTGAAGTTTATGGGCGAACAAATGTTAACATCGTGCGCAAGAATACCAATGAGAAACATGATTAAAAACCTTTGATGTATCTCTAAACCTAAGCAAACATGAGTAACTCTAAGGGTGCTTTGTTAATTGGCGGGAATTATAGAAAAGGAATGAAAACAGTTCTATGTCCTATATGCTTCTTAGCCAAGGAGGTACAAGATGAAGCCCCAGTGATTCCTAGGATTTTGCATCCAATGGAATGAGTTTTTTGATGTGTTTCCCAATGAGTTACCACCAGGGTTGTACCACCAATACGTGGGATTGAGCATCAATTGATCTCATTCCTGGTTCTCAGATTCCTAACAAGCCTGCGTACAGATGCAATCTGAGGAAACAGGAGTACAAGGCAGATTGAGGAATTGGATGGAGAGGGGTTACGTAAGAGAAGCATGAGTCCCTGTGCTTGTGCCTACGTTGATAGTACCTAAGAAAGACGGAACTTGGAGAATGTTTATTGATTCAAGAGCAGTTACACAATATCACCGTCAAGTATAGGTTTCCTATACCTCGATTGGACGATTTACTAGATGATTACATGGTCTCCAATTGTTTTCGAAGATTGATTTACGAAGTGGCTATCACCAGATTCGAATGAAAGAAGGTGACATGGAAAACAGGCTTCAAAACAAAACTAGGACTTTATGAATGGTTAGTCATGCCTTTGGTTTACTAATGCACTAGTACGTTTATGAGGTGATGAAAAAGTTTTAAAGACCATACATTGTGTAAGTTTGTTTGTGGTGTATTTGGATGTATCTTGGTTTATAGCAAGAGTGTTAATGATCATCTAATGCATTGAGGAGTGTGTTTGAGACATTACGGAACAAAATCTCTATGCTAAGCCGAAATGCTATTTTATGGTACCAAGCGTGACGTTCTTAGGGTACATGTGTGTCCAAAGACGGAGTTTCTGTTGATCCGTCCAAGGTAGAAGCTATAAAATCAGGGCCAGTTGCCTAAACTGTGACGGATTACGTGCTTTTCATGGGCTAGCTTCATTCTATAGGAGGTTTGTGAAGAATTTTTCATCTATTGTTGCTCCTATGACCGAATGTCTTAAGAAGGATATAACCAAAGTTGAATGGACTAAAGGGGCGCAAGAAGCTTGTGACTTGATCAAGAAGTTGCTCTGTAACACACCCATTCTAGCCTTGCCGATTTTTTCTAAACCATTTGAGGTTGAGACGGAGGCAATGTGGGTGGGAATTGGTGCCGTTCTAGTCCAAGGGAAGAGGCCAATCGCTTACTTTAGTGAGAAATTGAATGGTGCTAAATTGAACCTATTCTACTTATGACAAGGAATTCTATGCAATTATCAGAGCTTTGGATCATTGGAGTCATTATTTAAGGCCTATCACTTCATACTACCACTCTGATCATGAGCTTGAAGCACATCAATGCCAACAAGTGAATCCAAACATGTCTAAATGGGTTGAGTTTTTTGCAATCGTTTCACTTCTCTTCGAAATACAAAACGGGGAAGTCTATGTTGTTGCTGATGCTTTCAAGAAGGTATGCTTGCTTGGTGTGTTGTAAACTCAATTACGTGGTTTGGAGTGGACATCCAGTTTTACGAGCAAGATGGAGACTTTGGACCCTAATGG
>PYUH01000248.1:864192-969418 GCA_016808085.1 Suaeda aralocaspica | reverse complement strand
CGCAACTTTCAAAGGGTTCTATGAGTTCATATGTGCTACATGATGGGTTTTTGTTCAAAGACAATCTGTTGTGCATACCAAAGTGCTCTATACGTGAATTACTAGTGCGAGAGGCGCATGGCGGAGGCATTGCTGGACACTTTGGAATTACAAAGACACTAACCATGTTGCAAGAGCATTTTTACTGGCCAAAGATGATCGTCGATGTTGAATCTATCATAGCTCAGTGTGCTACTTGTCAAAGGGCAAAGGCGGCCTTCTACCAAGGCTACTACACCCCATTGCCAGTTCCCGAAGGACCTTGGGAGGATATTTCTATGGATTTCGTTGTAGGGTTACCAAGGACAGCAAGAGGCAAGGATGCAATTATGGTAGTGGTTGATAGGTTTTCAAAGATGGCTCATTTCACACCATGTCACAAGACCGACGATGCTATGAATGTAGCTGACTTGTATTTTCGAGATATAATAAGGTTACACGGGGTTCCAAAAACCATTGTCAGTGACAGAGACACAAAGTTCATGAGTTATTTTTGGAAGTCACTTTGGAGATTGATAGGTACGAAACTTTTGTTTAGCACATCTTATCATCCTCAAACAGATGGCCAAACAGAGGTGACAAATCGCACTCTAGGGGTTCTTTTGCGTGGTTTGGTTAGTAAAACACAAAAAGATTGGGATTTGAAACTTGCTCATGCTGAGTTTGCTTACAATAGATCACCCACTTATGCTACTAAACATTCACCTTTCGAAATTGTCTATGGAATCAACCCTAAATTGCCAATTGACTTTGTAAGTATTCCTAAAGGGGANCTGCCAATCGATTTTGTAAGTATTCCTAAAGGGGAGTTGGTACATAAGGATGCAAAGGCGAAGGTTGATTACATATAGAAGCTTCACGCAGAGGTCAGGGCCAGGATCGAAAAGGTAAATGATCTTTACAAGGCAAGAGCGAACAAACACAAATCACAACATGTTTACAAGGAAGAGGATTTGGTTTGGCTACATTTGCGAAAGGAAAGGTTCCCAAATCAACGAAAAAACAAGCTTATGCCTCTGTGTGATGGACCGTTCAAAATCATAAGTAAGGTGGGGGACAATGCGTACAAATTGGAGTTGCCAAGAGAATATGGAGTTCATGCTACTTTCAACATTGGTGATTTAGCTCCGTATGTTCCTGATGACCAACTTCGAGGTTTGAGGACAAACTCTTTTGAAGAAGAGGAGGATGATACGCATATCNAAATGTCAACGAGCAAAACTTCGACGGTTTGATAGAAGGTGCAAAGCAAGATGCAACCATTGGAGAACTAGTGGCTTATGGAGACACGAGACTCTTGGGGTTGGCTAAAGAAAATTTTTACGTGTGCATGGTAACATGCACAAGTTTCCTCACGTAAAAATCAAGCAAGAATAACTAGTAGTTCAGGAATGTTGAGCTATATGGGTTTTCTTCCCACTTCACTTGATAGGGTTTTCCCATATGGTGTTTTGTGATTTTCTTATTAAGTCTAAGAGTCATGGTTGATGGAATCAAGCATGGGGAACACTAAAATGGAGGTTTCTTGAAAAAAAGATCGAAGCTCGAAAGGTTTCATGAAGATCTTGAAAATAGAAGTCCATCAAAAATCAAGAAAAATAAGCATGGAATATGGCGGGTTGTGTTACGGGATTTTGGAGAGTTTTGGGCAACGTTGTTTTCCGTGTTTTCCGTGTTGTTTGACTTGGTCAACTTTAGTTAGTTTGTTGATAATATTTTCCTTAAATTTGTTTCATAAAATATCTAAGATTTAGGGTAGAAAATCAGATTACAAGCCTTGGTGCGCAAGACTTGTTATCCGGATTTGAGTAGATTTTGTTTTCCTAATTTTAGTTTGTTTGAGCCTTAATTCTAGGGTAGTTAGGATTTGTTTTAGGATATTCACATAATGGATGATATGTTTAGCTATAAATATCATGTAAAATACCTCAAGAAAAACAGATTAGATTGATTAAAAAAAACAAATTGTTTTTCGCTTTCATTGTTTGCGTCAAAACAAATTTTGTGAGGATTTCTTGTGAGAAATTCGACGAGTGAGTGGTGCTATTGAGCTTTATCTCACGTGAGGATAGTTTTAGGATTTGAGGGTGCTTTGCTTTAATCAAATTCTAACAATTATTCGCCCTAGGACTTCGAATTTGTGGTGCGTCGCTTTATCAAATTTGTGTTCTAGTTTATCTTGTGTGAGTGGCGTTTGTTTATAACAAAATTCACATCAATACTAAAACACTCTGAAATGGCCATTTCACGTCCCAAAGTGACCTTGTCATTTCTAAACGTCAGCAAACAAGACCTAAGATAGCTTAAATACATAATATATGACATGATAGAGCATTAAAAACATATAACAGGTTGCACTTGAAGAAGTTAGATACGAAAACCCACTAAAACGCCCCGAAATGGCCATTTCACGTCCCAAAGTGACCTTGTGTGCCTAAACGTGAGCAACCAAGATATAAAAGGATTAAATGCGTAATATATTGTATGATGGAGCACTAGAACCATATAACAACATTGCTTTTGTAGAAGTTAGATGCGAAACCCCTTAAAACGCCCTGAAATGGCCATTTGACGTTCCAAAGTGACGTGGTCGTTTTTAAACGTGAGCAACCTATTCGTAAGAAGCTTAAACGCATAATATATGACATGATGGAGCTTTAAAAACATATAAAAGGTCGCCACTGTAAAAGTTAGATACCAAAACAACCTAAAACGCACCTAAATGACCATTTCACGTCCCAAAGTGACGTTGTCGTGTCTAAACGTGAGCAACCAAGACATAAAAAGGTTAAATGCGTAATGTATGATATGATGGAGTTTTAAAAACATATAACACGTCGCGTTTGTAGAAGTTAGAAGCGAAACCCTTTAAAACGCCCCGAAATGGCCATTTCACGTCCCAAAGTGACCTTTTCCTCTCTAAACGTGAGCAACCAAGACCTGAATAGCTTAAATTCATAATATATGACATTATGGAGCTTTAAAACATATAAAAGGTCGCTTTTGTAGATGTTAGGCAAGAAAACCCCCTAAAACGCCCCGTAATGGCCATTTCATGTCGCAAAGTGACCTTATCACGTCTAAATATGAGCAACTTAGACCTAAAAAGCTTAAATGCATAATATATGATATGATGGAGCTTTGAAAATATATCGCAGGTCGTGTTGGTAGAAGTTAGATGCGAAAACCCCCTATAACACCCCAAAATGGCCATTTCATGTCCTTAAGTGACCTTATCGTGTCTAAACGTGAGCAACAAGGACATAAAAAGATTAAATTTGTAATATATGATATAATGGAGCTTGAAAAAATATACCACGTCGCGTTTGTAGAAGTTAGATGCGAAACCCCTTAAAACGCCTTGAAATGGCCATTTGACGTTCTAAAGTGACGTGGTCGTTTCTAAACGTGAGCAACCTATACGTAAGAAGCTTAAACGCATAATATATGACATGATGGAGCTTTAAAAACATAGAAAAGGTTGCCACTGTAAAAGTTAGATACCAAAACAACCTAAAACGCACCTAAATGACCATTTCATGTCCCAAAGTGACGTTGTCGTGTTTAAACGTGAGCAACCAAGACATAAAAAGATTAAATGCGTAATATACGATATGATGGAGTTTTAAAAACATATAACACGTTGCGTTTGTAGAAGTTAGATGCGAAACCCCTTAAAACGCCCCGAAATGTAATTTCACGTCCCAAAGTGACCTTTTCCTTTCTAAACATGAGCAACCAAGACCTGAATAGCTTAAATTCAAAATATATGACATTATAGAGCTTTAAAACATATAAAAGGTCGCTTTTGTAAATGTTAGGCACAAAAACCCCTACGACGCCCCGTAATGGTCATTTCACGTCCCAAAGTGACCTTATCAAGTCTAAATATGAGCAACATAGACCTAAAAAGCTTAAATTCATAATATATGATATGATGGAGCTTTGAAAACATATCACAGGTCATGTTTGTAGAGTTTAGATGCGAAAAACCCCTAAAACACACCAAAATGGCCATTTCACGACTTGAAGTGACCATATCGTTTCTAAATGTGAGCAACCAAGACTTAAAAAGATTAAATGCGTAATATGTGATATGATGGAGTTTTAAAAACAGATAACACGTCGCGTTTGTAGATGTTAGGCACGAAAAACCCCTAAAACGCCCCGTAATGGCTATTTCACGTCCCAAAGTGACCTTTTCATGTCTAAATATGAGCAACTTAGAGATACAAAGCTCAAATGCATAATATATGATACTATGGAGCTTTGAAAGCATATCACAGGTCGTGTTTGTAGAAGTTAGATGCGAAAACCCCCTAAAACGCCCCGTCATGGCCATTTCACGTCCTTAAGTGACCTTGTCTTGTCTAAACGTGAGCAACCAAGACATTAAAAGATTAAATGCATAATATATGATATGATGGAGCTTTAAAAACATATACCACATCGCATTTGTAGAAGTTAGATTCGAAACCCTCTATAACGCCGCGAAATGGCCATTTCACGTCCCAAGGTGACCTTGTCATGTCTAAACGTTAGCAACCAAGACGTAAAAAGTTTAAATGCATAATATATGATGTGATGGAGCTTTAAAAACTTATAACAGGTTGCGTTTGTAGAAGTAGATACTAAAACCCCCTAAAATGCCCCGAAATGGCCATTTCACGTCCCGAAGTGACCTTGTCGGGTCTAAACGTGAGCAACCAAGACACCAAGACATAAATAGATTAAATGCATCATATATTGTATGATGGAGCACTACAAACATATAATACATCTCGTTTGTGGATGTTAAATGCCAAAATCCTCTAAAACGCCATGAAATTGCCATTTCATGTCCAAAAGTGACCTTGTCGTGTCTAAACGTGAGCAACCAAGACCTTATAAGCTGAAATGCCTAATATATAGTATGATGGAGCTTTAAAAACATATAACAAACCGCGTTGGTAGAAGTAAGATACAAAAACCCCCTAAAACGCCCCGAAATGGCCATTTCACGTCCCAAAGTGAACTTATCATGTCTAAATATGAGCGATTTAGAGCTACAAAGTTTAAATGCATAATATATGATATGATGGAGCTTTGAAAGGATATCACAGGTCGTGTTTGTAGAAGTTAGACGCGAAAACCCCCTAAAATGCGCCAAAATGGCCATTTCACGTCCTTAAGTGACCTTGTCGTGTCTAAACGTGAGCAACCAAGACATAAACAGATATATGCATAATATATAATATGATGGAGCTTTAAAAACATATACCACGTCGCATTTGTATAAGTTAGATGCGAAACCCTCTAAAACGCCGCGAAATGGCCATTTCACGTCCAAAGGTGACCTTGTCGCGTCTAAACGTTAGCAACCAAGACGTAAAAACTTTAAATGCATAATATATGACGTGATGGAGCTTTAAAAACTTATAACAGGTTGCGTTTGTAGAAGTTACATACGAAAACCCCCTAAAACGCCCCGAGATGGCCATTTCACGTCCCAAAGTGACCTTGTCGTGTCTCAACGTGAGCAACCAAGACATAAAAAGATTAAATGCGTCATATATTGTATGATGGAGCACTAAAACCATATAACATGTCGCATTTGTAGAAGTTAGATGCGAAACCCTCTAAAAAGCCCCGAAATGGCCATTTCACGTCCCAAGGTAACCTTGTCATTTCTAAATGTTAGCAACCAAGACGTAAAAAGTTTAAATGCATAATATCTGACGTGATGGAGCTTTAAAAGCATATAACAGGTTGCGCTTGTAGAAGTTAGATACGAAAACCCCCTAAAACACCCCGAAATTGCCATTTCGCGTCTCGAAGTGACCTTGTCGTGTCTAAATGTGAGAAACCAAGACACCAAGACATCAAAAGATTAAATGCGTCCAAAACCCTCTAAAACACCATGAAATTGCCATTTCACGTCCAAAAGTGACCGTGTCGTGTCTAAACGTGAGCAACCAAGACCTACAAAGCTTAAATGCGTAATATATAGCATGATGGAGCCTGAAAACATATAACAAATCGCGTTTGTTTAGAAGTAAGATACGAAAACCCCCTAAAACGCCCTAAAATGGCCATTTCACGTCCCAAAGTGACCAAGTCGTTTCTAAACGTTAGCAACCAAGACCTAAAATAGCTTTAATACATAATATATGACATGATGGAGCTTTAAAAACATATAACAGGTTGCATTTGTAGAAATTAGATATGAAAACCCACTAAAACGCCCCGAAAAGGCCATTTCACGTCCCAAAGTGACCTTGTTGTGCCTAAGCGTGAGTAACCAAGACATAAAAAGATTAAATGCGTAATATATTGTATGATGGATCAATAAATCACATATCACATCGCGTTTGTAGAAGTTAGATGTGAAACCCCTTAAAATTGCCTGAAATGGCCATTTCACGTTCCAAAGTAACGTTATCGTGTCTAAACGTGAGCAACCTATACCTAAAAAGCTTAAACTCATAATATATGACATGATTGAGCTTTAAAAACATATAATAGGTCACCATTGTAAAAGTTAGATACCGAAACAACCTAAATCCACCGAAATGACCATTTCACGTCCAAAAGTGACGTTGTCGTGTGTAAACGTGAGCAACCAAGACATAAAAAGATTAAATGCCTAACATATGATATGATGGAGTTTTAAAAACATAAAACACGTCGCGTTTGTAGAAGTTAGATGCGAAACCCCTTCAAACGCCCTGGAATGGCCATTTCACGTCCCAAAGTGACCTTTTCTTTTCTAAACGTGAGCAACCAAGACCTGAATAGCTTATATTCATAATATATGACATTATAGAGCTTTAAAACATATAAAAGGTCGCTTTTGTAGATGTTAGGTCACTTCAGGTCTGAATATGAGCAACTTAGACCTAAAAAGCTTAAATGCAAAATATATGATATGATGGAGCATTGAAAACATATCACAGGTCGTGTATGTAGAAGTTAGTTGCGAAAACCTCCTAAAACGCCACAAAATGGCCATTTGACGTCCTGAAGTGACCTTGTCTTTTCTAAACGTGAGCAACCAAGACAAAAGCAGATGAAATGCGTAATATATATTATGATGGAGCTATAAAATTATATACCACGTCGCATTTGTAGAAGTTAGATGCGAAACCCTCTAAAACGCCCTGAAATGGCCATTTCAAGTCCCAAGGTGACCTTGTCGTGTCTAAAACGTTAGCAACCAAGACGTAAAAAGTTTAAATGCATAATATATGACGTGATGGAGCTTTAAAAACATATAACACGTTGCGTTTGTAGAAGTTAGATACGAAAATCCCTTAAAACTCCCCGAAATGGCCATTTCACGTCCCGAAGTGACCTTGTCATGTCTAAACGTGAGAAGCCAAGACACCAAGACATAAAAAGATTAAATGCGTAATATATTGTATGATGGAGCACCAAAACCATATAACACATCACATTTATAAAAGTCAGATGTGAAACCCCCTAAAACGCCCTGAAATGGCCATTTCACGTCCCAAAGTGACC
The DNA here is from genome assembly GCA_016808085.1 of Suaeda aralocaspica. Lineage (NCBI taxonomy): Eukaryota > Viridiplantae > Streptophyta > Magnoliopsida > Caryophyllales > Amaranthaceae > Suaeda > Suaeda aralocaspica. The sequence goes on along the minus strand of PYUH01000248.1, from coordinate 961,876 downwards.
TTGTCGATTCTAAACAAGAGAAACCAAGACACCAAGACATAAAAAGATTAAATGCGTAATATATTGTATGATGGAGCACTAAAAACATGTAACACAACGCGTTTGTAGTAATTATATGCCAAAATCCTCTAAAACGCCATGAAATTGCCATTTTACGACCAAAAGTGACCTTGTCGTGTCTAAACGTGAGCAACCAAGACCTTAAAAGCTTAAATGCATAATATATAGCATGATGGAGCTTTAAAAACATATAACAAATCGCGTTTGTAGAAGTAAGATACAAAACCCCCTAAAACGCCCCGAAATGGCCATTTCATATCCCAAAGTGACCTTATCTTGTCTAAATATGAGCGACTAAGAGCTACAAAGCTTAAATGCATAATATATGATATGATGGAGCTTTGAAAGCATATCACAGGTCGTGTTTGTAGAAGTTAGATACGAAAACCCACTAAAACGCCCCGAAATGGCCATTTCACGTCCCAAAGTGACCTTGTCGTGCCTAAACGTCGGCAACCAAGACATAAAATGATTAAATGCGTAACATATTGTATGATGGATCACTAAAACCATATAACACATCGCGTTTGTAGAAGTTAGATGCGAAACCCTCTAAAACGCCCCGAAATGGCCATTTCACGTCCCAAGGAGACCTTGTCGTGTCTCAACGTTAGCAACCAAGACGTAAAAAGTTTAAATGCATAATATATGACGTGATGGAGCTATAAAAACATATAACAGGTTGTGTTTGTAGAAGTTAGATACGAAAAACCCTAAAAACGCCCCGAAATGGCCATTTCACGTCCCAAAGTGACCTTGTCGTCTCTAAACGCGAGCAACCAAGACATAAAAAGATTAAATGCGTAACATATTATATAATGGAGCACTAAAAACATATAACACATCGCGTTTGTAGAATTTAGATGCAAAAACCCAGTAAAACGCTATGAAATGGCCATTTTACGTCCAAAGGTGACCTTGTCGTGTCTAAAATTGAGCAACCAAGACCAGAAAAGCTTAAATTCCTAATACATAGCATGATGGAGCTTTAAAAACATATAACAAACTGCGTTTGTAGATGTAAGATACAAAAATCCCCTAAAAAGCCCCGAAATGGCCATTTCACGTCTCAAACTGACCTTGTCGTTTCTCTACTTGAGCAACAAACACCTAAAATAGATTAAATACATAAATATGACATGATGGAGCTTTAAAAATATATAACAGGTTGTGTTTGTAGAGGTTAGATACGAAAACCCACTAAAATGCCCCGAAATGGCCATTTCACGTCCCAAAGTGACCTTGTCGTGCCTAAACGTGAGCAACCAAGACATAAAAAGATAAAATGTGTAATATATTGTATGATGGATCACTAAAACCATATAACACATCGCGTTTGTAGAAGTAAGACGCGAAGCCCCTTAAAAGGCCTTAAAAGGCCATTTGACGTTCCAAAGTGACGTTGTTGTGTCCAAACGTGAGCAACCTATACGTAAGAAGCTTAAACGCATAATATATGAAATGATGGAGCTTTAAAAACATATAAAGGTTGCCATTGTAAAAGTTCGTTACCAAAACAACCTAAAACGCACCGAAATGACCATTTCACGTCCCAAAGTGACGTTGTCGTGTCTAAACGTGAGCAACCAAGACATAAAAAGATTAAATGCCTAACATATGATATGATGGAGTTTTAAAAACATATAACACATCGCGTTTGTAAAAGTTAGATGCAAAACCCCATAAAACGCCCCGAAATGGCCATTTCATGTCCCAAAGTGACCTTTTCTTGTCTAACTGTAAGCAACAAAGACCTGAATAGCTTAAATTCATAATATATGACATTATAGAGCTTTAAAAACATATAACAGGTTGCGTTTGTAAAAGTTTGATACGAAAACCCCCTAAAATGCCCCGAAATGGCCATTTCACGTCCCAAATTGACCTTGTTGTGTCTAAACGTGAGAAACAAAGACACCAAGACATAGAAAGATTAAATGCGTAATATATTGTATGATGGAGCGCTAAAAACATATAACAAAACTCATTTGTAGAAGTTAGATGCCAAAATCCTCTAAAACCCCATGAAATTGCCATTTCACGTCCAAAAGTTACCTTGTCGTGTCTAAACGTACGCAACCAAGACCTTAAAAGCTTAAATGCATAATATATAGCATGATGGAGCTTTGAAAACATATAACAAATCGCGTTTGTAAAAGTAATATACGAAAACCCCTAAAATGCCCTGAAATGGCCAGTTCACGTCCCAAAGTGACCTTGTCTTTCTAAACGTCAGCAACCAAGACGTAAACTAGCTTAAATACATAATATATGACAAGACAGACCTTTAAAAACATATAACAGGTTGCATTTGTAGAAGTCAGGTACGAAAACCCACTAAAACGCCCCAAAATGGCCATTTCAAGTCTCAAAGTGACCTTGTCGTGCATAAACGTGAGCAACCAAGACATAAAAAGATTAAATGCGTAATATATTGTATGATGGAGCACTAAAACCATATAACACATTGCGTTTGTAGAAGTTAGATGCGAAACCTCTTAAAATGCCCTGAAATGGCCATTTGACGATCCAAAATATCGTTGTCGTGTCTAAACGTGAGCAACATATACCTAAAAAGCTTAAACGCATAATATATGACATGATGGAGCTTTGAAAACATATATAAGGTCGCATTTTAAAAGTTAGATACCAAAACAACCTAAAACGCACCGAGATGACCATTTCACGTCCCAAAGTGACGTTGTCGTGTCTAAACGTGAGCAACCAAGACACAAAAAGATTAAATGCCTAACATATGATATGATGGAGTTTTAAAAACATATAACACATCGCGTTTGTAAAAGTTAGATGCAAAACCCCATAAAACGCCCCGAAATGGCCATTTCATGTCCCAAAGTGACCTTTTCTTGTCTAACTGTAAGCAACAAAGACCTGAATAGCTTAAATTCATAATATATGACATTATAGAGCTTTAAAAACATATAACAGGTTGCGTTTGTAAAAGTTTGATACGAAAACCCCCTAAAATGCCCCGAAATGGCCATTTCACGTCCCAAATTGACCTTGTTGTGTCTAAACGTGAGAAACAAAGACACCAAGACATAGAAAGATTAAATGCGTAATATATTGTATGATGGAGCGCTAAAAACATATAACAAAACTCATTTGTAGAAGTTAGATGCCAAAATCCTCTAAAACCCCATGAAATTGCCATTTCACGTCCAAAAGTTACCTTGTCGTGTCTAAACGTACGCAACCAAGACCTTAAAAGCTTAAATGCATAATATATAGCATGACGGAGCTTTGAAAACATATAACAAATCGCGTTTGTAAAAGTATTATACGAAAACCCCCTAAAATGCCCTGAAATGGCCATTTCACGTCCCAAAGTGACCTTGTCTTTCTAAACGTCAGCAACCAAGACGTAAACTAGCTTAAACACATAATATATGACAAGACAGACCTTTAAAAACATATAACAGGTTGCATTTGTAGAAGTCAGGTACGAAAACCCACTAAAACGCCCCAAAATGGCCATTTCAAGTCTCAAAGTGACCTTGTCGTGCATAAACGTGAGCAACCAAGACATAAAAATATTAAATGCGTAATGTATTGTATGATGGAGCACTAAAACCATATAACACATTGCGTTTGTAGAAGTTAGATGCGAAACCTCTTAAAATGCCCTGAAATAGCCATTTGACGATCCAAAGTAACGTTGTCGTGTCTAAACATGAGCAACATATACCTAAAAAGCTTAAACGCATAATATATGACATGATGGAGCTTTAAAAACATATATAAGGTCGCATTGTAAAAGTTAGATACCAAAACAACCTAAAACGCACCGAGATGACCATTTCACGTCCCAAAGTGACGTCGTGTATAAACGTGAGCAACAAAGACATAAAAAGATTAAATGCGTAATATATGATATGATGGAGTTTTAAAAACATATAACACATCGCGTTTGTAGAAGTTAGATGCGAAACCCCTTAAAACGCTCCAAAATGGCCATTTCACGTCCCAAAGTGACCTTCTCGTGTCTAAACGTGAGCAACAAAGACCTGAACAGCTTAAATTCATAATATATGACATTATCGAGCTTTATAACATATAAAAGGTCGCTTTTGTTCATGTTAGGCACGAAAACCCCTAAGACGCTCCATAATGGCCATTTCACGTCCCAAAGTGACCTTATCAGGTTTGAATATGAGCAACTTAGACCTATAAAGCTTAAATGCAAAATATATGATATGATGGAGCATTGAAAACATATCACAGGTCGTGTATGTAGAAGTTAGTTGCGAAAACCCCCTAAAACGCCACAAAATGGCCATTTCACGTCCTGAAGTGACCTTGTCTTTTCTAAACGTGAGGAACCAAGACAAAAACAGATTAAATGCGTAATATATATTATGATGGAGCTATAAAAACATATACCACGTCGCATTTGTAGAAGTTAGATGCGAAACCCTCTAAAACGCCCTGAAATGGCCATTCCACGTCCCAAGGTGACTTTGTCATGTCTAACCGTTAGCAACCAAGACATAAAAAGTTTAAATGCATAATATATGATGTGATGGAGCTTTAAAAACATATAACACGTTGCGTTTGTAGAAGTTAGATACGGAAACCCTCTAAATCACCCTGAAATGGCCATTTCAGGTCCCAAAGTGACCTTGTCGTGTCTAAACGTGAGAAACAAAGACACCAAGACATAAAAATATTAAAAGCGTAATGTATTGTATGATGGAGCGCTAAAAACATATAACACAACTCGTTTGTAGAAGTTAGATGCCAATAGTCCTCTAAAACGCCATGAAATTGCCATTTCACGTCCAAAGGTTACCTTGTCGTGTCTAAATGTGAGCAACCAAGAGCTAAAATGCTTAAATTCCTAATATATAGCATAATGGAGCAACTTAAACCTACAAAGCTAAAATGCATAATATATGATATGATGGAGCTTTGAAAACAAATCACACGTCGTGTTTGTAGAAGTTAGATGCGAAAACCCCCTAAAACGCCCCAAAATGGCCATTTCACGTGCTGAAGTGACCATGTCGTTTCTAAACATGAGCAACCAAGACATAAAAACATTATATGCGTAATATATGATATGATGGAGTTTTAAAAACATATAACACGTCGTGTTTGTAGACGTTAGATGCAAAACCCCTTAAATTGCCTCGAAATGGCCATTTCATGTCCCAAAGTGACCTTTTCCTGTCTAAACGTGAGCAACCAAGACCTGAATAGCTTAAATTCATAATATATGACATTATGGAGCTTTAAAACATATAAAAGGTCGCTTTAGTAGATGTGAGGCACGAAAACCCCCTAAAACGCCTCGTAATGGCAATTTCACGTCCCAAAGTGACCTCTTCATGTCTAAATATGAGCAACTTAGAGCTACAAAGCTTATATGCATAATATATGATATGATGGACGTTTGAAAGCATATCACAGGTCGTGTTTGTAGAAGTTAGATGCGAAAACCCCCTAAAACGCCCCGAAATGGCCATTTCACGTGCTGAAATGACCATATCGTTTCTAAACATTAGCAACCAAGAAATAAAAACATTAAATGTGTAATATATGATATGATGGAGTTTTAAAAACATATAACATGTCGCGTTTGTAGACGTTAGATGCAAAACCCCTTAAATTGCCTCGAAATGGCCATTTCACGTCCCAAAGTGACCTTTTCCTGTCTAAACGTGAGCAACCAAGATCTGAATAGCTTAAATTCATAATATATGACATTACGGAGCTTTAAAGCATATAAAAGGTCGCTTTTGTAGATGTTAGGCACGAAAAACCCCTAAAACGCCCCGTAATGGCTATTTCACGTCCCAAAGTGACCTTTTCATGTCTAAATATGAGCAACTTAGAGATACAAATCTCAAATGCATAATATATGATACGACGGAGCTTTAAAAGCATATCACAGGTCGTGTTTGTAGAAGTTACATGCGAAAACCCCCTAAAACGCCCCAAAATGACCATTTCACGTCCTTAAGTCAACTTGTCGTGTCTAAACGTGAGCAAACAAGACATAAAAAGATCAAATGTGTAATATATTGTATGATGGCGCACTAAAACCATATAACACATCACGTTTGTAGAAGTTAGATGCGAAACCCCCTAAAACGCCCTGAAATGGCCATTTCACGTCCCTAAGTGACCTTGACGTTTCTGAACTATAGCAACCTACACCTAAAATAGCTTAAATACATAATATATGACATGATGGAGCTTTAACAATATATAACAGGTTGCGTTTGTAGAAGTTAGATATGAAAACCTACTAAAACGCCCCGAAATGGCCATTTCATGTCCCAAAGTGACCTTGTCGGTGCCTAAACGTGAGCAACAACGATATAAAATGATTAAATGCATAATATATTGTATGATGGAGCACTAAAACCATATAACACATCAGTTAGATGCGAAACCCCCTAAAACGCCCTGAAATGGCCATTTCACGTCCCAAAGTGATCTTGTCGTCTCTAAACATGAGCAACCTATACCTTAAAAGCTTAAACGCATAATATATGACAGGATGGAGCTTTAAAAACATGTAACAGGTCGCCATTGTAAAAGCTAGATGCCAAAAAAACCTAAAACGCACTGAAATGACCATTTCACGTCCCAAAGTGATCTTGTCGTGTCTAATCATGAGCAACTTATACCTTAAATGCTTAAACGCATAATATATGACATCATGGAGCTTTAAAAACATTTAACAGGTCGCCATTGTAAAAGTTAGATGCCAAAAAAACCTAAAACGCACTGAAATGACCATTTCTCGTCCCAAAGTGACGTTGTCGTGTCTAAACGTGAACGCCAAGATATAAAAAGATTAAATGCGTAATATATTATATGATGCAGTGTTAAAAACATATAACACATCGCCATTGTAGAAGTTAGATGCGAAACCCCTTAAAACGCCCCGAAATGGCCATTTCACGTCCCAAATGGTCCTTTCCCTTTCTAAACGTGAGCAACCAAGACCTGAATAGCTTAAATTCATAATATATGACATTATGCAGCTTTAAAACATATAAAAGGTCGCTTTTGTAGATGTTAGGCTCGAAAACCCCCAAAAACGTTCCGTAATGGCCATTTCACGTCCCACAGTGACCTTATCATGTCTAAATATGAGCTACTTAGAGCTACAAAGCTTAAATGCATAACATATGATATGATAGAGCTTTGAAAGCATATCACAAGTCGTGTTTGTAGAAGGTAGATGCGAAAACCCCCTAAAACGACCCAAAATGGCCATTTAACATCCTTAAGTGACCTTGTCATGTCTAAACGTGAGCGACCAAGACATAAAAAGATTTAATGCGTAATATATGATATGATGGAGCTTTAAAAACTTATACCACACCGCATTTGTAGATGTTAGATGCGAAACCCTCTAAAACGCCCCGAAATGGCCATTTCACGTCCCGAAGTGACCTTGTCGTGTCTAAATGTGAGAAACCAAGACACCAAGACATAAAAAGATTAAATGCGTCATATATTATATGATGGAGCACTACAAACATATAACACATCGCGTTTGTGGAAGTTAGATGCCAGAATCCTCTAAAACGCCATGAAATTGCCATTGCAAATCCAAAAGTGACCTTGTCATGTCTAAACGTGAGCTACCAAGACCTAAAATGCTCAAATGCATAATATATAGCATGATGGAGCTTGAAAAACATATAACAAATCGTGTTTGTAGAAGTAAGATACGAAAACCCCCTAAAACGCCATGAAATGGCCATTTCATGTCCCAAAGTGTCCTTTTCATTTCTCAACTTGAGCAACCAACACCTAAAATAGCTTAAATACATAATATATGACATGATGGAGGTGAAAAAAAATATAACAGGTTGTGTTTGTAGAAGTTAGATACGAAAACCCACTAAAACGCCCCGAAATGGCCATTTCACGTCCCAAAGTGACCTTGTCGTGCCTAAACGTGAGCAACCAAGACATAAAAAGATTAAACGAGTAATATATTATATGATGGAGCATTAAAACCATATAACACATCACGTTTATAGAAGTTAGATGCGGAACCCCCTAAAACGACCTGAAATGGCCATTTCACGTCCCAAAGTGATGTTGTCGTGTCTAAACATGAGCAACCTATACCGAAAAAGCTTAAACGCATAATATATGACATGATGGAGCTTTAAAAACATGTAACAGGTCGCCATTGTAAAAGTTAGATGCCAAAAAAACCTAAAACTCACTGAAATGACCAATTCTCGTCCCAATGTGACGTTGCCGTGTCTAAACGTGAGCACCAAGACATAAAAAGATTAAATGCGTAATATATAATATATTGTATGATGGAGCATTAAAACCATATAACACATCACGTTTATAGAAGTTAGATGCGAAACCCCCTAAAACGACCTGAAATGGCCATTTCACGTCCCAAAGTGATGTTGTCGTGTCGAAACATGAGCAGCCTATACCGAAAAAGCTTAAACGCATAATATATGACATGATGGAGCTTTAAAAACATGTAACAGGTCGCCATTGTAAAAGTTAGATGCCAAAAAAACCTAAAACGCACTGAAATGACCATTTCACGTCCCAAAGTGATCTTGTCGTGTTTAAACATGAGCAACCTATACCTTAATAGCTTAAACGCATAATATATGACATGATGGAGCTTTAAAAACATGTAACAGGTCGCCATTGTAAAAGTTAGATGCCAAAAAAACCTAAAACTCACTGAAATGACCAATTCTCGTCCCAATGTGACGTTGCCGTGTCTAAACGTGAACACCAAGACATAAAAAGATTAAATGCGTAATATATTATATGATGTAGTTTTAAAAACATATAACACGTCGCGTTTGTAGAAGTTACATGCGAACCCCCTTAAAACGCCCCGAAATGGCCATTTAATGTCTCAAAGTGACCTTTTCCTGTTTAAACGTGAGCAACCAAGACCTGAATAGCTTAAATTCATAATATATGACTATGGAGCTTTAAAACATATAAAAGGTCGCTTTTGTAGATGTTAGGCAAGAAAACCCCCTAACACGCCCCGTAATGGCCAATTCAAATCCCAAAGTGACGTTATCAGGTCTAAATATGAGCAACTTAGACCTAAAAATCTTAAATGCATAATATATGATATGATGGAGGTTTGAAAACATAGCGCAGTTCGTGTTGATAGAAGTTAGATGCGAAAACCCCCTAAAATGCCCCAAAATGGCCATTTCATGTGCTTAAGTGACCTTGTCATGTCTAAACGTCAGCAACCATGCCATAAAAAGATTAAATTTCTAATATACGATATGATGGAGTTTAAAAAACATATACCACGTCGCATTTGTAGAACTTAGATGCGAAACCCTCTAAAACACCCCGACATGGCCATTTCACTTCCTAAAGTGACCTTGTCCTGTCTCAAAGTTAGCAACCAAGACCTAAAAAGTTTAAATGCATAATATATGACATGATGGAGCTTTAAAAACATATAACAGGTTCCGTTTATAGAAGTTAGATACGAAAACCCTGTGAAACGCCCAAAAATGGCTATTTCACGTCCCACAGTGCCCTTGTCGTGTCTAAACGTTTGCAACCAAGACATAAAATGATTAAATGCGTAATATATTGTATGATGGAGCACTAAAAACATAGAACATCGCGTTTGTAAAAGTTAGATGCAAAAACCCTCTAAAACGCCATGAAATAGCCATTTCACGTCCAAAAGTGACCTTGTCGAGTCTAAACGTGAGAAACCAAGACCTAAAAAGCTTAAATGCATAATATATAGCATGATGGAGGTTTAAAAACATATAACAAATCGCATTTGTATAAGTAAGATACGAAAACCCCCTAAAATGCCCCGAAATGGCCATTTCACGTCCCAAAGTGACCTTATCGTTTCTAACGTGAGTAAACAAGACCTAAATTAGCTTAAATACATAATATATGACATGATGGAGCTTTAAAAACATATAATAGGTTGCGTTTGTAGAAGTTAAATACGAAAACCCACTAAAACGCTCCGAAATGGCCATTTCACGTTCCAAGGTGACCTTGTCGTACCTAAACAAGAGCAACCAAGACATAAAAATATTAAATGCGTAATATATTGTATGATGGAGGACTAAAACCATATAACACGTCGCGTTTGTAGAAGTTAGATGCGAAACACCCTAAAATGCCATGAAATGGCCATTTCACGTCCAAAGTGACCTTGTCATGTCTAAACGTGAGCAACCAAGACGTAAATAGTTTAATTGCATAGTATATGACATGATGGAGCTTTAAAAACATACAACAGGCCGCGTTTGTAGAAGTTAGATGCGAAAACCCCCTAAATTACCCGGAATGGCCATTACACGTCGCAAAGTGACCTTGTCGTGTCTAAACATGAGCAACCAAGGCCTAAAAAGCTTATGTGCATAATATATGACATGATGGAGCATTAAAAACATATAATATGTCGCGTTTGAAGAAGTTAGATGCTTAAACCCTCGAAAACGCCCCGAAATGGCGATTTCAACTCCTTAAGTGACATTATCGTGTCTTAACGTGAGCAACTAAGATATAAAAAGATTAAATGCGTAATATATGATATGATGGAGTTTTAAAAACATATAACACGTCGCGTATGTAAAAGTTAGATGCGAAACTCCTTAAAACGCCCCAAATGGCTATTTGACGTCCCAAAGTGACCTTTTCCTGTCTAAACGTGAAGAACCAAGACCTAAATAGCTTAAATTCATAACATATGACATTATGGAGCTTTAAAACATATAAAAGTTCGCTTTTGTTGATGTTAGGCATGAAAACCCCCAAAAACGCCCCGTAATGGCCATTTCACGTCCCAAAGTGACCTTATCAGGTCTAAATATGAGCAACTTAGACTTAAAAAGCTTAACTGCATAATATATGAAATGATGAAGCTTTGAAAACATATCACCGGTCGTGTTTGTAGAAGTTAGATGCGAAAACCCCCTAAAACGCCCCGAAATGGCCAATTCACGTCCTTAAGTGACCTTTTCGTGTCTAAACGTGAGGAACCAAGACATAAAAAGATTAAATGCGTAATATATGATATGATCGAGCTTCAAAAACATATACCACGTCGCGTTTGTAGAGGTTAGATGCGAAAACGTCTAAAACGCCCCGAAATGGCCATCTCACGTCCCAAAGTGACCTTGTCGTGTCAAGACGTTTGTTACCAAGACCTAAAAAGTTTAAATGAATAATATATGACGTGATGGAGCTGTCAAAACATATAACAGGTTGCGTTTGTAGAAGTTAGATACGAAAACCCCGTAAAACGCCCCGAAATGGCCATTTCACTTCAACATGTAATATGTTGCGTTTGTAGATGTTAGATGCGAAACCCCCTAAAACGCCCTGAAAAGCCATTTCAAGTCCCAAAGTGACCTTGTCGTGTCTATACGTGTGCAACCAAGACCTAAAAAGTTTAAATGCATAATGTATGACATGATGGTACTCTAAAAACATATAACAGGTCGCTGTTGTAGAAATTCGATGCGAAATCTCCTAAATTGCCCCGAAATGGCGATTTCACGTCCCAAATTAACCTTGTCGTGTCTAAACGTGATCTACCAAGACCTAAATAGCTTACACTCATAATATATGACATGATGGAGCTTTAAAAACATGTCAAAGATTGTTTTTGTAGATGTTAGGCGCGAAAACACCCTAAAACGCCCCGTAATGGCCATTTCACGTCCTAAAGTGACCTTGTCATGTCTAAATGTGAGCAACCTAGACCTAAAAAGCTTAAATGCATACTATATGATAAGATGGAGCTTTGAAATCATATAATAGGTTGCGTTTGTAGAAATTAGATGCGAAAATCCCTTAGAACGCCCCAAAATGGCCATTTTACGTCCTTAAGTGAGCTTGTCGTGTCTAAACATGAGCATCCAAGACATAAAAAGATTAAATGTGTAATATATTGTATGATGGGGCACTAAAACCATATTACACGTTGCGTTTGTAGAACTTAAATGCGAAACCCCTTATAACGTGACCTTGTTGTGTCTAAACGTGAGAAACCAAGACCTAAATATCAAAAAAGCATAATATATGATTTGATGGAGCTTTAAAAACATTCAACAGGTCGCAATTGTTGAAGTTAGATGCGAAAACCCCCTAAAATGCCTCAAAATGGCCATTTCACGTCCCAAAGTAACCTTGTGTTGTATAAATGTGAGCAACCAGGATCTAAAGAGCTTAAATACATAATATATGATATGATGGAGCTTAGAATACATGTAATTGGTCGCTTTTGTAGAAATTAGGCGCGAAAAACCCCTAAAATGCCCTGTAATGGCCATTTCACATCCCAAAGTGACCTTGTCGTGTCTAAACATGAGCAACAAGACCTAAAAGCTTGTATGCATAGTATATGACATCATGGAAAATTTAAAACATATAATATGTCGTGTTTGTAGATGTTAGATGCGAAAAACCCCCGAAAACGCCCCGAAATGGCCATTTCACATCCTTAAGTGACCTTGTCATATCAAAACATGAGCAACCAAGACATAAAAAGATTAAATGTGTAATATACGATATGATGGAGTATTAAAAACATAAAACATGTCCCGCCTGTAGAAGTTAGATGCGAAACCCCTTAAAACGCACCAAAATCGCCATTTCACGTCGAAAAATGACCTTGTCGTGTCTAAACGTGTGCAACCAAGACCTGAATAGCTTAAATTCATAAAATATGTCATGATGGAGCTTTAAAACATAGAGAAGGTTGCTTTTGTACAAGCTAAGCACAAAACTCCCTAAAATGCCGAGTAATGGCCATTTCGCGTTCGAAAGTGACCCATTCAAGTCTAAATGTGAGCAAGCAAGACCTAAACAGCTTAAATGCATAATATATGATATGATGGAGCTTTCAAGACATATCACAGGTCGCGTTTGTAGATGTTAGATGCGAAAACCTCCTAAATCGCCCCGAAATTGCCAGTTCACGTCCTTAACTGACCTTATCGTGTCTAAACGTGAGCAACCAAGACATAAAAAGATTACATGCGTAATATATGATATGATGGAGGTTTAAATACGTATACCATGTCACGTTTGTAGAAGTTAGATGCGAAACGCTAGAAAACGCCCTGTAATGGCCATTTCACGTCCCAAAGTGACCTTGTTGTGTCTAAACGTTAGCAACCAAAACCTAAAAAGTTTAAATGCATAACATATGACATGATAGTGCTATAATAACATATAACAGATGTTGTTTGTAGAAGTTAGACGCGAAAACCACCTTAAATTCCCCGAAATGGCCATTTCATGTCTCAAAGTTACCTTATCGTGTCTAAACGTGAGCAACCAATACCTAAAAAGCTTAAATGCATATTATATGATATGATGGCGCTTTGAAAACATATAATAGGTCGCTTTGATAGAAGTTAGGCGCGAAAAACCCCTAAAACTCCCTGTAATGGCCATTTCACAACCCAAAGTGACCTTGTCGTGTCTAAACATGTGCAACCAAGGCCTATAAAGCTTATATGCATAGTTTATGACATGATGAAGCATTCAAAACATATAATATGTCGCATTTGTAGAAGTTAGATGCGAAAACCCCCGAAAACGCTCCGAAATGGCCATTTCACATCCTTAAGTGACCTTGTCGTATCTAAACGTGAGCAACCAAGACATAAAAAGATTAAATGTGTAATATACGATATGATGGAGTTTTAAGAACATATAACACGTCGCGTCAGTAGAAATTAGACACGAAACCCCTTAAAAACGCCCCAAAATGGCCATTTCACTTTCCAAAGTGACCTTCTCGTGTCTATACGTGATCAACCAAGGCCTGAATAGCTTAAATTCATAGTATATGACATGATGGAGCTTTAAAACATAGAAAAGGTCGCTTTTGTAGAAGCTAGGCTCAAAAACCCCCTAAAACGCCCCGTAATGGTCATTTCACATCCGAAAGTGAACTTGTCATGTCTAAATNAAACACCCCGTAATGGTCATTTCACATCCGAAAGTGAACTTGTCATGTCTAAATATGAGAAACCAAAGACCTAAAAACCTTAAATGCATAATATATGATATGATGCAGCTTTGAAGACATATCACAGGCCGCGTTTGCAGAAGTTAGATACGAAAACCCCCAAAAACGCCGCGAAATGGCCATTTCATGTCCTTAAGTTTACTTGTCGTGTGTAAAGGTGAGCAACCAAGACATTAAAATATTAAATGCGTAATAAATGATATGATGCAACTTTAAATACATATACCACGTGGCGTTTGTAGAAGTTAGGTGCGAAACCCTCTAAAACAACCCGAAATGGCCATTCCACGTCCCAAAGTGACCTTATCGTGTCTAAACGTTAGCAAACAAGACCTAAAAAGTTTAAATGCATAATATATTACATGATGCTGCTTTAAAAACATATAACATGTCTTATTTATAGAAGTTAGACGCGAAAACCCCCTAAAATGCCCCGAATTGGCCATTTCACATCCCAAAGTGACCTTGTCGTGTCTAAACATGAGCAACCAAGGCCTAAAAAGCTGATATGCATAGCATATGACATGATGATGCATTAAAAACATGTAATATGTCGCATTTGTAGAAGTTAAATGCGAAAACCCCCGAAAACGCTCCGAAATGGCCATTTCACATCCTTAAGTGACCTTGTCGTATCTAAACGTGAGCAACACAGACATAAAAAGATTAAATGCGTAATATACGATATGATGGAGTTTTAAGAACATATAACACGTCGTGTCTGTAGAAATTAGATACGAAACCCCTTAAAACGCTCCAGAATGGCCATTTCACTTTCCAAAGTGACCTTGTCATGTGTATACGTGATCAACCAAGACCTGAATAGCTTAAAATCATAGTATATGACATGATGGAGCTTTAAAACATAGAAAAGGTCGCTTTTGTAGAAGCTAGGCTCAAAAACCCCCTATAACGCCCCGTAATGGTCATTTCACGTCCGAAAGTGACCTTGTCAGGTCTAAATGTGAGCAACCAAGACCTAAAAAGCTTAAATGCATAATATATGATATGATGCAGCTTTGAAGACATATCACAGGTCGCGTTTGCAGAAGTTAGATACGAAAACCCCCTAAAACGCCGCGAAATGGCCATTTCATGTCCTTAAGTTTACTTGTCGTGTCTAAACGTGAGCAACCAAGACATTAAAATATTAAATGCGTAATAAATGATATGATGGGGCTTTAAATACATATACCACGTGGCATTTGTAGAAGTTAGGTGCGAAACCCTCTAAAACAACCCTAAATGGCCATTCCACGTCTCAAAGTGACCTTTTCGTGTCTAAACGTAAGCAAACAAGACCTAAAAAGTTTAAATGCATATGATATGACATGATGGTGCTTTAAAAACATATAACAGGTCTTATTTATAGAAGTTAGACGCGAAACCCCCCTAAAATGCCCCGAGGTGGGCATTTTATGTAACAAAGTTACCTTGTCGTGTGTAAACGTGAGCAACCAAAACCTAAAAAGCATAAATACATAATATATGATATGATGGAGCTTTAAAAAACATTTAACAGGTCGCGTGTGAAGAAGTTAGGCAGAGAAACCCCTGAAACGCCCCATAATGGCCATTTCACGTCCCAAAGTGACCTTTGTCTAAACGTGCACAACAAAGACCTAAAAAGCTTACATGCGTAATAAATGACATGATGGAGGTTGAAAAATACCTAAAATGTCGTGTTTGTACAAGTTAGATGCGAAACCCCTTAAAGTACCCCACAATGGCCATTTCACGTCCAAAAGTGACCTTGTCGTATCTAAACATGTGCAACCAAGACCTGAATAGCTTAAATTCATAATATATGACATGATGGAGCTTTAAATAATAGAGAAGGTCGCTTTTGTACAAGCTAGGCACAAAAACTCTCTAAAACGCCGAGTAATGGCCATTTCACGTCCGAAAGTGACCTTGTCAGGTCTAAATGTGAGCAAGCAAGACCTAAAAAGCTTAAATGCATAATATATGATATGTTGGAGCTTTCAAGACATATCACAGGTCGCGTTTATAGAATTTAGATGCGAAAACCTCCTAAAAGGCCCCGAAATGGCCATTTCACATCCTTAAGTGACCTTATCGTGTCTAAACGTGAGCAACCAAGACATAAAAAGATTAAATGTGTAATATATGATATGATGGAGGTTTAAATACGTATACCACATCAAATTGTAGAAGTTAGATGCGAAACCCTCGAAAACGCCTTGTAATGGCCATTTCATGTCCCAAAGTGACCTTGTCGTGTCTAAACATTAGCAACCAAGACCTAAAATGTTTAAATGCATAATATATGACATGATAGTGCTATAAAAACATATAACAGGCCTTGTTTGTAGAAGTTAAACGCGAAAACCCCCTAAAACGCCCTGTAATGGCCATTTCACATCCCAAAGTGACCTTGTCGTGTCTAAACATGAGCAACCAAGGCCTAAAAGGCTTATATGCATAGTATATGACATGATGAAGCATTTAAAACATATAATATGTTGTGTTTGTAGAAGTTAGATGCCAAAACCCCCGAAAACGCCCCGATGGCCATTTCACATCCTTAAGTGACCTTGTCGTATCTAAACAAGAGCAACCAAGACATAAAAAGATTAAATGCGTTATATACGATATGATGGAGTTTTAAAAACATATAACACGTCGCGTCTGTAGAAGTTAGATACGAAACCCCTTAAGACAACCCAAAATGGCCATTTCACTTTCCAAAGTGACCTTGTTGTGTCTATACGTGTTCAACCAAGGCCTGAATAGCTTAAATTCATAGTATATGACATGATGGAGCTTTAAAACATAGAAAAGGTCGCTTTTGTAGAAGCTAGGCTCAAAAACTCCCTAAAACGCCCCGTAATGGCAATTTCACCTCCGAAAGTGACCTTGTCGGGTCAAAATGTGAGCAACCGAGACCTAAAAAGCTGAAATGCATAATGCATGATATGATGCAGCTTTGAAGACATATCACAGGTCGCTCTTGTAGAAGTTAGATGCGAAAACCCCCTAAAACGCCACGAAATGGCCATTTCATG
Source organism: Suaeda aralocaspica (assembly GCA_016808085.1). Classification (NCBI taxonomy): domain Eukaryota; kingdom Viridiplantae; phylum Streptophyta; class Magnoliopsida; order Caryophyllales; family Amaranthaceae; genus Suaeda; species Suaeda aralocaspica. The sequence goes on along the minus strand of PYUH01000248.1, from coordinate 944,761 downwards.
TCCTTAAGTTTACTTGTCGTGTCNATGTCCTTAAGTTTTCTTGTCGTGTCTAAACGTGAACAACCAAGACATTAAAATATTAAATGCGTAATTTATGCTATGATGGAGCTTTATATACATATAGCACGTCGCGTTTGTAGAAGTTAGGTGCGAAACCCTCTAAAACGCCCCGAAATGGCCATTCCACGTACCAAAGTGACCTTATTGTGTCTAAACGTTAGCAACCAAGACCTAAAAAGTTTAAATGCATAATATATTACATGATGGTGCTTTAAAAACATATAACATGTCTTATTTATAGAAGTTAGACGCGAAAACCCCCTAAATGCCCCGAATTGGCCATTTCACATCCCAAAGTGACCTTGTCGTGTCTAAACATGAGCAACCAAGGCCTAAAAAGCTTATATGCATAGCATATGACATGATGATGCATTAAAAACATGTAATATGTCGCATTTGTAGAAGTTAAATGCGAAAACCCCCGAAAACGCTCCGAAATGGCCATTTCACATCCTTAAGTGACCTTGTCGTATCTAAACGTGAGCAACACAGACATAAAAAGATTAAATGCGTAATATACGATATGATGGAGTTTTAAGAACATATAACACGTCACGTCTGTAAAAGTTAGATACGAAACCCCTTAAAACGCCCTAGAATGGCCATTTCACTTTCCAAAGTGACCTTGTCGTGTGTATACGTGATCAACCAAGATCTGAATAGCTTAAATTCATAGTATATGACATGATGGAGCTTTAAAACATAGAAAAGGTCGCTTTTGTAGAAGCTAGGCTCACAAACCCCCTAAAACGCCCCGTAATGGTCATTTCACGTCCGAAAGTGACCTTGTCAGGTCTAAATGTGAGCAACCAAGACCTAAAAAGCTTCAATGCATAATATATGATATGATGCAGCTTTGAAGACATATCACAGGTCGCGTTTGCAGAAGTTAGGTACGAAAACCCCGTAAAACGCCGCGAAATGGCCATTTCATGTCCTTAAGTTTACTTGTCGTGTCTAAACGTGAGCAACCGAGACATTAAAATATTAAATGCGTAATAAATGATATGATGGAGCTTTAAATACATATACCACGTGGCGTTTGTAGAAGTTAGGTGCGAAACCCTCTAAAACAACCCAAATTGGCCATTCCACGTCCCAAAGTGACCTTTTCGTGTCAAAACGTTAGCAACCAAGACCTAAAAAGTTTAAATGCGTATGATATGACATGATGGTGCTTTAAAAACATATAACAGGTCTTATTTATAGAAGTTAGACGCGAAAACACCCTAAAATGCCCCGAAATGGGCATTTCATGTAACAAAGTTACCTTGTCGTGTGTAAACGTGAGCAACCAAAACCTAAAAAGCTTAAATACATAATATATGATATGATGGAGCTTTAAAAAACATTTAACAGGTCGCGTGTGAAGAAGTTAGGCACAAAAACCCCCTAAAACGCCCCATAATGGCCATTTCACGTCCCAAAGTGACCTGTGTCTAAATGTGCACAACCAAGACCTAAAAAGCTTACATGCGTAATAAATAACATGATGGAGGTTGAAAAATATCTAAAATGTCGTGTCTGTACAAGTTAGATGCGAAACCCCTTTAAATACCCCAAAATGGCCATTTCACGTCCAAAAGTGACCTTGTCGTATCTAAACGTGTGCAACCAAGACCTGAATAGCTTAAATTCATAGTATATGAATTGATGGAGCTTTAAATAATAGAGAAGGTCGCTTTTGTACAAGCTAGGCATAAAAACTTTCTAAAACGCCGAGTAGTGGCCATTTCACGTCCGAAAGTGACCTTGTCAGGTCTAAATGTGAGCAAGCAAGACCTAAAAAGCTTAAATGCATAATATATGATATGTTGGAGCTTTCAAGACATATCACAGGTCGCGTTTATAGAATTTATATGCGAAAACCTCCTAAAAGGCCCCGAAATGGCCATTTCACGTCCTTAAGTGACCTTATCGTGTCTAAACGTGAGCAACCAAGACATAAAAAGATTAAATGTGTAATATATGATATGATGGAGGTTTAAATACGTATACCACATCAAATTGTAGATGTTAGATGCGAAACCCTCGAAAACGCCCTGTAATGGCCATTTCACGTCCCAAAGTGACCTTGTCGTGTCTAAACATTAGCAACCAAGACCTAAAAAGTTTAAATGCCTAATATATGACATGATAGTGCTATAAAAACATTTAACAGGCCTTGTTTGTAGAAGTTAAACGCCAAAACCCCCTAAAACGCCCTGTAATGGCCATTTCACATCCCAAAGTGACCTTGTCGTGTCTAAACATGAGCAACCAAGGCCTAAAAGGCTTATATGCATAGTATATGACATGATGAAGCATTAAAAACATATAATATGTTGCGTTTGTAGAAGTTAGATGCGAAAACCCCCGAAAACGCCCCGATGGCCATTTCACATCCTTAAGTGACCTTGTCGTATCTAAACATGAGCACCAAGACATAAAAAGATTAAATGCGTTATATACGATATGATGGAGTTTTAAAAACATATAACACGTCGCGTCTGTAGAAGTTAGATACGAAACCCCTTAAGACAACCCAAAATGGCCATTTCACTTTCCAAAGTGACCTTGTTGTGTCTATACGTGATCAACCAAGGCCTGAATAGCTTAAATTCATAGTATTTGACATGATGGAGCTTTAAAACATAGAAAAGGTCGCTTTTATAGAAGCTAGGCTCAAAAACTCCCTAAAACGCCCCGTAATGGCCATTTCACGTCCGAAAGTTACCTTGTCGGGTCAAAATGTGAGCAACCGAGACCTAAAGAGCTGAAATGCATAATATATGATATGATGCAGCTTTGAAGACATATCACAGGTCGCTCTTGTAGAAGTTAGATGCGAAAACCCCCTAAAACGCCACGAAATGGCCATTTCTTGTCCTTAAGTTTACTTGTCGTGTCTAAACGTGAGCAACCAAGACATTAAAATATTAAATGCGTAATAAATGATATGTTAGAGCTTTAAATACATGTACCACGTGGCGTTTGTAGAAGTTAGGTGCGAAACCCTCTAAAACAAACCGAAATGGCCATTCCACGTCCCAAAGTGACCTTTTCGTGTCAAAACGTTAGCAACCAAGACCTAAAAAGTTTAAATGCATATGATATGTCATGATGGTGCTTTAAAAACATATAACAGGTCTTATTTATAGAAGTTAGACGCGAAAACAACCTAAAATGCCCCGAATTCATGTAACAAAGTTACCTTGTCGTGTGTAAACGTGAGCAACCAAAACCCGAAAAAGCTTAAATACATAATATATGATATGATGGAGCTTTAAAAAACATTTAACAGGTCGCGTGTGAAGAAGTTAGACACAAAAACCCCCTAAACCCCCCCTTAATGGCCATTTCACGTCCCAAAGTGACCTGTGTCTAAACGTGCACAACCAAGACCTAAAAAGCTTACATGCGTAATAAATGACATGATGGAGGTTGAAAAATATCTAAAATGTCGTGTTTGTACAAGGTAGATGCGAAACCCCTTAAAATACCCCAAAATGGCCATTTCACGTCCAAAAGTGACCTTGTCGTATCTAAACGTGTGCAACCAACACTTGAATAGCTTAAATTCATAATATATGACATGATGGAGCTTTAAATAATAGAGAAGGTCGCTTTTGTAGAAGCTACGCACAAAAACTCTATAAAACGACGAGTAATGGCCATTTCACGTCCGAAAGTGACCTTGTCAGGTCTAAATGTGAGCAAGCAAGACCTAAAAAGCTTAAATGCATAATATATGATATGTTGGAGCTTTCAAGACTTATCACAGGTCGCGTTTATAGAATTTAGATGCAAAAACCTCCTAAAGGGCCCCGAAATGGCAATTTCACGTCCTTAAGTGACCTTATCGTGTCTAAACGTTAGCAACCAAGACATAAAAAGATTAAATGTGTAATATATGATATGATGGAGGTTTAAATACGTATACCACATCAAATTGTAGAAGTTAGATGCGAAACACTCGAAAACGCCCTGTAATGGCCATTTCACGTCCCAAAGTGACCTTGTCGTGTCTAAACATTAGCAACCAAGACCTAAAAAGTTTAAATGCGTAATATATGACATGATAGTGCTATAAAAACATATAACAGGCCTTGTTTGTAGAAGTTAAACGCGAAAACCCCCTAAAACGCCCTGTAATGGCCATTTCACATCCCAAAGTGACCTTGTCGTGTCTAAACATGAGCAACCAAGGCCTAAAAGGCTTATATGCATAGTATATGACATGATGAAGCATTAAAAACATATAATATGTTGCGTTTGTAGAAGTCAGATGCGAAAACCCCCGAAAACGCCCCGATGGCCATTTCACGTCCTTAAGTGACCTTGTCGTATCTAAACATGAGCAACCAAGACATAAAAAGATTAAATGCGTTATATACGATATGATGGAGTTTTAAAAACATATAACACGTCGCGTCTGTAGAAGTTAGATACGAAACCCCTTAAGACGCCCCAAAATGGCCATTTCACTTTCCAAAGTGACCTTGTTGTGTCTATACGTGATCAACCAAGGCCTGAATAGCTTAAATTCATAGTATATGACATGATGGAGCTTTAAAACATAGAAAAGGTCGCTTTTATAGAAGCTAGGCTCAAAAACTCCCTAAAACGCCCCGTAATGGCCATTTCACGTCCGAAAGTGACCTTGTCGGGTCAAAATATGAGCAACCGAGACCTAAAAAGCTGAAATGCATAATATATGATATGATGCAGCTTTGAAGACATATCACAGGTCGCTCTTGTAGAAGTTAGATGCGAAAACCCCCTAAAAATCCACGAAATGGCCATTTCATGTCCTTAAGTTTACTTGTCGTGTCTAAACGTGAGAAACCAAGACATTAAAATATTAAATGCGTAATAAATGATATGTTAGAGCTTTAAATACATATACCACGTGGCGTTTGTAGAAGTTAGGTGCGGAACCCTCTAAAACAACCCGAAATGGCCATTCCACGTCCCAAAGTGACCTTTTCGTGTCTAAACGTTAGCAACCAAGACATAAAAAGTTTAAATGCATATGATATGACATGATGGTGCTTTAAAAACATATAACAGGTCTTATTTATAGAAGTTAGACGCGAAAACCCCCCTAAAATGCCCCGAATTCATGTAACAAAGTTACCTTGTCGTGTGTAAACGTGAGCAACCAAAACCCGAAAAAGCTTAAATACATAATATATGATATGATGGAGCTTTAAAAAACATTTAACAGGTCGCGTGTGAAGAAGTTAGACACAAAAACCCCCTAAANAATGCATAATATATGATATGTTGGAGCTTTCAAGACTTATCACAGGTCGCGTTTATAGAATTTAGATGCAAAAACCTCCTAAAGGGCCCCGAAATGGCAATTTCACGTCCTTAAGTGACCTTATCGTGTCTAAACGTTAGCAACCAAGACATAAAAAGATTAAATGTGTAATATATGATATGATGGAGGTTTAAATACGTATACCACATCAAATTGTAGAAGTTAGATGCGAAACACTCGAAAACGCCTTGTAATGGCCATTTCACGTCCCAAAGTGACCTTGTCGTGTCTAAACATTAGCAACCAAGACCTAAAAAGTTTAAATGCGTAATATATGACATGATAGTGCTATAAAAACATATAACAGGCCTTGTTTGTAGAAGTTAAACGCGAAAACCCCCTAAAACGCCCTGTAATGGCCATTTCACATCCCAAAGTGACCTTGTCGTGTCTAAACATGAGCAACCAAGGCCTAAAAGGCTTATATGCATTGTATATGACATGATGAAGCATTAAAAACATATAATATGTTGCGTTTGTAGAAGTCAGATGCGAAAACCACCGAAAACGCCCCGATGGCCATTTCACATCCTTAAGTGACCTTGTCGTATCTAAACATGAGCAACCAAGACATAAAAAGATTAAATGCGTTATATACGATATGATGGAGTTTTAAAAACATATAACACGTCGCGTCTGTAGAAGTTAGATACGAAACCCCTTAAGACGCCCCAAAATGGCCATTTCACTTTCCAAAGTGACCTTGTTGTGTCTATACGTGATCAACCAAGGCCTGAATAGCTTAAATTCATAGTATATGACATGATGGAGCTTTAAAACATAGAAAAGGTCGCTTTTATAGAAGCTAGGCTCAAAAACTCCCTAAAACGCCCCGTAATGGCCATTTCACGTCCAAAAGTGACCTTGTCGGGTCAAAATATGAGCAACCGAGACCTAAAAAGCTGCAATGCATAATATATGATATGATTCAGCTTTGTAGACATATCACAGGTCGCTCTTGTAGTAGTTAGATACGAAAACCCCCTAAAAATCCACGAAATGGCCATTTCATGTCCTTAAGTTTACTTGTCGTGTCTAAACGTGAGAAACCAAGACATTAAAATATTAAATGCGTAATAAATGATATGTTAGAGCTTTAAATACATATACCACGTGGCGTTTGTAGAAGTTAGGTGCGGAACCCTCTAAAACAACCCGAAATGGCCATTCCACGTCCCAAAGTGACCTTTTCGTGTCTAAACGTTAGCAACCAAGACATAAAAAGTTTAAATGCATATGATATGACATGATGGTGCTTTAAAAACATATAACAGGTCTTATTTATAGAAGTTAGACGCGAAAACCCCCCTAAAATGCCCCGAATTCATGTAACAAAGTTACCTTGTCGTGTGTAAACGTGAGCAACCAAAACCCGAAAAAGCTTAAATACATAATATATGATATGATGGAGCTTTAAAAAACATTTAACAGGTCGCGTGTGAACAAGTTAGACACAAAAACCCCCTAAAACGCCCCACAATGGCCATTTCACGTCCCAAAGTGACCTGTGTCTAAACGTGCACAACCAAGACCTAAAAAGCTTACATGCGTAATAAATGACATGATGGAGGTTGAAAAATATCTAAAATGTCGTGTTTGTACAAGTTAGATGCGAAACCCCTTAAAATACCCCAAAATGGCCATTTCTCGTCCAAAAGTGACCTTGTCGTATCTAAACGTGTGCAACCAACACCTGAATAGCTTAAATTCATAATATATGACATGATGGAGCTTTAAATAATAGAGAAGGTCGCTTTTGTACAAGCTACGCACAAAAACTCTATAAAACGACGAGTAATGGCCATTTCACGTCCGAAAGTGACCTTGTCAGGTCTAAATGTGAGCAAGCAAGACCTAAAAAGCTTAAATGCATAATATATGATATGTTGGAGCTTTCAAGACATATCACAGGTCGCGTTTATAGAATTTAGATGCGAAAACCTCCTAAAAGGCCCCGAAATGGCCATTTCACGTCCTTAAGTGACCTTATCGTGTCTAAACGTGAGCAACCAAGACATAAAAAGATTAAATGTGTAATATATGATATGATGGAGGTTTAAATACGTATACCACATCAAATTGTAGAAGTTAGATGCGAAACCCTCGAAAACGCCTTGTAATGGCCATTTCACGTCCCAAAGTGACCTTGTCGTGTCTAAACATTAGCAACCAAGACCTAAAAAGTTTAAATGCGTAATATATGACATGATAGTGCTATAAAAACATATAACAGGCCTTGTTTGTAGAAGTTAAACGCGAAAACCCCCTAAAACGCCCTGTAATGGCCATTTCACATCCCAAAGTGACCTTGTCGTGTCTAAACATGAGCAACCAAGGCCTAAAAGGCTTATATGCATAGTATATGACATGATGAAGCATTAAAAACATATAATATGTTGCGTTTGTAGAAGGCAGATGCGAAAACCCCTGAAAACGCCCCGATGGCCATTTCACATCCTTAAGTGACCTTGTCGTATCTAAACATGAGCAACCAAGACATAAAAAGATTAAATGCGTTATATACGATATGATGGAGTTTTAAAAACATATAACACGTCGCGTCTGTAGAAGTTAGATACGAAACCCCTTAAGACGCCCCAAAATGGCCATTTCACTTTCCAAAGTGACCTTGTTGTGTCTATACGTGATCAACCAAGGCCTGAATAGCTTAAATTCATAGTATATGACATGATGGAGCTTTAAAACATAGAAAAGGTCGCTTTTATAGAAGCTAGGCTCAAANTATAAAATATATGTGATAGATAACATTAATTGATTATTAATAATTATGTTTAAATAAAAATATAAAATTAAAAAAAAAAAGAGGGAACATGAACTATTTGCTGCGGTTATTAAACAAGAAATAAGCAAAAAAAGCTATAAATTTGGTGGGAAACCAACTATTTGTTGTCGTCAACCATAGCAAACGCAGCCAATACTAATAAAAATTTGGTGGGAAATTGAGGTATTTGCTGCGTTTTTCAACCTAACCGCAGCAAATACATACCCTTTTGTTGCGCCAAAAACCGCATCAAATACTTACCCTTTTGCTGCGCCAAAAACCGCAGCAAATAGCTTCTTGTTATTTGGTGCTCCTACATTTACTGCGGCCAAAACGCGCAGCAAAAAGGGGGTATTTGACCGCAGCAAATAGGGTGTTTTCCACTAGTGAGATCTTTGAGTCCTTGGATGACTTATATGGTAGAGCTGCACTCTTGTATGCCATAGACCAAAAGAAGAAGGAGGTACAGAAGGAAGGTGAGACGAGGGAGAAAAGGAAGGATGGTGGAGAAAACTTCAACTAACAAGGGAATCATGGTGGATATAAGAGACCTCGTTTTAACAACAACTTCCAAGGTAATAAGAGAAACTTTGGGAAGCCTAATTCTGGAAATGGGAATAGGACTCAGGTGGCTAGTAAAGGAGGGCGTGTGTACTTTTGCAAGAAGTGTCGTAACAATCACCCAGGAAAAGGACTGTGCAGGGAACCACATGACTTGTCCGTTGGGTGACAAACTTGGACACCGTGAGTACGAGTGCTTGTCTAAGAATAAAGGAAAGGAGGGACAGAATTCTCAAACTAGGGGGGAATTCAGTTGGGGGACAACAAAAGGGTTTTCAAGGAAATATGGGAGGAAAAGTGACATCTCAAGCCGGAAATAGGAATGGGAGTGGGAATGGAGGAGGACAGACTAAGACCTCAAATACTGGAACGCTGAATGTGATGGCTCGAAGTGAAGCAGATGCTAATAAGGATGTGATCACTGGTACTTTTTCTATTCACTCTCTTCCTGTTAAAGTTTTGTTTGATTCTGGTGCAACGTACTCTTTTGTTTCCACTAAACTCCTAGAAAAGTTAAAACCTATGTTGGGAAAAGTAGATGCAGTAGATATGTCAATAGTGTTACCTTCAGGACATGAAGTGCGATGTTCAAGGAGATTTCAGGATATTCCTATTGAAATTGAGGGAGTGGAGTTTAAGGCTAACCTAATCGAGTTTGATTTAGGTGACTTAGAGATCCTAGGGATGGATTGGTTGAGTAAACATAAGGCTGAGATTCTGTGTGAACCACAGAAGATCTCATTGATGAATAAGGGACAGAAGGTGAGCTATTGGAGGGCAGGAAGACCGAAACACAACAAAATAGTGTCAATAATGAGGTTTTCTAGGTTTGTGAAGAGAGGTTTTCCAATCTACCTTTGTAGAGTGAGGGATGTGGATCATGTTGAGACTGCTAAACCTGAGGATATTGAAGTAGTAAGGGACTTTCTTGATGTATATTCGGAGGATATCCCGGGGATTCCACCTAAACGAGAAATTGACTTTACCATAAACTTAGTCCCAAGAACAACACCTATTTCCAAAGCACCCTATAGGATAGCACCTGTAGAAATGAGTGAGTTGAAGAAGCAGTTGTAGGATTTGTTGGGAAAGGGTTACATTAGGCCTAGTACTTCACCTTGGGGAGCACCAGTAATGTTTGTGAAAAAGAAATATGGGAATCTGAGGTTATGTATTGACTATAGAGAGCTGAATAGAGTGTTTTCGAAAATTGATGACTTTTCGAGAAAGAAAAATAAGTATCCGTTACCGAGAATTGATGACTTTTTTGATCAATTAAAAGGAGCTACTGTGTTTTCGAAAATTGATTTGAGGTCTGGATACCATCAATTGAGGATTGCTAATGAGGACATACCGAAAACTGCTTTTCGCACTAGGTATGGACACTATGAGTTCACTGTTATGCCTTTTGGGTAAACCAATGCGCTAGCAATTTTTATGGATCTAATGAACATAATTTTCAAACGGTTTTTGGGTAACTTTGTGGTCGTTTTGATTGATGACATCTTAGAGTATTCTAATAGTAAGGAAGAACATATGGAACATTTTAGGACAATCTTGATGACATTAAGGGAGAATGAGTTGTATGCTAAGTTCCCAAAATGTGAGTTCTGGTTGGAGAAAGTAGCATTTATGCGACATATTGTGTCTAGAGAGGGAGTTGATGTAGACCCAGCCAAAATTGAAGCAGTTAAGGAGTGGCCTACACCGAAGAATTTAACGGATGTACGGAGTTTGTTTGGGTTAGCAGGTTACTATAGGAGGTTTGTGAAGACTTTTCGAGGATTGCTAAACCCATGACTTCGTTAATGAAGAAAGACTGTAAATTTGAGTGGAGCAGTAAGTGTGAAGAGGCATTACAGACCTTGAAAGAGCGTTTGACTACAGCTCTAGTGCTGACCTTGCCAGATGGTAGTCACTCTTATAATGTATATAGTGATGCTTCTAAAAATGGTTTGGGATGTGTTTTGATGCAAAATAGAAAGGTGATAACTTATGCTTCAAGGCAATTGAAACCATATAAGGTTAAATACCCTACTCATGATCTAGAGTTAGCAGCAATAGTGTTTGCTTTGGAAATACGGAGACATTATTTGTATGGGGTGAAATGTAGGATATACACAGACCAGAAGAGTTTAAAGTACTTTTTCACTCAAAAGGATTTAAATATAAGACAAAGGAGATGGCTTGAATTGATCAAGGATTATGACCTAGAAATCCAGTACCATGAAGGGAAAGCAAATGTGGTAGCTGATGCTCTAAGTCGTAAGACAAAACATGGAGTGAACACCTTGGTGGTTGCTAATGAGCTATGTAAGGACATAGAGAGATTGAGTTTGGAAATAGTGAAGGAGGGAGAGTTGGAAGGAATTCTTTGTAATCTTAGTATCCAACCAACAATACTCGAGGATATTAAGAAGAACCAGGAAGGAGATGTAAAACTGGACAAAATTAAGGAAAAGTTGAAAGCAGAAAAGCCTATGGATTTAAAGATTCACGAGGATGGAAGTTTAAGGTATAAAGGGAGGTGGTGTGTACCACAGAAATGCGAGGATTTGAAACAAAGAATCATGGAAAAGGGTCATAATACCCTGTATTCAGTACATCCTGGAGGCGATAAACTGTATAAGGATTTAAAGAAGATGTATTGGTGGTTGGGGATGAAAAGAGAAGTGGCTGGATTTTTGTGTAAATGTCTTACTTGTCAAAAGGTAAAATTTAAGCATAAGAGACCTTAAGGAGAAGTCCAGCCACTTGAAATACTAGGATGGAAATGGGATTACATTTCGATGGACTTTGTGACTTGTTTACTGAAGTTAAAGAATCCGATTGATGCCATATGGGATATGGTGGATAGACTTACTAAGTCAGCAGTGTTTATACACATGAAAGTAACTTGGAATGGAACAACTTGCAAAGGCTTACATAAAACATGTTGTGAGGCTACATGAAGTTCCACAGGATATCGTGTTGGGTAGGGATTCTAGGTTTCTTTTGAAATTCTTGAAAAGTGTTAAGGAGAACTTTGTTACAACGTTGAAGATGAGTACAGCTTTCCACCCAGCAACTGATGGACAAACGGAGAGAACCATACAAACCTTAGAAGACATGCTAAGGGCTCGTGTAATGGACATTCAAGGGAATTGGGAGGATCACTTGGATCTCATTGAGTTTTCATACAACAATAGTTACCATGCAAGTATTGGCATGGCACCTTTTGAGGCTTTGTATGGAAGGAAGTGTAGGAGCCCCTTGTGTTGGAACGACATAAGTGAGACAGTGATTCTAGGACCTCAATTAATATAAGAAACCACCGAGAAAATTAAAGTAATACAAGAAAAGATTCAAGAAGCACTAGATAGACAAAAGTCATATGCGGATCAAAAACGCCAAGAAGTTGTGTTTGAAGTTAGCGACAAGGTATTACTTAAGGTATCACCAAGGAAAGGGGTGATGAGGTTTGCAAAGAAAGGAAAATTGAGTCCAAAATACATAGGACCCTATGAGATCTTGCAAAGGGTTGGAAAGGTAGCTTATAAGCTAGCACTACCAATGGAGTTGAGCAAAGGTCACAATGTTTTTCATGTGTCTCAACTAAGGAAGTATGTGCCAGATGAGTCACATGTGTTACAACCTGAAGCAATTGAGTTTGACCTATGAAGAGAGGCAAATTAAAATCCTAGACAGTAAGGTCAAAGGTACTCGCAGAAAGAGTGTCAAAATAGTGAAGGTGTTGTGGTCTAACCAAGAAACCGAAGAAGCTACTTGGGAAGCAGAATATTTGATGAGAGAAAAATACCCAGAGCTATTACAGGTTAGTGGTAGAGTTACGGGGACGTAACTCGATTCATAAGGAGGGTAGAAAGCGACATGTTTTTCGCGCATTTTTACCCTCAATTTTGCAAGTTTTATGAGTTTCTATGACTTTTGAGTAAGAAGTTTATGTTGTCTACTAAAAAGTTGTCAAGTAAGTGTCTAAAGTCTACAACAATATAGTGTTTCAGTAGGAAGGTTTTAAGTAAATATAGTCTCTATTCATATTCCATACACTAATCTACACAAAGTTTTAAGTAAATATACCCCACATTTTCACGTATATTAAGAAAGTATTGTTGTACTTTATTCGTATAATTTTAATATTTTTACTGAAAAAAAAAATATGTTCAATGGGCATATTAAATAAAAGAAATTAATAATAATAAAATAAATCAAATAAATAATAAGTTTTGGGTGAAAGTAATTATTTGTGTTCTTAAATAATATTTTTAAGTTAAAAAAATATTTTAAAAGGCTTCTAAAAATAGAATTTTCAAAGGTTTCTTAATTTCTTTTGAGGCAAGCGCCTGAAGGTAATTTCCACTTGTTAGGATTAGTATGGGCTTTCCCAAACCCTACTTTAGGGGCTATAAATACCCCTTAAAACCCAAAATTTCAGATTATATTGCTCATACTAGTCATTAGGATTTCAAAAATTTAGAGAGAAGAGAGAAAAAAAGGGTTTGTGATTTCCGGAAAAAACAAAAAAGAAAAAAAAAACTGTTGTTCGTGCAGTTCGGAAAAAACGTTTTTTTGGGTGTCTTGGGATCCGTGCAAGCCGGATACCACCGCCGGCTGCCACCTCCACCGCTTCGGCATATTTCTCGAACTTCTATAAAAAAATTCTCCTTCTTTCTTTTTGATTCAATCTTGCGAATCCATGTTCATACCTATGTTTAATCATGTTTTTATGAGTTTTTATCATGTTTTAATATAGTATGATTTGTTTTAAGGCATGAATTAAAATTGTTATTCATGAAATTTTAGATTAGGTTTTATAAATTATGCAAGTAATGAATTTTCATGAGCTTTATGTTTGATACTTCAATATTATGATCATGAATTATTGTTGTTCATGAAATTTTAGATTAGGGTTTATATTGATTTTTAAAGGCTTTGAAAATAAAATAAATTGCTGTCAAAAATTTATAATCATGAAATTCAACGGAATAAATATTTTGATCATGTTTTGGGTTATGAAAATTTTTTCCAAAGTGTAGATTGGTTTCATAATTATGTAGGTTGGTTGTAGAAGAGTTTTATCATGAAATTTTGATGTTTTTATAAGTTTTCATGACTTTAAAGTTAGTAAATAACTCTGAGATTATTATAAAAACAAGTTAAAATAAGTTTTAAGTACTCATATTAGGCTAGTATGATCACATATGAATTCTATGATGTTACATATAATTTTTAGTATCTTTGATGAAGTTTAAAAGTGTTTTTAAGCATGTTTAACATGCTATCAATAATTTATAAAGTGAATAATTAGGCTTTTAAAGTACGTAATTAGCATAAATTGATCATATAAATTAAGTAATACATAGTATGATTGATTTATGTAGTTTTTGAAGCTTTTCAAGGAGTTTAGGTAATTTTATATTGTTATCAAATAAAGTGGCATAAAATTTATACTAAGGTTTTATAAAGCATAAATAAGTCCCGAAAACTAAGTAATGTTACAATAGAAAAGTTAAAGTGTAGTATGGAATTGAATAGAGACCACATAAGGAAGTTTTGGACAAAGTTTCCAATATAGAAGTTAGTTATAGTTGTTGTAAAATTTAGTCAACAAGATTTGAATTGAGTTTCGGTTTTTCCCTATGTAAGAGACTTTGAACTAGTCCACTTCTAGAAATTGTGGCGGAGCACCATTACTTTACAAGGTACGTAAGTACTAATGACAAACACAGGAGTTAGAATGCATACTGGAACAATTCTTGGTTACAAGAAATCTTGTATGCTTGTTTTGAATCATGAATTTATGTGCATGACAAGTTTTTAGTAACGTGTTGTTAAAGTATGATGGCATTCCATGTTAAATAGAAAGTTAAATTTTTATAAGGTTGAATTGGAATGTTATGATCAGTTTAATTTGGCCAATGGTTTATTGATCAAGGAAGGAAGTTATTTTAACTTTGTTAGTTACTTAATCAACAAGAAAGGTAGTTGTGGATTTTTATTAACATGATTAGAAGAAGTTATGAGCAATTATTTTGTACATGTTGCCACTGATAGTTTAATGTGTGGTCAACAAGAAAGTAAGTAATTAGTCACTCACAGTTAATGTGTGGTAAACGAAGTTCAGTTTAATTAAAGGACACATATAAGATTAATTTTGAATCAACTTAAGTTGGAGATAATTAATTTAGCTTACTTGATTTCATGCATGTCTTTATGTGAATTTGCATGAGAGTCATAACATTGCTAAACCTGTTAAATCACGTAAAGTGTAAGAGGACTTGCATCATAACTTTTGGAACGTATATACCTTGAGTATGAACAATGGAGGGAGTCGTATGGAACAGTGATCTATGACTTCTAATTGGAGTAGAAGAGGTTGTACTCTTTTCTATTTTTAATGCGCTGGATATCCGTCACTTTATGTGACATAGTAATACCTTCTTAGAGTTGCTCCCAAGTTGGTGCCCAATAGGGCGATGATTTTTAAGGAGGAAACCCATTTGATGTAGGATCCATAATTTTAAACATAATAATTAAATTAATTGAGTCCATGTACAGGTAGAAAGGTGGTCAAAGGTAAGTTGAGTGCATGTTTTATTTCTTATGGTTGTTGCATAGACTTTAGTAGTTATGTACTCAGCTTTGCTGACTGTTTGTTTTATGTGCATTGCTTTGTCTGGACTTGGCCCTACAATGACCCACTTGTGGTGAGTAGTTGTCTAGTAAAAGAAAAGCTGCAGGTACAAATGGGCATAAGTCATTTCATGATGGGCTGGAGTGAGAGCGCTTACAGTGTTTTTGTAGCTTTACTTTATTTTATTGCTTATGAAGACTAACATTTATTTTGGATGTTGATTTATTTCTAAAGACTCTTAGTTTGGGTTTGGTTTTAAGGGCCATTAACATGGTTCCGAAGTGTAATAAGTTTAAAGTTTTTTTAATTTGAGATTGTTTTGAAGTTTAGTTTTAAATTGCTTTGGTTTTAAGGCTTCCGCTGTAGTACTTTGATAAATTCCTTAGCCGTTATCACGGTGGCAGTAATACTTTGGTTTTTTCATATTTAGAAGTTTTAATAAATATAATCCTTAATAATTTTAATACGTTTTCCTGAAAAATAAGAAGTAAGAAGTTAGAAAATTCCAGGGTGTTACAGCAACCAAGACCTAAAAAGCTTAAATGCATAATATATGACATGATGGGGCTTTAAAAACATATAACAGGTCGCGTTTGTAGAAGTTAGATGCGAAAACCCCCTAAAACGCCCCGAAATGGCCATTTCACATCCCAAAGTGACCTTGTCGTGTCTAAACATGACCAACCAAGACCTAAAAAGCCTAAATTCAGAATATATGACATGATGGAGCTTTAAAAACATATAACAGGTCGCGTTTGTAGAAGTTAGACGTGAAAACCCCCTAGAACACCCTGAAATGGCGATCTCACGTCCCAAAGTGACCTTGTCGTGTCTAAACGTGACCAACCAAGACCTAAAAAGATTAAATACGTAATTTATGATATGATGGAGCTTTATAAACATATAATAGGTCGCGTTTGTAGAAGTTAAATGCGAAAACCCCCTAAAACGCCCCGAAAGGGCCATATCACGTCCCAAAGTGGCCTTAACGTGTGTAAACAACAGCAACCAATTCTTAAAGAGCTTATCCATAATATTTGACATGATGAAGCTTTAAAAACATATAACAGGTCGCGTTTGTAGAATATAGATGCGAAAACCTCCTAAAACGCCCCGAAATGGCCATTTCGTTTCCTTATGTGACCTTTTCGTGTCTAAAAATGATTAACCAAGACATAAAAAGATTAAACAAGTAATATATGATGTGATGCAGCTTTAAAAACATATAATACGTTGCGTTTGTAGAAATTAGATGTTAAACCCCCTATAACGCCCCGAAATGGCCATTTCACGTCCGAAAGTGACCTTGTATGTGCCTAAATGTGTGCAACCAAGACCAAAAAAGATTAAATAATTAATATATGATATGATGGAGCTTTAAAAACATATAATAGGTCGCGTTTGTAGAAGTTAGATGTGAAACCCCCCCTATAACGCCCCGAAATGGCCATTTCATGTCCCAAAGGGACCTTGTCGTCTCTAAACGTGAGCAACCAAGACCTAAAAAGCATAAATGCATAATATATGACATGTTGGAACTTTAAAAACATTTAAAAGGTCGCATTTGTAAATGTTAGGCGCGAAAACCCCTTAAAACGCCCCAAAATGGCCATTTCATGTCCCAAAGTGACCTTGTCGTGTCTAAACGTGAGCAACCAAGACATAACCAGCTTAGATTAAGAATATTTGACATGATGGAGCTTCATAAACATATAACAGGTCACGTTTGTAGAAGTTAGAGTTGAAAACCCCTTGAAACGCCCCGAAATGGCCAGTTCACATCCCAAAGTGACCTTGTCGTGTCTAAACGTGACCAACCAAGACCTAATTAGATTAAATGGATAGTATATGATATGATGGAGCTTTAAAAGCATATAAAAGGTTGCGTTTGTAGAAGTTAAATGCAAAGACCCCCTAAAAGCCTCGAAATAGCCATTTCACGTCCCAAAGTATCCTTGTTGTGTCTAAACGTGAGCAACCAAGACCTAAAAAGCTTAAATGCATAATATATGACATGATGGAGCTTTCAAAACATATAAAAGGTCGCTTTTAAAGATATTAGGCACGAAAACCCCCCAAAACTCCCAGAAACGGCCATTTCATGTCCCAAAGTGACCTTGTCTTGTCTAAACGTGACCAACCAAGACCTAAACAGCTTAAATTCAGAATATATGACATGATGGAGCTTTATATGACCAAGGTTTTAACGTCCTGGTTACTCACGTTTAGGCACGACAAGGTCTCTTTGGGACGTGAAATGCCCATTTCGGGGCGTTTTATGGGGTTTTCGCGCCGAACTTCTACAAAAGCAACCTGTTATATGCTTTTAAAGGTCCATCAAGTCATGTTTTATTCATTTAAAAGCATTTTAGGTATTGGTGGCTGACGTTTAGACACGACAGAACACTTTGCGACATAAAATGGCAATTTCGTATCGTTGTAGCGGGTTTTCTCATCTAACTTCTACAAACGCGACCTGTAATGTGTTTTTAAAGCTCCATCATGTCAATTATTATGCATTTAAGGTTTTTAGGTCTTGGTTCCTAATGTTGAGACCTGACAAGGTTATAAGAGACGTGAAATGGCCTTTTCGAGGCGTTTTAAGGGTTTTCGCATCAACTTCTACAAAATCGACCTGTTATATGTTTTTGAAGCTCCATCATGTCATGTAATATGCATTTAAGCTTTTTAGGACTTGCTTACTCACGCTTAGACACGACAAGGTCACTTTGGGACGTGAAATGGCAATTTCGGAACGTTTAAGGGGGTTATCTCATCTAAGTTCTACAAACGTAGCCTGTTATGTGTTTTTAAAGCTCCATCATGTCATTTATTATGCATTTAAGCTTTTTTGGTCTTCGCTGCTAATGTTTAGACATGACAAGGTCACTTTGAGACATGAAATGGCCATTTTGGGGAATTTTAGAGGGTTTTCACATCAATTTCTACAAACGCAACCTGTTAAATGTTTTTGAAGCTCCATCATGTCATATATTATGCATCTAAGCTTTTTAGGTCCTTGGTGCTCACGGTTAGACACGACAAGGTCACTTTAGAATGTGAAATGGCTATTTCGGGGCGGTTTTTTTACAATTTCTCGCCTAACTTCTACAAAACTGATCTTTTATATTTTTTAAAGCTCCATCATGTCATATATTATACATTTAGGCGTTTTAGGTCTTGGTTGCTCATGTTTAGACACGACAAGGTCACCTTAGGACGTGCAATGCCCATTTCGAGCGTTTTAGGGGGTTTTCGCGACTAACTTCTACAAAAGCGATCTATGATATGGTTTTAAAGCTCCATCATGTCATATTTTATGCATTTGAAATCTTTTTAGGTCTTGGTAGCTCACATTTAGATATGACAAGGTCACTTTGGGACGTTAAATTGCCATTTTAGGGCGTTTTAGGGCGTTTTAGGGGGTTTTTAAAGCTCCATCATGTCATATATTATGCATTTAAGCTTTTATGTCTTGGTTGCTCACGTTTAGACACGACAAGGTTACTTTGGGACGGAAAATGGCCACTTAGAGGCTTTTTAGGGGGTTTTCGCATCTAAGTTTTACAAACGCGACCTTTTATATGCTTTTAAAACTCCATCATGCCATATATTATGCAATTCAGCTCTTTAGGCTTTCGTTGCTCACTTTTAGACACGAGAAGATCACCTTGGAACGTGAAATGGCCATTTCGTGGTGTTTTAGGGGGTTTTCACTCCTAACTTCTTCAAAAGTGACTTTTTATCCTTTTTCAAGCTCCATCACGTCATATATTATGCATTAAAACTTTTCAGGTCTTGGTTGCCCATGTTTAGACACGACATGATCACTTTGGTAGGTGAAATGGCGATTTCGGGGCGTTTTAGGGGGTATTCTCATCTAACTTCTAAAACACGACCTATTACGTGTTTTTAAAGCTCCATCATGTCATATATTATCCATTTAAGGTCTTAACGTCCTGGTTACTCACGTTTAGACACGACAAGGTCTCTTTGGGACGTGAAATGGCCATTTCGGGGCGTTTCATGGGGTTTTTACGCCGAACTTCTACAAAAGCGACCTGTTATATGCTTTTAAAGGTCCATCAAGTCATGTTTTATACATTTAAAAGCCTATTAGGTCTTGGTGGCTAACGTTTAGACACGACAGAACACTTTGCGACATGATATGGCAATTTCGTATCATTGTAGGGGGTTTTCTCATCTAACTTCTACAAATGCGACCTGTAATATGTTTTTAAAGATCGATCATGTCAATTATTACGCATTTAAGGTTTTTAGGTCTTGGTTCCTAACGTTTAGACATGAAAAGGTTATAAGAGACGTGAAATGGCCTTTTCGAGGTGTTTTAGGGGTTTTGGCATCAAGTTCTACAAACTCGACCTGTTATATGTTTTTGAAGCACCATCATGTCATGTAGTATGCATTTAACCTTTTTAGGACTTGGTTACTCTTGCTTAGACACGACAAGGTCACATTGGGACGTGAAATGGACATTTTGGGGCGTTTTAGGGGTTTTTGGCGCCTAACTCCTACAAAAGTGACGTTTTATATTTTTAAAGCTCCATCATGTCATATATTATGCATTTAAGCTTTTTAGGTTTTGGTTGCACACGTTTAGACACGACATGGTCACTTTGGGACATGAAATGGCAATTTCGGAACGTTTAAGAGGGTTGTCTCATCTAAGTGCTACAAACGTGATCTGTTATGTGTTCTTAAAGCTCCATCAAGTCATTTATTATGCATTTAAGCTTTTTAGGTCTTCGCTGCTAACGTTTAGACATGAGAAGGTCACTTTGAGACATGAAATGGCCATTTTGGGGCATTTTAGGGGGTTTTCACATCAACTTCTACAAACGCAACCTGTTAAATGTTTTTGAAGCTCCATCATGTAATATAATATGCATATAAGCTTTTTAGGTCCTTGTTGTTGACGGTTAGACACGACAAGGTCACTTTGGGATATGAAATGGCTATTTCGGGGCGTTTTTGACGATTTCTCGCCTAACTTTTACAAAACTGATCTTTTATATTTTTTAAAGCTCCATCATGTCTTATATTATACATTTAAGCATTTTAGGTCTTGGTTGCTCATGTTTAGACAGGACAAGATCACCTTGGGATGTGCAATGTCCATTTCAAGCGTTTTAGGGGGTTTTCGCGCCTAACTTCTACAAAAGCGATCTATTATATGTTTTTAAAGCTCCATCATGTAATATTTTATGCATTTAAAAGCTTTTTAGGTCTTGGTAGCTAACGTTTAGATATGACAAGGTCACTTTGGGATGTGAAATGGCTTATTTGGGGCGTTTTAGGGGGTCTTCACATCAACTTCTACAAACTCGACCTGTTATATGTTTTTAAAGCTTCATCATGTCATATATTATGTATTTAAGCTTTTTAGGTCTTTGTTGCTCACGTTTAGACACGACAAGGTCACTTTGGGACGTAAAATGGCCATTTAGATGACCGGAGCAAAAAATCCATTTTTTGTGGGAAAATGGACTTTTTGCTCCGGTCATTTAAAGAACCGGAGCAAAACGTCCCCTTTTTTTTGGTGGGAAATAGACTTTTTGCTCCGGTCATTTGAAGAGCAGAAGCAAAAAGGGGGGTTTTCACCGGAGCAAATGTGGTTTTTTCCACTAGTGAGTTCTTACATAATGTTCGGCGTTATTTGTGGGATAACCCTAATCTGTTTCGTGAGTGTGCAGATGGCTTATATTGCAGGTGTATGCCAAATTGGGATGTCTATAGTGTTTTGCACCATTGCCACTCTTCACCCTATAGAGGACATGCTGGATGCGCCAAAACGATGTTTAAGGTATTGCAATCCGGTTTTTATTGGCCTACGATACTCAAGGATGCTATAGATTTTGTCATGCCTTGTGATTCGTGCCAACAAACAGGTAATATGTCAAAAAAGCATGAAATGCCTCAAACAGGTATCTTAGAAGTTGAAATTTCGATGTTTGGGGTATTGATTATATGGGTCCCTTCCCTTCTTCTAATGGTAATCGTTTTATATTGGTCGCTGTGGATTATGTTTCTATGTGGGTGGAAGCAATTGCTTCCCCCCATAGTGATGCTAACACCGTTTTAAGAATGTTGAAGCAGGTTATTTTTCCTAAGTTCGGAGTCCCTAGAGTTATCATCAGTGATGGGGGAACGCACTTTCATGAGAAAAGGTTGGATAAGCTGCTAGAGAAATACGGTGTTTACCACATGACAGGATTGGCATATCACCCACAAACCAATGGTCAAGGCGAGGTTTCAAATCGAGAAATCAAGTCCATTCTAGAGAAGACGGTTGCAAAATCGAGAAAAGATTGGAGTAGCAAGCTTCATGATGCTTTATGGGCGTATAGAACAACATTTAAGACTCCAATTGGCACTTCCCCATATAGATTGGTTTATGGAAAAGCATGCCATCATTGAGTAGAACTTGAATACAAAGCTTATTGTGCAATCAAGGATTTAAACATGGATGCTAAGCTTGCCGGTGAAAAATAGTTGCTACAGTTGAATGAATTGGATGAATTTCAGCTAGGAGCATATGATAGTGCCTAACTCTACAAAGAAAAGCCGAAAAGATGGCACCACAAACGAATAAGGAAAAGGGAGCTTCAAGTCAGGGATAAGGTTCTATTGTTTAATTGAAGACTTCGATTATTCCCTGGAAAGCTAAAATCTAGATGGAGTGGCCCCTTTACAGTGATAAATGTTAGCAAATTTGGCTATTTTTAAGTTCAAAGCGAAAAGGGTGAAGTATTCAAGGTTAACGGTCAAAGGTTGAAGCCATACTATGAAGGAGATGTCATCGGTTTGGTTGAAGTCATCTAACTCGATGATCCTAAAACATCTTGATCACTAATGTGGCTATGGTCAAGCTAGTGACCTTAAAACAGCGCTCCTCGGGAGGCAACCCGAGCTTTCTATCCCTTTCTTTCTCTTTTTTTGTGTTTTTGTGTGGTTTCGTTCGTTTTTCGTAGTTTAGTTTAGCTTTTGTTTTAATTTTGTGAAGCCTAGCTAATGGTCTAAGTGTCTCATTGCATAATTGGGGAAATTAAGGAGAGTTTAAGATTTAAAACGTGCTTAAGAATTAATTAATTATAATAATTTATAATATAAGTCATTAATTAAGGAGAAAAAGAAGAAAATCAGTAAAACACCTCTGCAGAGTCACCATGCGGACGCAGCGTTCAAAACCCCTGCTCCTCTATGCGCCCGCATTTTAAAACAGAGAGTTTGAAATTTTATGCAGACCACACCTGCGGGCGCAGCAGCCAAACCCCCGTTGTTCCCTGCGGGCGCAGCAAGCCTCTGCGGTAACCCGTTCGTTTTTTTTTCTTTTTTTTTGTTTTTCTCGCGTGGCCTTATAATCATTCACCCGTTTTTTTTACTCGCCCCCCCCCCCTCCCCCCCTTTCATTATTACTATCCTTATGTTATTATTATTATTATATCTTTTTATTATTAATATTATTATTTTTTTCATCCTTTAATCTCCTAAACCTCTAAACCTCACCTAATCTCTCCTAATCTATCTTCTTCCTCCTCCCTCACACCATTAAAACCCCAAAAACATTCAACTCCAAATCACCATAACTCACTCCATAGTACTCCAAAATCACTTCAAATTTTGACAAAACACTGCTCTCAGTACTCTAAACAATCTCTTTGAGTTAAAATTCGAAAAAAATCAACAAATTGCAAAACCTAGGGCTCAAAAATTCGAATCACTTTTCGGTTTGATTTTTGGGTTGCTACTTCAATTTTCTTGAAATTTCTTTCTCTACTATCATCTACTAAGGTATAACTTCCTTTTTATCCAATTTTTATGAAGTTTTATGAAGCTTTCATGAATTTCTAATTTTAGAGTATTTTTAGTACGAATTCAATTTCTAATTCTAAACTTGATTGTTGTTGTTCATGAGTGCTTAATAGTTATTTTTATGCTTCATTATCATGTTTAGAATTTTTAATTGTGAGTAATTGGAAGTTTTGTGCTATATTGTTGAGTAAGAGTTTTCATGAAATTTTTTATGATTGTTCATGAATTTTTTGAGAATTAGGAGTGCTAACTAGTTAAATTCTTGCTTAATGTCTTTATAATGCTTAAAATCATGCTTTGAATTACTTCATGGCTCACTTTGAAATCCAGCTTTGCTCATAAATTTTCATTAGCAACTTTTATATTGAACTTCATGCTTAAAAATTGGTTAATATTTTCTATTCATCTTAACTAGTTCATCTCTAATTGCTCTTAATTCATTGGAGTTGTTTGGGTGATGTTAACTGCTCAATGGTTGGATTTATATTATGGTGGAAGTTGGTTTTTGGTGTTGCAATTGATGATCCTTTGCGAATATGAGCTTGTAAATGTTGGTTTTGAAGGCATAGTATACAAGTAACACTTAGAGTTTGGATGTTATTTGGTTGCACTCTTGGATTTAGATGATTAGAATTTTGTAGTTCTCATTGGTTTAGTTGCATTTAGAAACGGGTCATGCCGAAATTTCCGCAAAGTCTTGTTTGTAACTTATAATGTATGATGACTACAATGCCTTGTTTTTTTTTTTTTTTGTCATGCTATTACATCCCATGATTCCTTATGCTTTCATGATTGGCATGATTTTGGTTTCGAGACTTGCTTCAATAGAATGCTAATCCTTGTTTTTCATGCATGTGTTTTTTAGGATAATGAGGAAATCCATTGGCAAATTACTTGGTGGAGGCCCCAAGAAATCATAGAAAACCGAAGTATCCTCTTCAGCTTCCAAGGGAAAGCAACCATCGTCCTCCAGAACACCGCCTCAAAACAGACAGGAAAGGAAAAAATGTTATGAAAAGATTTCCAAGAGAACAATCAGATCCACATGGTTCTTCCACAAAGACACATGTGACAAGCTTGGTATTACAAATCAGGTGATGAGAATAGCCTATCGTATTGGATGGGGAACTGGATTAATGCTACCATGCCCGGTCCTGATGGCAAACCCAACAGGTCCCACGCACATACAAAGAGCTCACACTTGAGTTCCTATCCAGTTACCATTTCCATGTTACCCAGGATTCTCCTACAGCTGAAAGAAAGACACACATCAGCTTCACCATCTTCGGACAGCACTATAAGATGGATGTAGATGAATTAAATGAGAGGTTCCTATGAAATCCCGAAAATGCGGTGTGGTCTACAGCAGAGCATGAGTGGGGACCATATTTTGAGGGAGCTTGGTAGGAGTGAATTACTGATGGCAGTTCCCCCTTCACATCTACCACTACTAAAGCATCGGAGGTCCAGCATCTTGCCCTATGGTACTTTGTGAGGATTGTGGTTTACTGCCTATTTTCGAGAGGAGAATTAGGTCACGACTACCCTGATTAGATTAGATTATTGTGGATCGTGACAGAAGGATATGCCAGACAGCCTCTCCATTTTAACTTCGGGTTCTTTCTAGCTCGCCGGTTTGCTGAGATTGCAGAGGGGAATACTAACACCGGCACTATTTACATAGGTAGCATGTTCACATGGTTGGCCCACACTCTAGGTCATACTGAGGAGATCTACCAGCTAAAACCCGATCGAGGAGAACCCCTACCTCTGACACTACGGCTCTGAGAGCTGCTAACTTCCTGAGACATTATCAAAGAGGGCATAGAGAGAGATTTGTTTGGTGCGTTCGGGAAATTTCATGGTGTTACCTGCCTAGTGCCTATGTTAAGCACACCAATCAGCAGCATCTAGACGGCCAAAACCCTTGGAGGATTCCACCTAACAACATCCCACTACAGGAGAGGGCGGACTCCGAGAAGAGAGCGGTCAAGATGGTCTACCTGATCTAGCAGGCAGACGGCCAACCCCAGCGTCCTCCAGCTCCACCACGACCTGAGCCACCGAGACATAACTATGCTAGTCGTTCCTCCTCCACCTTCGATTTGACTCCCCTGATGAACCGGCTCGATGATATGCATTTCTATAACCAGCAGCGGTTTGACTGAGTAGATCATTCACTTCAAGGACTCCGTTCCGATGTTGACCTACTGCAGAGAGTCCAGTGGATGGAGCACATGAGCAATGTTGAGGCTAGAACAGTTTAACGATTCCCGAACCACCCTAACTAGCCACCAACATATGACCCTAGCACCGAGCCTACCTCCAATCCCTATCAGCCGTTTTATGACCAGTATTATCCTAGGTACTGAGGACCCGGTCAGTAGAGCACGGCTTCACCTCCTTCCTATGTTTTGCAAGGTTATTTGTCCCGGGACGGGACAAAATTTTGTTTAGGGGGGAAATTTATGTATTTTTGTATATTTTTGCTTAGTTTTCTTTTATTTTTGTTTTCTTTTTCCTCTTATTTTTACCATTTTCTTTGGAGATTGGTTTGTTTCTTTCCTTTTTCTAGACTTATTTCAAGCTGGATGTATTATTGATTCGGTACTTAGTTGGACTCTTGTTAGGAATTGATACTGGTTTGTTTAGATCATTCCAACCTCTCTTTTGTTTTGTTTTGTGTGCTTAGTTAGCTTATGCATTTAATCTTTGTAGGTCTTGGTTTCTCACATTTAGACACGACAAGGTCACAGTGGGACGTGAAATGGCCATTTCGGGGCGTTTTAGCGGGTTTGCGCAATTTACTTCTACAAACGCGACCTGTTATATGTTTTTAAAGCTCCATCAACACATATACTATGCATTTAAGCTACTTAGGTCTTGGTGGCTCATGTTTAGACACGAAAAGGTCACTTTTAGACGTGAAATGGATGTTTTGGGGCGTTTTAGGAAGTTTTCACGCTTAACATCTACCAAAGCAACCTGTTATATATTTTTAAACCTCCATCATGTCATATATTATGCATTTAAGCTTTTTAGGTCTTGGTTACTCACGTTTAGACACGAAAAGGTCACTTTGGGACTTGAATTGGCCATTTAGGTGCATTTTAGGGGGTTTTCGCATGCAACTTCTACAACAGCGACCTTTATATTCTTTTAAAGCTCCATCATGTCATATATTATGCAATTAAGATTTTTAGGTTTTGGTTGCTCACGTTTAGGCACGACAAGATCACTTTGGGACGTGAAATGGCCATTTCGGGGCGTTTTAGGGGGTTTTCTCATCTAACTTCTACAAACACGACCTGTTACGTGTGTTTAAAGCTCCATCACGTCATATATTATGCATTAAAGCTTTTTAGGTCTTTGTTGCTCACGGTTAGATAGGACAAGGTCATTTTGGGATGTGAAATGGCTATTTCGGGGCTTTTTAGGTCTTGGTTCCTGACGTTTAGACATGATAAGGTTATTTGAGACGTGAAATGGCCTTTTCGAGGCGTTTTAGGGGGTTTTCGCATCAATTTCAACAAACGCGACCTGTTGTATGTTGTTACAGCTCCATGATGTCATATATTATGCAATTAAGCTCTTTAGATTTTGGTTACTCACGTTTAGACACGACAATGTCACTTTGGGACGTGAAATGGCCATTCCGGGGCGTTTTAGGGGGCTTTCGCATCAACTTCTACAAACCCGACCTGTCATATCCTTTTAAAGCTCCATCATGTCATATATTATGCAATTAAGCTTTTTATGTTTTGGTTGTTCTTGTTTAGACACGACAACATCACTTTGGGATGTGAAATGACCATTAAGGGGCGTTTAGGTGGTTTTCTCATCTAACTTCTACAAATGCAACCTGTTATGTGTTTTTAAAGCTCCATCATGTCATATATTATGCATTTAAGCTTTTTACGTCTTGGTTTCTCACGTTTAGACACGACAAAGTCACGGTGGGACATGAAATGGCCATTTCAGGGCTTTTACGGGGTTTTCGTGCCTAACTTCTACAAAAGCGACCTGTTATATGTTGTTAAAGCTCTATCATGTCATATTTTATGCAATTGAAAGCAGGTCTTGGTAGCTCACAATAAGACACAACAAGGTAACTTTGGGTGGTGAAATGGCAATTTCGGGGCATTTTAGGGGGGCTTTCTCATCTAACTTCTACTAACGCAATCTGTTATGTGTTTTTCAAACTCCATCATGTCATATATTATATATTTAAGCTTTTTAGGTCTTGATTACTGACGTTTAGACATGACAAGGTCACTTTGAGACGTGAAATGGACATTTCGGGGCTTTTTAGGGGGTTTTCGCATCAATTTCTACAAACGCGACCTGTTATATGTTTTTAAAACTCCATCATGTCATATAAATACGCATTTAAGTTTTTGGCTCTTGGTAGCTCATGTTTAGACACGACAAAGTCACTTTGGGACGTGAAATGGCCATTTTCGAGTGTTTTAGGGGGTTTTCGCTCCTAACTTCTGCAAAAGCGAACTGTAATATGTTTTTAAAGCTCCATCATGTCATGGTTTATGTATTTAAAAGCGTTTTAAGTCTTGGTAGCTCACGTTTAGACATGACAAGGTCACTTTTGGTCGGGAAATGACCATTTTTGGGCATTTTAGGGGGTTTCGCATGAACTTCAACAAACGCGACCTATTATATGTTATTAAAGCTCCATCATGTCAGATATTATGCAATTAAGCTTTTCATGTTTTGGTTGCTCACGTTTAAACATGACAAGGTCTCTTTGGGATGTGAAATGACCATTTTGGGGCATTTTAGGGGGTTCTCGCATCAACTTCTACTAACGCGACCTGTTATATGCTTTTTCATGTCCTATATTATGCAATTATGCTTTCTACGTCTTGGGATCTCACGTTTAAAAACGATATGGTCACTTTGGGACGTGAAATGACCAGTTCGAAGCATTTTAGGGGGTTTTTGCGCATAACTTCTACAAAATAGACCTTTTATATTTTTAAAAGCTCAATCATGTCATATATTATGCATTTATGCTTTTTAGGTCTTGGTTGGTCACGTTTAGACATGACAAGGTCACTTTGAGACACGAAATGGTCATATCGCGTCGATTCAGGGGGTTTTCGCATCAACTTCGGCAAACGCGACCTGTTAAATGTTTTTAAAGCTCAATCATGTCACATATTATGCATTTAGGCTTTTTAAGTCTTGGTTGCTCACGTTTAGAAATGACAAGGTCACTTTGGGACGTGAAATGGCCATTTCGGTGCGTTTTAGCGGGTTTTCCGTCCTAACTTCTACAAAAATGACCTTGTATATATTTTTAAAGCTCCATCATGTCATAAATTATGCATTTAAGCTTTTTAGGTCTTGGTAGCTCATGTTTAGACATGACAAGGACACTTTGGTACGTGAAATGGCCATTTCGGGTCGTTTTAGGGTGTTTTCGCATCTAAATTCTACAAACGCAACCTTTTATATGTTTTTAAAGCTCCATCATGTCATATATTATGCATTTAAGATTTTTAGGTCTTGGTTACTAACTTTTAGACACGACCAGATCACTTTGTGACGTGAAATGCCCATTACGGGGCGTTTTAGGGGGTTTTCGCATCAACTACTACAAACACGACCTGTTATATGTTTTTAAAGCTCTATCATGTCATATATTATGCATTTAAGCTTTTTCGGTCTTGGTTGCTTACGTTTAGACACAACAAGGTCACTTTGGGATGGAAAATGGCCATTTAGAAACATTTTAGGGGGTTTCGCATCTAAGTTTTACAAACGCGACCTGTTATATGCTTTTAAAACTCCATCATGTCATATATTAGGCAATTAAGCTCTTTAGGCTTTCGTTGCTCACTTATAGACACGAGAAGATCACCTTCGAGCGTGGAATGGCCATTTCGTGGTGTTTTAGGGGTTTTTCGCTCCTAACCTCTTCAAAAGTGAGTTTTTATATTTTTTAAAGCTCCATCACGTCATATATTATGCATTTAAGTTTTTCAGGTCTCGGTTGCCCTTGTTTAGACACGACAAGATCACTTTGGGAGATGAAATGGCCATTTCGGGCCGGTTTAGGAGGTTTTCTCATCTAACTTCTACAAACACCACCTGTTACGTGTTTTTAAAGCTCCATCATGTCATATATTTTGCATTTAAGGTTTTAATGTCCTGGTTACTCACGTTTAGACACGACAAGGTCTCTTTGGGACGTGAAATGGTTCGGGGCGTTTTATGGGGTTTTCGTGCCGAAATTCTTCAAAAGCGACCTGTTATATGCTTTTAAAAATCCATCAAGTCATGTTTTATACATTTCAAAGCTTTTTAGGTCTTGGTGGTTGACGTCTAGACACGACAGAACACTTTGCGACATGTAATGGCAGTTTCAGATCGTTGTAGGGGGTTTTCTCATCTAACTTCTACAAACGCCACCTGTAATGTATTTTTAAAGCTCCATCATGTCATTTATTATGCATTTAAGGTTTTTAGGTCTTGGTTCCTAACGTTTAGACATGACAAGGTTATAAGAGACATGAAATGGCCTTTTCGAGGCGTTTTAGGGGTTTTCGCATCAACTTCTACAAACGCGACCTGATATATGTTTTTGAAGCTCCATCATGTCATGTAATATGCATTCAAGCTGTGTAGGACTTGGTTACACACACTTAAACACGACAAGGTAACTTTGGGACGTGAAATGGACATTTCGGGATGTTTTAGGGGTTTTTGGCGCCTAACTCCTACAAAAGTGACGTTTTATATTTTTAACGCTCCATCATGTCATATATTATGCATTTAAGCTTTTTCGGTTTTGGTTGCTCACGTTTAGACACGACATGGTCACTTTGGGACATGAAATGGCAATTTCGGAACGTTTAAGGGGGTTATCTCATCTAAGTTCTACAAACGCGACCTGTTATGTGTTTTTCAAGCTCCGTCATATCATTTATTATGCATTTAAGCTTTTTAGGTCTTCGCTGCTAACGTTTAGACATGACAAGGTCACTTTGAGACATGAAATGGCCATTTTGGGGCACTTTTGGGGGTTTTCACATCAACTTCTACAAACGCAACGTGTTAAATGTTTTTGAAGCTCTATCATGTGATATATTATGCATCTAAGCTTTTTAGGTCCTTGTTGTTCACGGTCAGACACAACAATTTCACTTTGGGATGTGAAATGGCTATTTCTGGGCATTTTTGACGATTTCTCGCCTAACTTTTACAAAACTGATCTTTTATATTTTTTAAAGCTCCAACATCTCATATATTATACATTAAAGCATTTTAGGTCTTGGTTGCTCATGTTTAGACACGACAAGATCACCTTGGGACGTGTAATGTCCATTTCGAGCGTTTTAGGGATTTTCGCGCCTAACTTCTACAAAAGCGATCAATTATATGTTTTTAAATCTCAGTCATGTCATATTTTATGCATTTAAAAGCTTTTTAGGTCTTGGTAGCTAACGTTTAGATATGACAAGGTCACTTTGGGATGTGAAATGGCTTATTTGGGGCGTTTTAGGGGGTCTTCGCATCAACTTCTACAAACGTGACCTGTTATATGTTTTTAAAGCTTCATCATGTCATATGTTATGCATTTAAGGTTTTTAGGTCTTGGTTGCTCACTTTTAGACACAATAAGGTCACTTTGGGACGTAAAATGGCCATTTAGAGGCATTTTAGGGGGTTTTCGCATCTAAGTTTTACAAACGCGACCTGTTATATGCTCTTAAAACTCCATCATTTCATATATTATGCAATTAAGCTCTTTATGTTTCGTTTCTCACTTTTAGCCACGAGAAGATCACCTTGGGACGTGAAATGGCCATTTCATGGCGTTTTAGGGGGCTTTCGCTCCTAACTTCTTCAAAAGTGACTTTTTATATTTTTTAAAGCTCCATCATGTCATATATTATACATTTAAAAGCTTCTTAGGTCTTGGTGGCTGACGTTTAGACATGATAAGATCACCTTGTGACATGAAATGGCAATTTCGAATCGTTGTAGGGGGTTTTCTCATCTAACTTCTACAAACGCGACCTGTTATGTGTTTTTAAAGCTCCATCATGTTAATTATTATGCATTTAAGCTTTTTAGGTCTTGGTTCCTGATGTTTAGACATGATAAGGTTATTTGAGAAGTGAAATGGCGTTTTCGAAGCGTTTTAGGGGGTTTTCGCATCAATTTCAACAAACGCGACATGTTATATTTTGTTAAAGCTCCATGATGTCATATATTATGCAATTAAGCTTTTTATATTTTGGTTGGTCACGTTTAGACACGACAATGTCACTTTGGGACGTGAAATGGCCATTCCGGGGCGTTTTAGGGGGTTTTCGCATCAACTTCTGCAAACCCGACCTGTTATATGCTTTTAAAGCTCCATCATGTCATACATTATGCAATTAAGCTTTTTATGTTTTGGTTGTTCTTGTTTAGACACGACAAGATCACTTTGGGATGTGAAATGACCATTTGGGGGCGTTATAGGGGGTTTTCTCATGTAACTTCTACAAATGCAACCTGTTATGTGTTTTTAAAGCTCCATCATGTCATATATTATGCATTAAGCTTTTTAGGTCTTGGTTTCTCACGTTTAGACACGACAAGGTCACGGTGGTACATGATATTGCCATTTCAGGGCGTTTACGGGGTTTTCGTGCCTAACTTCTACAAAAGCGACCTGTTATATGTTGTTAAAGCTCTATCATGTCATATTTTATGCAATTAAAAGCAGATCTTGGTAGCTCACAATAAGAAACAACAAGGTAACTTTGGGTGGTGAAATGGCAATTTCGAGGCGTTTTAGGGGGCTTTCTCATCTAACTTCTACTAATGCAACCTGTTATGTGTTTTTAAAGCTCCATCATGTCATATATTATACATTGAAGCTTTTTAGGTCTTGGTTGCTTTCGGTTAGACATGACAAGGTCACTTTGAGACGTGAAATGGCCATTTCGG
This sequence comes from Suaeda aralocaspica, assembly GCA_016808085.1. NCBI lineage: Eukaryota > Viridiplantae > Streptophyta > Magnoliopsida > Caryophyllales > Amaranthaceae > Suaeda > Suaeda aralocaspica. Next base: position 912,619 of record PYUH01000248.1, on the reverse strand, counting down.
GGCGTTTTAGGGGGTTTTCAGATAATTTCTACAAACGCGACCTGTTATATGTTTTTAAAACTCCATTATGTCATATAAATACGCATTTAAGTTTTTGGCTCTAGGTAGCTCATGTTTAGACACGACAAAGTCACTTTAGGACGTGAAATGGCCATTTCAAGTGTTTTAGGGGGTTTTCGCTCCTAACTTCTGCAAAAGCAAACTGTAATATGTTTTTAAAGCTCCATCATGTCATGGTTTATGCATTTAAAAGCATTTTAAGTCTTCGTAGCTCACGTTTAGACATGACCAGATCACTTTTGGTCGGGAAATGGCCATTTCGGGGTGTTTTAGGGGGTTTTCGCATCAACTTCAACAAACGCGGCCTGTTATATGTTATTAAAGCTCCATCATGTCAAATATTATGCTATTAAGCTCTTTAGGCTTTCGTTGCTTACATTTCGTGGTGTTTTAGGAGGTTTTCGCTTCTAACTTCTTCAAAAGTGACTTTTTATATTTTTTTAAAGGTCCATCACGTCATATATTATGCATTTAAGCTTTTTAGGTCTTGGTTGCCCTTATTTAGACACGACAAGATCACTTTGGGAGATGAAATGGCCATTTCGGGCCATTTTAGGGGGTTTTCTCATCTAACTTCTACAAACACCACCTGTTATGTGTTTATAAAGCTCCATCATGTCATATATTTTGCATTTAAGGTTTTAATGTCCTGGTTACTCACGTTTAGACACAACAAGGTCTCTTTGGGACGTGAAATGGCCATTTCGGGGTGTTTTATGGGGTTTTCGCGCCGAAATTCTACAAAAGCGACCTGTTATATGCTTTTAAAGACCAAGTCATGTTTTATACATTTCAAAGCTTTTTAGGTCTTGGTGGCTGACGTTTAGACAAGACAGAACACTTTGTGACATGAAATGGCAATTTTGGATCGTTGTAGGGGGGTTTCTCATCTAACTTTTACAAACGCCACCTGTAATGTGTTTTTAAAGCTCCATCATGTCAATTATTATACATTTAAGGTTTTTAGCTCTTGATTCCAAACGTTTAGACATGACAAGGTTATAAGAGTCGTGAAATGGCCTTTTCGAGGCGTTTTAAGGGTTTTCGCATCAACTTCTACAAACGCGACCTGATATATATATTTTTGAAGCTCCATCATGTCATGTAATATGCATTCAAGCTTTTTAGGACTTGGTTACTCACACTTAGACACGACAAGGTCACTTTGGGACGTGAAATGGACATTTCGGGATGTTTTAGGGGTTTTTGGCGTCTAACTCCTACAAAAGTGCCGTTTTATATTGATAACGCTCCATCATGTCATATATTATGCATTTAAGCTTTTTAGGTTTTGGTTGCTCACGTTTAGACATGACATGGTCACTTTGGTACGTGAAATGGCAATTTCGGAACGTTTAAGGGGGTTATCTCATCTAAGTTCTACAAACGAGACCTGTTATGTGTTTTTAAAGCTCCGTCATGTAATTTATTATGCATTTAAGCTTTTTAGGTTTTTGCTGCTAACGTTTTGACATGACAAGGTCACTTTGAGACATGAAATGGCCATTTTGGGGCATTTTTGGGGGTTTTCACATCAACTTCTACAAACGCAACCTGTTAAATGTTTTTGAAGCTCCATCTTGTCATATATTATGCATCTAAGCTTTTTTGGTCCTTGTTGCTCACGGTCAGACACGACATGGTCACTTTGGGATGTGAAATGGCTATTTCGGGGCATTTTTGACGATTTCTCGCATAACTTTTACAAAACTGATCTTTTATATTTTTTAAAGCTCCAACATGTCATATATTATACATTTAAGCATTTTAGGTCTTGGTTGCTCATGTTTAGACACGACAAGATCACCTTGGGACGTGTAATGTCCATTTCGAGCGTTTTAGGGGTTTTTCGCGCCTAACTTCTACAAAAGCGATCTATTATATGTTATTAAAGCTCCGTCATGTCATATTTTATGCATTTAAAAGCTTTTTAGGTGTTGGTAGCTCACGTTTAGATATGACAAGGTCACTCTGGGACGTGAAATGGCCATTTTGGGGCGTTTTAGGGGGTCTTCGCATCAACTTTTACAAACGCGACCTGTTATATGCTTTTAAAGCTTCATCATGTCATATGTTATGCATTTAAGCTTTTTAGGTCTTGGTTGCTCACGTTTATACACAATAAGGTCACTTTGGGACGTAAAATGGCCATTTAGAGGCATTTTAGGGGGTTTTCGCATCTAAGTTTTACAAACGCGGCTTGTTATATGCTTTTAAAACTCCATCATGTCATATATTATGCAATTAAGCTCTTTGGGTTTTCGTTGTTCACTTTTAGACACGAGAAGATCACCTTGGGACGTGAAATGGCCATTTCATGGCGTTTTAGGGGGCTTTCACTCCTAACTTCTTCAAAAGTGACTTTTTATATTTTTTAAAGCTCCATCATGTCATATATCATACATTTAAAAGCTTTTTAGGTCTTGGTGGCTGACGTTTAGACACGATAAGTTCACTTTGCGACATGAAATGGCAATTTCGGATCGTTGTAGGGGGTTTTCTCATCCAACTTCTACAAACGCGACCTGTTATGTGTTTTTAAAGCTCCATCATGTCAATTATTATGCATTTAAGCTTTTTAGGTCCTGGTTCCAGACGTTTAGACATGACAAGGTTATTTGAGACGTGAAATGGCCTTTTCGAGGCGTTTTAGGGGTTTTCGCATCAATTTAAACAAAAGCGACCTGTTATATGTTGATAAAGCTCCATGATGTCATATATTATGCAATTAAGCTTTTTTGATTTTGGTTGGTCACGTTTAGACACGACAATGTCACTTTGGGACGTGAAATGGCAATTCCGGGGCGTTTTAGGGGGTTATCGCATCAACTTCTGCAAACCCGACCTGTTATATGCTTTTAAAGCTCCATCATGTCATATATTAAGCAATTAAGCTTTTTATGTTTTGGTTGTTCTTGTTTAGACACGACAAGATCACTTTGGGATGTGAAGTGACCATTTGGGGGCGTTTTAGGGGGTTTTCTCATGTAACATCTACAAATGCAACCTGTTATGTGTTTTTAAAGCTCCATCATGTCATATATTATAAATTAAGGTTTTTAGGTCTTGGTTTCTCACGTTTAGACACGACAAGGTCACGGTGGTACATGATATTGCCATTTGAGGGCGTTTACGGGGTTTTCGTGCCTAACTTCTACACAATCGACCGGTTATATGTTGTTAAAGCGCTATCATGTCATATTTTATGCAATTAAAAGCAGGTCTTGGTAGCTCACAATAAGACACAATAAGGTAACTTTGGGTGGTGAAATGGCAATTTCGGGGCGTTTTAGGGGGCTTTCTCATCTAACTTCTACTAACGCAACCTGTTATGTGTTTTTAAAGCTCCATCATGTCATATATTATACATTGAAGCTTTTTAGGTCTTGGTTGCTTTCGGTTAGACATGACAAGGTCACTTTGAGACGTGAAATGGCCATTTCGGGGCGTTTTAGGGGGTTTTCGCATCAATTTCTACAAACGCGAACTGTTATATGTTTTTAAAACTCCATCATGTCATATAAATACGCATTTAAGTTTTTGGCTCTTGGTAGCTCATGTTTAGACACGACAAAGTCACTTTGTGACGTGAAATGGCCATTTCAAGTGTTTTAGGGGGTTTTCGCTCCTAACTTCTGCAAAAGCGAACTGTAATATGTTTTTAAAGCTCCATCATGTCATGGTTTATGCATTTAATAGCGTTTTAAGTCTTGGCAGCTCACGTTTAGACATGACAAGGTCACTTTTGGTCGGGAAATGGCCATTTCGGGGTGTTTTAGGGGGTTTTCGCATCAACTTCAACAAACGCGGCCTGTTATATGTTATTAAAGCTCCATCATGTCAAATATTATGCAATTGAGCTTTTCATGTTTTGGTTGCTCACGTTTAGACACGACAAGGTCTGTTTGGGACGTGAAATGGCCATTTTGGGGCTTTTTAGGGGGCTCTCGCATCAACTTCTACAAACGCGACCTGTTATATGCTTTTAAAGCTCCTTCATGTCATATATTATGCATTTAAGCTTTTTAGGTCTTGGTTTCTCACGTTTAGACACGACAAGGTCACTTTGGGACGTAAAATGGCCATTAAGAGGCATGTTTGGGGGTTTTCGCATCTAACTTTTACAAACGCCACCTGTTATATGCTTTTAAAGCTCCATCATGTTATATATTATGCAATTAATATTTTTAGGTCTTGGTTTCTCACGTAGACACTATACGGTAACTTTGGGACGTGAAATGGCCATTTTCAGGGCGTTTTCGGGGGTTGTCGCGCCTAAATTCTACCAAAGCGACCTGTTTGTTTTAGCGGGTTTTCGCTCCTAAATTCTAAAAAAGTGAACTTGTATATATTTTTAAAGCTCCATCATGTCGTATATTATGCATTAAACTTCTTAAGGTCTTGGTTGCTAACGTTTAGACATGACAAGGTCACTTTGGTACGTGAAATGGCCATTTTGGGTCGATTTAGGGTGTTTTTGCATCTAAATTCTACAGACGCGACCTGTTATATGTTTTAAAAGCTTCGTCATGTCATATATTATGCATTTGAGCTTTTTAGGTTTTGGTAACTAACGTTTAGGCATGACAAGATCACTTTTGGGATGTGAAATGGCCATTATGGGGCGTTTTAGGGGGTTTTCGCATCAACTTCTACAAACGCGATCTGTTATATGTTATTAAAGCTCCATCAAGTCGTATATTATGCATTTAAGTCTTTTAGGTCTCGGTTCCTCACGTTTAAACACGACAAGGTCACTTTGGGACGTAAAATGGCCATTCAGGGGCATTTTAGGGGGTTTTCACTTCAACTTCTACAAACACGACCTGTTATATGCTTTTATAGCTCCTTCATGTCATATATTATGCAATTGAGCTTTTTAGGTCATGTTAGCTCACGTTTAGACACGACAAGGTCACTTTGGGACGTGAAATGGCCATTTCGAAGCGTTTAGGGGGTTTATGCGCGTAACTTCTACAAAAGAGACCTTTTATATTTTTAAAACGACAATCATGTAATATATTATTTATTTATGCTTTTAAGGTCTTGGTTGTTAACGTTTAGACATGACAAGATCAATTTGAAACGCGAAATGGCCATGACGGAGCGTTTAGGGGGTTTTAGCATCAACTTCTGCAAACGGGACCTGTTATATGTTTTTAAAGCTCCATCATGTCATATATTATGCATTTAAGCTTTTTATGTATTGATTACTCACGTTTAGACATGACAAGGTCACTTTGAGACGTGAAACTACTATTTCGTGTCGTTTTAGGGGGTTATCACATCAACTTTTACAAACGCGACCTGTTATATGTTTTCAAAGCTCCATCGTGTCAGCTATTATGCAATTAAGCTTTTTAATTTTTCGTTGCTCACGCTTAGACATGACAACGTCACTTTGGGACGTGTAATGGCCATTTTGGGGCGTTTTACGGGGTTTTAGCATCAACTTCTACAAACGCGACCTGTTATATGTTTTTAAAGCTCCCTCATGTTATATATAATGCATCATGACAAGGTCACTTTGGGACATAAAATGGCCATTAAGGGGCATTTTAGGGGGTTTTCGCATCAACTTCTACAAACGCGACCTATTATATGTTTTTAAAGCTCCATCATGTTATATATTATGCAATTAAGCTTTTTAGGTCTTGGTTTCTCACGTTTAGACACTATAAGGTCACTTTGGGACGTGAAATGGCCATTTCAGGGCGTTTTAGGGGGTTATAGCGCCTAAATTCTACCAAAGCGACCTGTTATATGTTTTAGCGGGTTTTCGCGCCTAAATTCTACAAAAGTAAACTTGTATATATTTTTAAAGCTCCATCATGTCGTATATTATGCATTTAAGCTCTTAAGGTCTTGGTAGCTCACGTTTAGACATGACAAGGTCACTTTGGTACATGAAATGGCCATTTCTGGTCGATTTAGGGTGTTTTCGCATCTAACTTCTACAGACGACACCTGTTATATGTTTTAAAAGCTCCTTCATGTCACGTATTATGCATTTGAGCGTTTGAGGTCTTGGTTACTAACGTTTAGACACGACAAGATCACTTTGGGATGTGAAATGGCCATTATGGGGCGTTTTAGGGGTTTTCGCATCAACTTCTACAAACACGATCTGTTATATGTTTTTAAAGCTCCATCAAGCCGTATATTATGCATTTAGGCCTTTTAGGTGTCGGTTCCTCACGTTTAAACACGACAAGGTCATTTTGGGACGTAAAATGGCCATTTAGGGGCGTTTTAGGGGGTTTTCACCTCAACTTCTACAAACACGACCTGTTATATGCTTTTACAGCTCCTTAATGTCATATATTATGCAATTGAGCTTTTTAGGTCTTGTTAGCTCACGTTTAGACACGACAAGGTCACTTTGGGACGTGAAATGGCCATTTCGAAGCGTTTAGGGGGTTTCTGCGCCTAACTTCTACAAAAGTGACCTTTTATATTTTTAAAAGGACAATCACGTAATATATTATGCATTTATTCTTTTAAGGTCTTGGTTGTTCACCTTTAGACATGACAAGATCAATTTGAAACGCGAAATAGCCATGACGGAGCGTTTAGGGGGTTTTCGCATCAACTTCTGCAAACGCGACCTGTTATATGTTTTTAAAGCTCCATCATGTCATATATTATGCATTAAAGTTTTTTATGTATTGATAACTCACGTTTAGACATGACAAGGTCACTTTGAGAAGTGAAACGACCATCTCGGGTCGTTTTAGGGGGTTTTCACATCAACACTTACAAACTCGACTTGTTATATGTTTTCAACACTCCAGCATGTCATATATTATGCAATTAAGCTTTTTAATTTTTCGTTGCTCACGTTTAGGCACGACAAGGTCACTTTGGGACATGAAATGGCTATTTTGGGGCGTTTTAGGGGGTTTTCGCGTCAATTCTATAAAAGCGACCTGTTATATGTTTTTAAAGCTCCATCATGTTATATATTATGCATTTAAGCTTTTTAGGTTTTGGTTGCTCACGTCTAGACACGACAAGGTCACTTTGGGACGTAAAATGGCCATTAAGGGGCTTTTTAGGGGGTTTTCGCATCTAACTTTTACAAACGCGACCTGTTATATGCTTTTAAAGCTCCATCATGTTATATATTATGCAATTAAGCTTTTTAGGTCTTGGTTTCTCACGTTTAAACACTATAAGGTCACTTTGGGACGTGACATGGCATTTCAGGGCGTTTTAGGGGGTTGTCGCGCCTAAATTCTACCAAAGCGACCTGTTAGTTTTGGCGGGTTTTTGCGCCTAAATTCTAAAAAAGTGAACTTGTATATATTTTTAAAGCTCCCTCATGTCGTATATTATGCATTTAAGCTCTTAAGGTCTTGGTTGCTAACGTTTAGACATGACAAGGTCACTTTGGTACGTGAAATGGCCATTTCGGGTCGATTTAGGGTGTTTTCGCATCTAAATTGTACAGACGCGACCTGTTACATGTTTTAAAAGCTTCGTCATGTCATATATTATGCATTTGAGCTTTTTAGGTTTTGGTAACTAATGTTTAGGCATGACAAGATAACTTTTGGGATGTGAAATGGCCATCATGGGGCGTTTTAGGGGTTTTCGCATCAACTTCTACAAACGCGATCTATTATATGTTTTTAAAGCTCCATCAAGCCGTATATTATGCATTTAACCGTTTTAGGTGTCGCTTCCTCACGTTTAAACACGACAAGGTCTCCTTGGGACGTAAAATGGCCATTTAGGGGCGTTTTAGGGGGTTTTCACTTCAACTTCTACAAACACGACCTGTTATTTGCTTTTAAAGCTCCTTAATGTCATATTTTATGCAATTGAGCTTTTTAGGTCTTGTTAGCTCACGTTTAGACACGACAAGGTCACTTTGGGACATGAAATGGCCATTTCGAAGCGTTTAGGGGGTTTCTGCGCCTAACTTCTACAAAAGTGACCTTTTATATTTTTAAAAGGACAATCACGTAATATATTATGCATTTATGCTTTTAAGGTCTTGGTTGTTCACGTTTAGACATGACAAGATCAATTTGAAACGCGAAATTTCCATAACGGAGCGTTTAGGGGGTTTTCACATCAACTTCTGCAAACGTGACCTATTATCTGTTATTAAAGCTCCATCATGTCATATATAATGCATTTAAGCTTTTTATATATTGATTACTCAGGTTTAGACATGACAAGGTCACTTTGAGAAGTGAAATGACCATTTCGGGTCGTTTTAGGGGGTTTTCACATCAACATTTACAAACGCGACCTGTTATATGTTTTCAAAGCTCCATCATGTCATATATTATGCAATTAAGATTTTTAATTTTTCGTTGCTCACGTTTAGGCACGACAAGGTCACTTTGGGACGTGAAATGGCCATTTTGGGGCGTTTTAGGGGGTTTTCACATCAACTCTATAAACGCGACCTGTTATATGTTTTTAAAGCTCCATCACGTTATATATTATGCATTTAAGCTTTTTAGGTTTTGGTTGCTCACGTCTAGACACGACAAGGTCACTTTGGGACGTAAAATGGCCATTAAGGGGCATTTTAGGGGGTTTTCGCATTTAACTTTTACAAACGCGACCTGTTATATGCTTTTAAAGCTCCATCATGTTATATATTATGCAATTAAGCATTTTAGGTCTTGGTTTCTCACGTTTAGACACTATAAGGTCACTTTGGGATGTGAAATGGCCATTTCAGGGCGTTTTAGGGGGTTGTCGCGCATAAATTCTACCAAAGCGTCCTGTTAGTTTTAGCGGGTTTTCGCGCCTATATTCTAAAAAAGTGAACTTGTATATATTTTTAAAGCTCCATCATGTCGTATATTATGCATTTAAGCTCTTAAGGTCTCTGTTGCTAACGTTTAGACATGACAAGGTTACTTTGGTACGTGAAATGGACATTTCGGGTCGATTTAGGGTGTTTTCGCATCTAAATTCTACACACGCGATTTGTTATATGTTTTAAAAGCTTCGTCATGTCATATATTATGCATTTGAGCTTTTTAGGTTTTGGTAACTAACATTTAGGCATGACAAGATCACTTTTGGGATGTGAAATGGCCATTATGGGGCGTTTTAGTGGTTTTCGCCTCAACTTCTACAAACACGATATGTTATACGTTATTAAAGCTCCATCAAGCCGTATATTATGCATTTAAGCCTTTTAGGTCTCGGTTCCTCACGTTTAACCACGACAAGGTCACTTTGGGACATAAAATGGCCATTCAGGGGCGTTTTAGGGGGTTTTCACTTCAACTTCTACAAACACGATCTCTTATATGCTTTTAAAGCTCCTTCATGTCATATATTATGCAATAGAGCTTTTTAGATCTTGTTAGCTCACGTTTTGACACGACAAGGTCACTTTGGGACGTGAAATGGCCATTTCGAAGCGTTTAGGGGGTTTCTGCGCCTAACTTCTACAAAAGTGATCTTATATATTTTTAAAACGACAATCATGTAATATATTATTTATTTATGCTTTTAAGGTCTTGGTTGTTTACGTTTAGACATGACAAGATCAATTTGAAACGCGAAATGGCCAAGACGGAGAGTTTAGGGGGTTTTCGCATCAACTTCTGCAAACGCGACCTGTTATATGTTCTTAAAGCTCCATCATGTCATATATTATGCATTTAAGCTTTTTATGTATTGATTACTCACGTTTAGACATGACAAGGTCACTTTGAGACATGAAACGACCATTTCGGGTCGTGTTAGGGGGTTATCACATCAACTTTTACAAACGCGACCTGTTATATGTTTTCAAAGCTCCATCATGTCAAATATTATGCAATTAAGCTTTTTAATTTTTCGTTGCTCACGTTTAGACACGACAAGGTCACTTTGGGACGTGTAATGGCCATTTTGGGGCGTTTTAGGGGGTTTTCGCATCAACTTCTACAAACGCGACCTGTTATATGTTTTTAAAGCTCCATCATGTTATATATTATGCATTTAAGCTTTTTAGGTTTTGGTTGCTCACGTTTAGACATGACAAGGTCACTTTGGGACGTAAAATGGCCATTAAGGGGCATTTTAGGGGGTTTTTGCATCTAACTTTTACAAACGCGATCTGTTATATGGTTTTAAAGCTCCATCATGTTATATGTTATGCAATTAAGCTTTTTAGGTCTTGGTTTCTCACGTTTACACACTATAAGGTCACTTTGGGACGTGAAATGGCCATTTCAAGGCGTTTTAGGGGGTTGTCGCGCCTAAATTCTACCAAAGCGACCTATTATATGTTTTAGCGGGTTTTCGCGCCTAAATTCTACAAAATGTACTTCTATATATTTGTAATACTCCATCATGTCGTATATTATGCATTTAAGCTCTTAAGGTCTCGGTTGCTCACGTTTAGACATGACAAGGTCACTTTGGTACATGAAATGGCCATTTCTGGTCGATTTAGGGTGTTTTTGCATCTAAATTCTACAGACGCGACCTGTTATATGTTTTAAAAGCTTTGTCATGTCATTTATTATGCATTTGAGCTTTTTAGGTTTTGGTAACTAACGTTTAGGCATGAAAAGATCACTTTTGGGATGTGAAATGGCCATTATGGGGCGTTTTAGGGGTTTTCGCATCAACTTCTACAAACGCAATCTGTTATATGTTATTAAAGCTCCATCAAGCCGTATATTATGCATTTAAGCCTTTTAGGTCTCGGTTCCTCACGTTTAAACACGACAAGGTCACTTTGGGACGTAAAATGGCCATTCAGGGGCGTTTTAGGGGGTTTTCACTTCAACTTCTACAAACACGACCTGTTATATGCTTTTAAAGCTCCTTCATGTCATATATTATGCAATTGAGCTTTTTAGGTCTTGTTAGCTCACGTTTAGACACGACAAGGTCACTTTGGGACGTGAAATGGCCATTTCGAAGCGTTTAGGGGGTTTCTGCGCCTAACTTCTACAAAAGTGACCTTTTATATTTTTAAAACGACAATCATGTAATATATTATTTATTTATGCTTTTAAGGTCTTGGTTGTTTACGTTTAGACATGACAAGATCAATTTGAAACGCGAAATGGCCAAGACGGAGAGTTTAGGTGGTTTTCGCATCAACTTCTGCAAACGCGACCTGTTATATGTTCTTAAAGCTCCATCATGTCATATATTATGCATTTAAGCTTTTTATGTATTGATTACTCACGTTTAGACATGACAAGGTCACTTTGAGACATGAAACGACCATNGCAATCTGTTATATGTTATTAAAGCTCCATCAAGCCGTATATTAAGCATTTAAGCCTTTTAGGTCTTGGTTCCTCACGTTTAAACACGACAAGGTCACTTTGGGACGTAAAATGGCCATTCAGGGGCATTTTAGGGGGTNTTAAGCTTTTTAATTTTTCGTTGCTCACGTTTAGACACGACAAGGTCACTTTGGGACGTGTAATGGCCATTTTGGGGCGTTTTAGGGGGTTTTCGCATCAACTTCTACAAACGCGACCTGTTATATGTTTTTAAAGCTCCATCATGTTATATATTATGCATTTAAGCTTTTTAGGTTTTGGTTGCTCACGTTTAGACATGACAAGGTCACTTTGGGACGTAAAATGGCCATTAAGGGGCATTTTAGGGGGTTTTTGCATCTAACTTTTACAAACGCGATCTGTTATATGGTTTTAAAGCTCCATCATGTTATATGTTATGCAATTAAGCTTTTTAGGTCTTGGTTTCTCACGTTTAGACACTATAAGGTCACTTTGGGACGTGAAATGGCCATTTCAAGGCGTTTTAGGGGGTTGTCGCGCCTAAATTCTACCAAAGCGACCTATTATATGTTTTAGCGGGTTTTCGCGCCTAAATTCTACAAAATGTACTTCTATATATTTGTAATACTCCATCATGTCGTATATTATGCATTTAAGCTCTTAAGGTCTCGGTTGCTCACGTTTAGACATGACAAGGTCACTTTGGTACATGAAATGGCCATTTCTGGTCGATTTAGGGTGTTTTTGCATCTAAATTCTACAGACGCGACCTGTTATATGTTTTAAAAGCTTTGTCATGTCATATATTATGCATTTGAGCTTTTTAGGTTTTGGTAACTAACGTTTAGGCATGAAAAGATCACTTTTGGGATGTGAAATGGCCATTATGGGGCGTTTTAGGGGTTTTCGCATCAACTTCTACAAACGCAATCTGTTATATGTTATTAAAGCTCCATCAAGCCGTATATTAAGCATTTAAGCCTTTTAGGTCTTGGTTCCTCACGTTTAAACACGACAAGGTCACTTTGGGACGTAAAATGGCCATTCAGGGGCATTTTAGGGGGTTTTCACTTCAACTTCTACAAACACGACCTGTTATATGCTTTTAAAGCTCCTTCGTGTCATATATTATGCAATTGAGCTTTTTAGGTCTTGTTAGCTCACGTTTAGACACGACAAGGTCACTTTGGGACGTGAAATGGCCATTTCGAAGCGTTTAGGGGGTTTCTGCGCCTAACTTCAACAAAAGTGACCTTTTATATTTTTAAAACGACATTCATGTAATATATTATTTATTTATGCTTTTAAGGTCTTGGTTGTTTACGTTTAGACATGACAAGATCAATTTGAAACGCGAAATGGCCATGACGGAGAGTTTAGGGGGTTTTCGCATCAACTTCTACAAACGCGACCTGTTATATGTTTTTAAAGCTCCATCATGTCATATATTATGCATTTAAGCTTTTTAGGTTTTGGTTGCTCACGTTTAGACATGACAAGGTCACTTTGGGACGTAAAATGGCCATTAAGGGGCATTTTAGGGGGTTTTTGCATCTAACTTTTACAAACGCGATCTGTTATATGCTTTAAAAGCTCCATCATGTTATATGTTTTGCAATTAAGCTTTTTAGGTCTTGGTTTCTCACGTTTAGACACTATAAGGTCACTTTGGGACGTGAAATGGCCATTTAAAGGCGTTTTAGGGGGTTGTCGCGCCTAAATTCTACCAAAGCGACCTGTTATACGTTTTAGCGGGTTTTCGCGCCTAAATTCTACAAAAGTGAACTTGTATATATTTGTAAAGCTCCATCATGTCGTATATTATGCATTTAAGCTCTTAAGGTCTTGGTTGCTCACGTTTAGACATGACAAGGTCACTTTGGTACATGAAATGTCCATTTCTGGTCGATTTAGGGTGTTTTCGCATCTAAATTCTACAGACGCGACCTGTTATATGTTTTAAAAGCTTTGTCATGTCATATATTATGCATTTGAGCTTTTTAGGTTTTGGTAACTAACGTTTAGGCATGACAAGATCACTTTTGGGATGTGAAATGGCCATTATGGGGCGTTTTAGGGGTTTTCGCATCAACTTCTACAAACCCAATCTGTTATAAGTTAATAAAGCTCCATCAAGCCGTATATTATGCATTTAAGCCTTTTAGGTCTCGGTTCCTCACGTTTAAACACGACAAGGTCACTTTGGGATGTAAAATGGCCATTCAGGGGTGTTTTAGGGGGTTTTCACTTCAACTTCTACTAACACGACCTATCATATGCTTTTAAAGCTCCTTCATGTCATATATTATGCAATTGAGCTTTTTAGGTCTTGTTACCTCACGTTTAGACACGACAAGGTCACTTTGGGACGTGAAATGGCCATTTCGAAGCGTTTAGGGGGTTTCTGAGCCTAACTTCTACAAAAGTGACCTTTTATATTTTTAAAACGACAATCATGTAATATATTATTTATTTATGCTTTTAAGGTCTTGGTTGTTTACGTTTAGACATGACAAGATCAATTTGAAACGCGAAATCGCCATGACGGAGAGTTTAGGGGGTTTTCGCATCAACTTCTGCAAACGCGACCTGTTATATGTTTTTAAAGCTCCATCATGTCATATATTATGCATTTAAGCTTTTTATGTATTGATTACTCACGTTTAGACATGACAAGGTCACTTTGAAACATGAAACGACCATTTCGGGTCGTTTTAGGGGGTTATCACATCAACTTTTACAAACGCGACCTGTTATATGTTTTCAAAGCTCCATCATGTCAAATATTATGCAACTAAGCTTTTTAATTTTTCATTGCTCACGTTTAGACACGACAAGGTCACTTTAGGACGTGTAATGGCCATTTTGGGGCGTTTTAGGGGGTTTTTGCATCAACTTCTACAAACGCGACCTGTTATATGTTTTTAAAGATCCATCATGTTATATATTATGCATTTAAGCTTTTTAGGTTTTGGTTGCTCACGTTTAGACATGACAAGGTCACTTTGGGACGTAAAATGGCCATTAAGGGGCATTTTAGGGGGTTTTTGCATCTAACTTTTACAAACGCGATCTGTTATATGGTTTTAAAGCTCCATCATGTTATATGTTATGCAATTAAGCTTTTTAGGTCTTGGTTTCTCACGTTTAGACACTATAAGGTCACTTTGGGACGTGAAATGGCCATTTCAAGGCGTTTTAGGGGGTTGTCGCGCCTAAATTCTACCAAAGCGACCTATTATATGTTTTAGCGGGTTTTCGCGCCTAAATTCTACAAAATGTACTTCTATATATTTGTAATACTCCATCATGTCGTATATTATGCANGTGTACTTGTATATATTTGTAATACTCCATCATGTCGTATATTATGCATTTAAGCTCTTAAGGTCTCTTTGGTACATGACAAGGTCACTTTGGTACATGAAATGGCCATTTCTGGTCAATTTAGGGTGTTTTTGCATCTAAATTCTACAGACGCGACCTGTTATATGTTTTAAAAGCTTTGTCATGTCATATATTATGCATTTGAGCTTTTTAGGTTTTGGTAACTAACGTTTAGGCATGAAAAGATCACTTTTGGGATGTGAAATGGCCATTATGGGGCGTTTTAGGGGTTTTCGCATCAACTTCTACAAACCCAATCTGTTATAAGTTAATAAAGCTCCATCAAGCCATATATTATGCATTTAAGCCTTTTAGGTCTCGGTTCCTCACGTTTAAACACGACAAGGTCACTTTGGGATGTAAAATGGCCATTCAGGGGTGTTTTAGGGGGTTTTCACTTCAACTTCTACTAACACGACCTGTCATATGCTTTTAAAGCTCCTTCATGTCATATATTATGCAATTGAGCTTTTTAGGTCTTGTTACCTCACGTTTAGACACAACAAGGTCACTTTGGGACGTGAAATGGCCATTTCG
Source organism: Suaeda aralocaspica (assembly GCA_016808085.1). Classification (NCBI taxonomy): domain Eukaryota; kingdom Viridiplantae; phylum Streptophyta; class Magnoliopsida; order Caryophyllales; family Amaranthaceae; genus Suaeda; species Suaeda aralocaspica. The sequence continues at coordinate 897,404 of PYUH01000248.1, read as the reverse complement.
AAGCGTTTAGGGGGTTTCTGCGCCTAACTTCTACAAAAGTGACCTTTTATATTTTTAAAACGACAATCATGTAATATATTATTTATTTATGCTTTTAAGGTCTTGGTTGTTTACGTTTAGACATGACAAGATCAATTTGAAACGCGAAATTGCCATGACGGAGAGTTTAGGGGGTTTTCGCATCAACTTCTACAAATGCGACCTGTTATATGTTTTTAAAGCTCCATCATGTCATATATTATGCATTTAAGCTTTTTATGTATTGATTACTAACATTTAGACATGACAAGGTCACTTTGAAACATGAAACGACCATTTTGGGTCGTTTTAGGGGGTTATCACATCAACTTTTACAAACGCGACCTGTTATATGTTTTCAAAGCTCCATCATGTCAAATATTATGCAATTAAGCTTTTTAATTTTTCATTNACAATTAAGCTTTTTAATTTTTCGTTGCTCACGTTTAGACACGACAAGGCCCCTTTGGGACGTGTAATGGCCATTTTGGGGCGTTTTAGGGGGTTTTCGCATCAACTTCTACAAACGCGACCTGTTATATGTTTTTAAAGCTCCATCATGTTATATATTATGCATTTAAGCTTTTTAGGTTTTGGTTGCTCACGTTTAGACATGACAAGGTCACTTTGGGACGTAAAATGGCCATTAAGGGGCATTTTAGGGGGTTTTTGCATCTAACTTTTACAAACGCGATCTGTTATATGGTTTTAAAGCTCCATCATGTTATATGTTATGCAATTAAGCTTTTTAGGTCTTGGTTTCTCACGTTTACACACTATAAGGTCACTTTGGGACGTGAAATGGCCATTTCAAGGCGTTTTAGGGGGTTGTCGCGCCTAAATTCTACCAAAGCGACCTATTATATGTTTTAGCGGGTTTTCGCGCCTAAATTCTACAAAATGTACTTCTATATATTTGTAATACTCCATCATGTCGTATATTATGCATTTAAGCTCTTAAGGTCTCGGTTGCTCACGTTTAGACATGACAAGGTCACTTTGGTACATGAAATGTCCATTTATGGTCGATTTAGGGTGTTTTCGCATCTAAATTCTACAGACGCGACCTGTTATATGTTTTAAAAGCTTTGTCATGTCATATATTATGCATTTGAGCTTTTTAGGTTTTGGTAACTAACGTTTAGGCATGAAAAGATCACTTTTGGGATGTGAAATGGCCATTATGGGGCGTTTTAGGGGTTTTCGCATCAACTTCTACAAACCCAATCTGTTATAAGTTATTAAAGCTCCATCAAGCCGTATATTATGCATTTAAGCCTTTTAGGTCTCGGTTCCTCACGTTTAAACACGACAAGGTCACTTTGGGACGTAAAATGGCCATTCAGGGGTGTTTTAGGGGGTTTTCACTTCAACTTCTACAAACACGGCCTGTCATATGCTTTTAAAGCTCCTTTATGTCATATATTATGCAATTGAGCTTTTTAGGTCTTGTTACCTCACGTTTGGACACGACAAGGTCACTTTGGGACGTGAAATGGCCATTTCGAAGCGTTTAGGGGGTTTCTGCGCCTAACTTCTACAAAAGTGACCTTTTATATTTTTAAAACGACAATCATGTAATATATTATTTATTTATGCTTTTAAGGTCTTGGTTGTTTACGTTTAGACATGACAAGATCAATTTGAAACGCGAAATCGCCATGACGGAGAGTTTAGGGGGTTTTCGCATCAACTTCTACAAACGCGACCTGTTATATGTTTTTAAAGCTCCATCATGTCATATATTATGCATTTAAGCTTTTTATGTATTGATTACTCACATTTAGACATGACAACGTCACTTTGAGACATGAAACGACCATTTCGGGTCGTTTTAGGGGGTTATCACATCAACTTTTACAAACACGACCTGTTATATATTTTCAAAGCTCCATCATGTCAAATATTATGCAATTAAGCATTTTAATTTTTCGCTGCTCACGTTTAGACACGATAAGGTCACTTTGGGACGTGTAATGGCCATTTTGGTGCGTTTTAGGGGGTTCTCGCATCAACTTCTACAAACGCGACCTATTATATGTTTTTAAAGCTCCATCATGTTATATATTATGCATTTAAGCTTTTTAGGTTTTGGTTGCTCACGTTTAGACACGACAAGGTCACTTTGGGACGTAAAATGGCCATTAAGGGGCATTTTAGGGGGTTTTTGCTTCTAACTTATATAAACACGATCTGTTATATGCTTTTAGAGATCCATCATGTTATATATTATGCAATTAAGCTTTTTAGGTCTTGGTTTCTCACGTTTATACACTATAAGGTCACTTTGGGACGTGAAATGTCCATTTCAGGGCGTTTTAGGGTGTTGTCGCGCCTAAATTCTACCAAAGCGACATGTTATATGTTTTAGCGGGTTTTCGCGCCTAAATTCTACAAAAGTGAACATGTATATATTTGTAAAGCTCCATCATGTCGAATATTATGCATTTAAGCTCTTAAGGTCTTGGTAGCTAATGTTTAGACATGACAAGGTCACTTTGGTACATGAAATGGCCATTTCTGGTCGATTTGGGGTGTTTTCGCATCTAACTTCTACAGACGACACCTGTTATATGTTTTAATAGCTTCGTCATGTCATATATTATGCATTTGAGCTTTTTAGGTTTTGGTTACTAACGTTTAGGCATGACAAGATCACTTTTGGGATGTGAAATGGCCATTAAGGGGCGTTTTAGGGGTTTTCGCATCAACTTCTACAAACGCGATCTGTTATATGTTTTTAAAGCTCCATTAAGCCGTATATTATGCATTTAACCCTTTTAGGTGTAGCTTCCTCACGTTTAAACACGACAAGGTCACCTTGGGACGTAAAATGGCCATTTAGAGGCGTTTTAGGGGGTTTTCACTTCAACTTCTACAAACACGACCTGTTATATGCTTTTAAAGCTCCTTAATGTCATATATTATGCAATTGAGCTTTTTAGGTCCTGTTAGCTCACGTTTAACACGACAAGGTCACTTTGGGACCTGAAATGGCCATTTCGAAGCGTTTAGGGGGTTTCTGCGCCTAACTTCTACAAAAGTGACCTTTTATATTTTTAAAAGGACAATCACGTAATATATTATGCATTTATAATTTTAAAGTCTTGCTTGTTCACGTTTAGACATAACAAGATCAATTTGAAACGCGAAATGGCCATGACGGAGCGTTTAGGGGGTTTTCGCATCAACTTCTGCAAACGTGACCTGTTATATGTTTTTAAAGCTCCACCATGTCATATATAATGCATTTAAGATTTTTATATATTGATTACTCACGTTTAGACATGACAAGGTCAGTTTTAGAAGTGAAATGACCTTTTCGGGTCGTTTTAGGGGGTTTTCACATCAACATTTACAAACGCGACCTGTTATATGTTTTCAAAGCTCCATCATGTCATATATTATGCAATTAAGCTTTTTAATTTTTCGTTGCTCACGTTTAGGCACGACAAGGTCACTTTGGGACGTGAAATGGCCACTTTGGGGCGTTTTAGGGGGTTTTCGCATCAATTCTATAAACGCGACCTGTTATATGTTTTTAAAGCTCCATCACGTTCTATATTATGCATTTAAGCTTTTTAGGTTTTGGTTGCTCACGTGTAGACACGACAAGGTCACTTTGGGACGTAAAATGGCCATTAAGGGGCATTTTAGGGGGTTTTCGCATTTAACTTTTACAAACGCGACCTGTTATATGCTTTTAAAGCTCCATCATGTTATATATTATGCAATTAAGCTTTTTAGCTCTTGGTTTCTCACGTTTAAACAATATAAGGTCACTTTGGGACGTGAAATGGCCATGTCAGGGCGTTTTATGGGGTTGTCGCGCCTAAATTCTACCAAAGCGACCTGTTTGTTTTAGCGGTGTTTCGCGCCTAAATTCTAAAAAAGTGAACTTGTATATATTTTTAAAGCTCCATCATGTCGTATATTATGCATTTAAGCTCTTAAGGTCTCTGTTGCTAACGTTTAGACATGACAAGGTAACTTTGGTACGTGAAATGGCCATTTCGGGTCGATTTAGGGTGTTTTCGCATCTAAATTCTACACACGCGACCTGTTATATGTTTTAAAAGCTTCGTCATGTCATATATTATGCATTTGAGCTTTTTAGGTTTTGGTAACTAACGTTTAGGCATGACAAGATCACTTTTGGGATGTGAAATGGCCATTATGGGGCGTTTTAGGGGTTTTCGCATCAACTTCTACAAACGCGATCTGTTATATGTTATTAAAGCTCCATCAAGCCGTATATTATGCATTTAAGCCTTTTAGGTCTCGGTTCCTCACGTTTAAACAAGACAAGGTCACTTTGGGACGTAAAATGGCCATTCAGGGGCGTTTTAGGGGGTTTTCACTTCAACTTCTACAAACACGACCTGTTATATGGTTTTAAAGCTCCTTCATGTCATATATTATGCAATTGAGCTTTTTAGGTCTTGTTAGCTCACGTTTAGACACGACAAGTTCACTTTGGGGCGTGAAATGGCCATTTCGAAGCGTTTAGGGGGTTTCTGCGCCTAACTTCTACAAAAGTGACCTTTTATATTTTTAAAACGACAATCATGTAATATATTATTTATTTATGCTTTTAAGGTCTTGGTTGTTTACGTTTAGACATGACAAGATCAATTTGAAACGCGAAATGGCCATGACGGAGAGTTTAGGGGGTTTTCGCATCAACTTCTTCAAACGCGACCTGTTATATGTTTTTAAAGCTCCATCATGTCATATATTATGCATTTAAGCTTTTTATGTATTGATTACTCACGTTTAGACATGACAAGGTCACTTTGAGACATGAAACGACCATTTCGGGTCGTTTTAGGGGGTTATCACATCAACTTTTACAAACGCGGCCTGTTATATATTATCAAAGCTCCATCGTGTCAAATATTATGCAATTAAGCTTTTTAATTTGTTGTTGCTCACGTTTAGACACGACAAGGTCACTTTGGGACGTGTAATGGACATTTTGGGGCGTTTTAGGGGGTTTTCGCATCAACTTCTACAAACGCGACCTGTTATATGTTTTTAAAGCTCCATCATGTTATATATTATGCATTTAAGCTTTTTAGGTTTTGGTTGCTCACGTTTAGACACGACAAGGTCACTTTGGGACGTAAAATGGCCATTAAGGGGCATTTTAGGGGGTTTTTGCATCTAACTTTTACAAACGCGATCTGTTATATGCTTTTAAAGCTCCATCATGTTATATATTATGCAATTAAGCTTTTTAGGTCTTGGTTTCTCACGTTTACACACTATAAGGTCACTTTGGGACGTGAAATGGCCATTTCAGGGCGTTTTAGGGGGTTGTCGCGCCTAAATTCTACCAAAGCGACCTATTATATGNGTCGCGCCTAAATTCTACCAAAGCTACTTGTTATATGTTTTAGCGGGTTTTCGCGCCTAAATTCTACAAAATTGAACTTGTATATATTTGTAAAGCTCCATCATGTCGTATATTATGCATTTAAGCTCTTAAGGTCTTGGTAGCTCACGTTTAGACATGACAAGGTCACTTTGGTACATGAAATGGCCATTTCTGGTCGATTTAGGGTGTTTTCGCATCTAACTTCTACAGACGACACCTGTTATATGTTTTAAAAGCTTCTTCATGTCATATATTATGCATTTGAGCTTTTTAGGTTTTGGTTACTAACGTTTGGGCATGACAAGATCACTTTTGGGATGTGAAATTGCCATTATGGGGCGTTTTAGGGGTTTTCGCATCAACTTCTAGAAACGAGATCTGTTATATGTTTTTAAAGCTCCATCAAGCCATATATTATGCATTTAACCCTTTAAGGTGTCGCCTCCTCACGTTTAAACAAGACAAGGTCACCTTGGGACGTAAAATGGCCATTTAGGGGCGTTTTAGGGGGTTTTCACTTCAACTTCTACAAACACGACCTATTATATGCTTTTAAAGCTCCTTAATGTCATATATTATGCAATTGAGCTTTTTAGGTCTTGTTAGCTCACGTTTAGACACGACAAGGTCACTTTGGGACATGAAATGGCCATTTCGAAGCGTTTAGGGGGTTTCTGCGCCTAACTTCTACAAAAGTGACCTTTTATATTTTTAAAAAGACAATCACGTAATATATTATGCATTTATGCTTTTAAGGTCTTGGTTGTTCACGTTTAGACATGACAAAATCAATTTGAAACGTGAAATGGCCATGACGGAGCGTTTAGGGGGTTTTCGCATCAACTTCTGCAAACGTGACCTGTTATATGTTTTTAAAGCTCCATCATGTCATATATAATGCATTTAAGCTTTTTATGTATTGATTACTCACGTTAAGACATGACAAGGTCACTTTGAGAAGTGAAATGACCATTTCGGGACGTTTTAGGGGGTTTTCACATCGACATTTACAAACGCGACCTGTTATATGTTTTCAAAGATCCATCATGTCAGATATTATGCAATTAAGCTTTTTAATTTTTCGTTGCTCACGTTTATTCACGACAAGGTCACTTAGGGACGCGAAGTGGCCATTTTGGGGCGTTTTAGGGGGTTTTCGCATCAATTCTATAAACGCGACGTGTTATATGTTTTTAAAGCTCCATCATGTTATATATTATGCATTTAAGCTTTTTAGGTTTTGGTTGCTCACGTTTAGACACGACAAGGTCACTTTGGGACGTAAAATGGCCATTAAGGGGCATTTTAGGGGGTTTTTGCATCTAACTTTTACAAACGCGATCCGTTATATGCTTTTAAAGCTCCATCATGTTATATATTATGCAATTAATCTTTTTAGGTCTTGGTTTCTCACATTTAGACACTATAAGGTCACTTTGGGACGTGAAATGGCCATTTCAGGGCGTTTTAGGGGGTTGTCACGCCTAAATTCTACCAAAGCGACCTGTTATATGTTTTAGCGGGTTTTCGTGCCTAAATTCTACAAAAGTGAACATGTATATATTTGTAAAGCTCTATCATTTCGTATATTATGCATTTAAGCTCTTAAGGTCTTGGTAGCTCACGTTTAGACATGACAAGGTCACTTTGGTACATGAAATGGCCATTTTTGGTCGATTTAGGGTGTTTTTGCATCTAAATTCTACAGAGGACACCTTTTATATGTTTTAAAGGCTCTTTCATGTCAGGTATTATGCATTTGAGCTTTTGAGGTGTTGGTTACTGACGTTTAGACACGACAAGATCACTTTGGGATGTGAAATGGCCATTATGGGGCGTTTTAGGGGTTTTCGCATCAACTTCTACAAACGCGATCTGTTATATGTTTTTAAAGCTCCATCAGGCCATATATTATGCATTAAAGCCTTTTACGTCTCGGTTCCTCACGTTTAGACACGACAAGGTCACTTTGGGACGTATAATGGCCATTTAGGGACGTTTTTATGGGTTTTCTATTCAACTTCTACAAACGCGACCTTTTATATGCTTTTAAATCTACTTCATGTCATATATTATGCAATTGAGCTTTTTAGGTCTTGGTAGCTCACGTTTAGACACGTCAAGGTCACTTTAGGACGTGAAATGGCCATTTCGAAGCGTTTTAGGGGGTTTTTGCGCCTAACTTCTACAAAAGTGACCTTTTATATGTTTAAAAGGTCAATCATGTAATATATTATGCATTTATGCTTTTTAGGTCTTTGTTGTTCACGTTTAGACATGACAAGACCAATTTGAGACGCGAAATGGCCATGTCGGAGCGTTTAGGGGGTTTTCGCATCAACTTCTACAAACACGACCTGTTATATGTTTTTAAAGCTCCATCATGTCATATATTATGCATTTAATCTTTTTTTGTATTGATTACTCACGTTGTAGACATGACAAGGTCAATTTGAGACGTGAAACGACCATTTCGGGTCGTTTTAGTTGGTTTTCACATCAACTTTTACAAACGCGACCGGTTTTATGTTTTTAAAGCTAAATCATGTCATATATTATGCAATTAATCGTTTTAATTTTTTGTTGCTCACGTTTAGACACGACAAGGTCAGTTTCGGACGTGAAATGGTCGTTTTGGGGCGTTTTAGGTGGTTTTTGCATCAACTTCTACAAACCCGACCTGTTATATGTTTTTAAAGCTCTATCATGTTATATATTATGCATTTAAGCTTTTTAGGTATTAGTTACTGACGTTTAGACATGACAAGGTCACTTTGGGACGTAAAATGGCCATTAAGGGGCATTGTAGGGGGTTTTCGCATCTAACTTTTACAAACGCGACCTGTTATAAGCTTTTAAAGCTCCATCACGTTGTATATTATGCACTTAAGCTTTTTAGGTCTTTGTTTCTCACTTTTAGACACTACAAGGTCACTTTGGGACGTGAAATGGGCATTTCGAGGCGTTATAGGGGGTTGTCACGCCTAAATTCTACCAAAGCGCCTGTTATATGCATATAAGCTTTTAAGGTTGGTAGTTCACGTTTAGACATGACAAGGTCACTTTGGTACGTGAAATGGCCATTTCGGGTCGATTTAGGGTGCTTTCGCATCTAACTTCTATAGACGCGACTTGTTATATGTTTTAAAAGCTCCGTCATGTCATTTATTATGCATTTAAGCTTTTTAGGTCTTGGTTACTAACGTTTAGACACGACAAGATCACTTTGGGATGTGAAATGGCCATTATGGGGCGTTTTAGTGGTTTTCGCATCAACTTCTACAAACGCGACCTGTTATATGTTTTTTAAGCTCCATCATTTCATATATTATGCATTTAAGCTTTTTAGGTCTTGGTTCCTCACGTTTAGAAACGACAAGGTCAATTTGTGAGATAAAATGACCATTTAGGGGCATTTTAGGGGGTTTTCTCATCTAACTTTTACAAACGAACCTGTTATATGCTTTTAAAACTCCAGCATGTCATATATTCTTCATTTAAGCTTTTGAGGTCTTGGTTTCTCACGTTTAGACAATACAAGGTCACTATGGGACGTGAAATGGTCATTTCGGGGCGTTCAAGGTGGTTGTCGCGCCTAAATTCTACAAATGCGACCTGTTATATGTTTTTAAAGCTCCATCATGTCATATTTTATGCATTTAAAAGCTTTTTGGGTCTTGGTAGCTCACATTTAGACACGATAAGGTAACTTTGTGTGGTGAAATGGCAATTTCGGAGCTTTTTAGGGGCTTTTCCAATCTAACTTCTACTAACGCGTCCCGTTATATGTTTTTAAAGCTGGATCATGTCATATATTATGAATTTAGGCTTTTTAGCTCTTGGTAGCTCACGTTTAGACACGACAAGGTCACTTTGGGATGTGAAATGGCCATTTCGAGCGTTTTAGGGGGTTTCCGCACCCAACTTCTACAAAAGCGTCCTGTAATATTTATTAAAGCTCCATCATGTCATATATAAGGCATTTAAGCTTTTTAGGTCTTGGTTACTAACGTTTATACACGACAAGATCAATTTTGGACGTGAAATGGCCATTTCGGGGAGTTTTAAGCGGTTTACGAATCAACTTCTACAAACGCTACCTGTTATATGTTTTTAAAGCTCGACCATGTGATATATTATGCGTTTAAGCATTTTAGGTCTTAGTTCCTCACGTTTAGACACGACAAGGTCACTTTGTGACATAAAATGGCCATTTAAGGGCATATTCGGGGGTTTTCCCATGTAACTTTAACAAACGCGACCTGTTATATGCTTTTAAAGCTCTATCATGTTAAATATTATGCAATTAAGCTATTTCGATTTCGGTGGCTCACGTTAAGAAACGAGAAGATCATTTTATGACGTGAAATGAGCATTTCGAGGCGTTTTAGGGGGTTTTCGCGCCTAATTTCTTCAAAAGCGACTTTTTATATTTTTTACAGGTCCATGATGGCATATATGATGCATTTAAGCTTTTTACGTCTTGGTTGCTCACGTTTAGACATGACAAGGTTACTTTGAGACATGAAATGGCCATTTCGGGGCGTTTTAGGGGGTTTTCGCATCAACTTCAACATACGCGACCTGTTATATACTTTAAAGCTCCATCTTGTCATTTATTAGGCAATTTAGCTTTTTAGGTTTTGGTTGCTCGCGTTTAGACACGACAAGGTCACTTTGGACGTGAAATGGCCATTTCAACGAGTTTTAGGGTGGTTTTCGCATTAACTTCTACAAACCCGACCTGTTATATGCTTTTAAAGCTCCATTATGTCATATATTATGCAATTAAGCTTTTTATGTTTTGGTTGTTCTTGTTTAGACACGAAAAGATCACTTTGGGATGTGAAATGACCATTTGGGGGCGTTTTAGGGGGTTTTCTCATCTAACTTCTACAAATGTACCTGTTATGTGTTTTTAAAGCTCCATCTTGTCATATATTATGCATTTAAGCTTTTTAGGTCTAGGTTTCTCACGTTTAGACACGACAAGGTCACTTTGAGACATGAAATGGACATTTCAGGGCATTTTAGGGGGTTTCCGCATCAACTTCTACAAACACGACTAGTTATATATCTTTAAAACTCCATCATATCATATAAATTCCCATTTTGGTTTTTAGCTCTTGGTAGCTCATGTTTAGACACGACAATGTCACTTTTGGTCGTGAAATTGCAATTTCGAGCGTTTAAGGGGGTTTTCTCCCCTAACTTCAGCAAAAGCGAACTGTAATATATTTTTAAAGCTCCATCATGTCATGTTTTATGCACTTTAAGCGCTTTAAGTCATGGTAGCTCACGTTTAGACATGACAAGGTCACTTTGGACATGAAATGGCCATTTCAGGGCGTTTTAGGGGGTTTTCGCATCAACATCAACAAACACGACCGGTTATCTTTTATTAAAGCTCCATCATGTCATATATTATGCAATTAAGCTCTTTAGGTTTTGGTTGCTCACGTTTAGACAAGACAAGGTCTCTTTGGGACGTGAAATGGTCATTTTGGGGCGTATGAGGGGGTTCTAGCATCGAATTCTACAAACGCGACCTGTTGTATGCTATTAAAGCTCTGTCATGTCATATATTATGCAATTCTGCTTTTAAGGTCTGGGTTTCTCACATTTAGACACGACATGGTCTCTTTGGGACATGAAATGGCCATTTGGAACCATTTTAGGGGGTTTGCGCCTAACTTCTACAAAAGTGACCTTTTATATTTTTAAAATATCAATCATGTCATATATTATGCATTTATGGTTTTTAGGTCTTGATTGCTCACGTTTAGGCATGACAAGGTCACCTTGAGACATGAAAAGGCCATTTTGGGGCGTTTTAGGGGGTTTTCTCATCAACTTCTGCAAACGCGACCTGTTATATGTTTTTAAAGCTCCATCATGTCATATATTATGCATTTAAGCTTTATCGCACTTGATTACTCATGTTTAGACATGACAAGGTCACTTTGACAGGTGAAACGACCATTTCGGGTCTTTTAGGGGATTTTCGCATCAACTTCTACAAACGTGACCTGTTATATGTTTTTAAAGCTCCATCTTGTCACATATTATGCATTTAAGCTTTTTAAGTCTTGGTAGCTCACGTTTAGACACGACAAGGTCACTTTGGGATGTGAAATTGGCATCTCGAGCGTTTTAGGGGGTTTCCACGCCTAACTTCAACAAAAGCGTCCTGTAATATGTTTTTAAAGCTCCATCATGTCATATATAAGGCATTAAAGCTTTTTAGGTCTTCGACACGACAAGATCACTTTTGGACGTGAAATGGCCATTTCGAGGAGTTTTAGGGGGTTTACCCATCAGCTTCTACAAATGCCACCTGTTATATTTTTTAAAGCTCCATCATGTTATATATTATGTGTTTAAGTATTTTATGTCTTGGTTCCTCACGACAAGGTCACTTTGTGACATAAAATGGCTATTTAGGGGCATTTTAGGGGGTTTTCTCATCTAACATTTACAAACGCGACCTCTGATATGCTTTTAAAGCTCCGTCATGTTATATATTATGCAACTAAGCTATTTAGGTTTTGGTACTCACGTATTGACACGAGAAGATAACTTTGGGACGTGAAATGGCCATTTCGGGGCGTTTTAGGGGGTTTCCGCGCCTAACTTCTTCAAAAGCGACTTTTTATATTTTTTAAAGGTCTATGATGGCATATATGATGCATTTTAGCTTTTTACGTCTTGGTTGCTCACGTTTAGATATGGCAAGTTTACTTTGAGAAATGAAATGGCTATTTCAAGGCGTTTTAGGGGGTTTTCGCATCAACTTACGCAAACGCGACCTGTTATATGTTTTTAAAGCTCCATCATGTCATATATTATGCATTTAAGCTTTTTAGGTCTTGATTACTCACGTTTATACATGACAAGGTCACTTTGAGACGTGAAACGACCATTTCGGGTCGTTTTAGGGGTTTTCGCATCAACTTCAACTAACGAGACCTGTTATATGTTTTTAAAGCTCCATCATGTAATATAAGATGCAATTAAGCTTTTTAAATTTTCGTTGCTCACGTTTAGAAACGATAAGGTCACTGTGGGACATGAAATTGCCATTTTACGGGGTTTTCGCATCAACTTCTACAAACGCGACCTGTTATACGCTTTTAAAGCTCCTTCAAGTCATATAGTATGCAATTTAGCTTTTTAGGTCTTGGTAGCTCATGTTTAGACATGACACGGTCATTTTGGGACATGAAATGGCCATTTAGGGCGTTTTGTGGGGTTTTTGCGCCAAACTTCTACAAAAGTGACATTTTCATATTTTTAAAAGGTCAATTATGTCATATATTATGCATTTATGCATTTTAGGTCTTGGTTTTTCACGTTTAGACACGACAAGGTCATTTTGAGACACGAAATGGCCATTTTGGGGCGTTTTAGGGGGTTTTCTCATCAACTTCTGCAAACGCGACCTGTTATATGTTTTTAAAGCTTCATCATGTCATATATTATGCATTTAAGCTTTATCGGTCTTGATTACTCATGTTTAGACATGACAAGGTCAGTTTGACAGGTGAAACGACCATTTTGGGTCTTTTAAGGGGTTTTCGCATCAACTTCTACAAACGCGAATTGTTATATGTTTTTAAAGCTCCATCTTGTCACATCTTACGCATTAAAGCTTTTTAAGTCTTGGTAGCTCACGTTTAGACACGACAAGGTCACTTTGGGACGTGAAATGGGCATCTCGAGCGTTTTAGGGGGTTTCCGCGCCTAACTTCAACAAAAGCGTCCTATAATATGTTTTTAAAGCTCCATCATGTCATATATAAGGCATTTAAGCTTTTTAGGTCTTGGTTCCTAACGTTTAGACACGACAAGATCACTTTTGGACGTGAAATGGCCATTTCGGGGAGTTTTAGTGGGTTTACGCATCAACTTCTACAAATGCCACCTGTTATATTTTTTAAAGCTCCATCATGTCATATATTATGTGTTTAAGTATTTTAGGTGTTAGTTCCTCACGTTTAGACACGACAAGGTCACTTTGTGACATAGAATGGCCATTTAGGGGCATTTTAGGGGGTTTTCTCATCTAACATTTACAAAACGCGACCTCTGATATGCTTTTAAAGCTCCATCATGTTATATATTATGCAATTAAGCTATTTAGGTTTTGGTACTCACGTATTGACAGGACAAGATAACTTTAGGACGTGAAATGGCCATTTCGTGGCGTTTTAGGGGGTTTCCGGGCTTAACTTCTTCAAAAGCGACTTTTTATATTTTTTAAAGGTCCATGATGGCATATATGATGCATTTTAGCTTTTTACGTCTTGGATACTCACGTTTAGGTATGGCAAGTTTACTTTGAGAAATGAAATGGCCATTACAAGGCGTTCTAGGGGGTTTTCGCATCAACTTCTGCAAATGCGACCTGTTATATGTTTTTAAAGCTCCATCATGTCATATATTATGCATTTAAGCTTTTTAGGTCTTGATTACTCACGTTTAGACATGATAAGGTCACTTTGAGTCGTGAAACGACCATTTCGGTTCGTTTTAGGGGTTTTCGCATCAACTTCAACTAATGAGACCTGTTATATGTTTTTAAAGCTCCATCATGTAATATATGATGCAATTAAGCTTTTTAATTTTTCGTTGCTCACGTTTAGACACGACAAGGTCACTTTGGGACGTGAAATTGCCATTTTAGGGGGTTTTCGCATCAACTTCTACAAACGCGACCTGTTATACGCTTTTAAAGCTCCTTCATGTCATATAGTATGCAATTAAGCTTTTTAGGTCTTGGTAGCTCATGTTTAGACACGACAAGGTCACTTTGGGACGTGAAATGGCCATTTAGGGCGTTTTATGGGGTTTTTCGCAAAACTTCTTCAAAAGTGACATTTTCATATATTTAAAAGCTCAATCATGTCATATATTATGCATTTATGCTTTTTAGGTCTTGGTTATTCACGTTTAGACATGACAAGGTCATTTTGAGACACGAAATGGCCATTTTGGGGCGTTTTAGGGGGTTTTCTCATCAACTTCTGCAAACGCGACCTGTTATATTTTTTTAATGCTCCATCATGTCATATAATATGCATTTAAGCTTTTTCGCTCTTGATTACTCATGTTTAGACATGACAAGGTCACTTTGACAGGTGAAACGACCATTTCGGGTCTTTTAAGGGGTTTTTGCATCAACTTCTACTAACGCGACCTGCTATATGTTTTTAAAGGTCCATCATGTCACATATTATGCATTTAAGCTTTTTAAGTCTTGGTAGCTCACGTTTAGACACGACAACGTCACTTTGGGACGTGAAATGGCCATTACAAGTGTTTTAGGGGGTTTCCGCGCCTAACTTCAACAAAAGCGTCCTGTTATATGTTTTTAAAGCTCCCTCATGTCATATATAAGGCATTTAAGCTTTTTAGGTCTTGGTTCCTAACGGTTAGACACGACAAGATCACTTTTGGACGTCAAATGGCCATTTCGGGGAGTTTTAGGGGGTTTACGCATCAACATCTACAAATGCCACCTGTTATATTTTTTAAAGCACCATCATGTCATATATTATGTGTTTAAGTATTTTAGGTCTTGGTTCCTCACGTTTTTACACGACAAGGTCGCTTTGTGACATAAAATGGCTATTTAGGGGCATTTTGGGGGGTTTTCGCATCTAACCTCTTATATGCTTTTAAAGCTCCATCATGTTATATATTATGCAATTAAGCTATTTAGGTTTTGGTACTCACGTACAAACACAAGAAGATCACTTTGGGACGTGAAATGGCCATTTCGGGGCGTTTTTGGGGGTTTTTGCATCAACTTCTGCAAATGCGACCTATTATATGCTTTTAAAGCTCCTACATGTCATATATTATGCAATTGAGCTTTTTAGATCTTGGTACCTCACGTTTAGACATGACAAGGTCACTTTGAGACGTGAAACAACCATTTCGGGTGATTTAGGGGTTTTCGCATCAACTTCAACTAACGAGACCTGTTATATGTTTTAAAAGCTCCATCATGTATTATATGATGCAATTAAGCTTTTTAATTTTTTGTTGCTCACGTTTCGACACGACAAGGTCACTTTGGGACTTGAAATGGCCACATCGAGCGTTTTAGGGGGTTTCCACGCCTAACTTCAACAAAAGTGACCTTTTATATTATTAAAAGCTCAATCATGTCATATATGAAGCATTTATGCTTTTTAGGTCTTGGTTGCTCACGTTTAGACATGACAAGGTCACTTTGAGTCAGGAAATGGCCATTTCACGGTGTTTTAGGTGGTTTTCGCGTTAACTACTGCAAACACAACTTGTTATATGCTTTTAAAGCTCCATCATGTCACATATTATGCATTTAAGCTTTTTAAGTCATGGTAGCTCACATTTAGACAAGACACGGTCACTTTGGGACGTGAAATGGCCATCTCGAGCGTTTTAGGGGGTTTTCGCGCCTGAGTTCAACAAAAACATTCTGTAATATGTTTTTAAAGCTCCGTTATGTCAGTTATAAGGCATTTAAGCTTTTCAGGTCTTGGTTCCTAACGTTTAGACACGACAATATCACTTTTGGACGTGAAATAGCCATTTCGGGGAGTCTTAGGGGGTTTACGCATCAACTTCTACAAATGCCACCTATTATATTTTTTAAAGCTCTATCATGTCATATATTATATGTTTAAGTATTTAGGGTCTTGGTTCTTCACGTTGAGACACGACAAGGTCACTTTGTGACATAAAATGGCTATTTAGGGGCATTTTAGGGGGTTTTCGCATCTATCGTTTACAAACGCGACCTCTTATATGCTTTTAAAGCTCCATCATGTTATATATTATGAAATTAAGCTATTTAGGTTTTGGTACTCACGTATTGACACGAGAAGATCACTTTGGGACGTGAAATCGACATTTCGGGGCGTTTTCGGGGGTTTTCGCGCCTAACTTCGTCAAATGCGACTTTTTATATTTTTTAAAGGTCCATGATGGCATATATGATGCATTTTAGCTTTTTACGTTTTGGTTGCTCACGTTTAGATATGACAAGTTTACTTTGAGAAATAAAATGGCCATTTCAAGGCGTTTTAGGGGGTTTTCGCATCAACTTCTACAAACGCGAGCTGTTATATGTTTTTAAAGCTCCATCATGTCATATATTATGCATTTAAGCTTTTTCGGTCTTGATTACTCACGTTTAGACATGACAAGGTCACTTTGACACGTGAAACGACCATTTCGGGTCCTTTTAGGGATTTTCGCATCAACTTCAACTAACGAGACCTGTTATATATTTTTAAAGCTCCATCATGTAATATATGATGCAATTAGCTTTTTAATTTTTCGTTGCTCACGTTTAGACACGACAAGGACAGTTTGGGACGTGAAATTGCCATTTTAGGGGGTTTTCGCATCAACTTCTACAAACGCGACCTGTTATACACTTTTAAAGCTCCTTCATGTCATATAGTATGCAATTAAGCTTTTAAGGTCTTGGTAGCTCATGCTTAGACACGACAAGGTCACTTAGGGACGTGAAATGGCCATTTAGGGCGTTTTATGGGGTTTTTGCGCCAAACTTCTACAAAAGTGACATTTTCATATTTTTAAAAGCTCAATCATGTCATATATTATGCATTTATGCTTTTTAGGTTTTGGTTGTTCACGTTTAGACATGACAAGGCCATTTTGAGACACAGAATGGCCATTTTGGGGAGTTTTAGGGGGTTTTCTCATCACCTTCTGCAAACGCGACCTGTTATATGTTTTTAAAGCTCCATCATGTCATATAATATGCATTTAAGCTTTTTCGCTCTTGATTACTCACGTAGAGACATGACAAGGTCACTTTGACAGGTGAAACGACCATTTCGGGTCTTTTACGGGGTTTTTGCATCAACTCCTACAAACGCGACCTGTTATATGTTTTTAAAGCTTCATCATGTCACATATTATGCATTTAAGTTTTTAAGTCTTGGTAGCTCACGTTTAGACACGACAAGGTCACTTTGGAACGTGAAGAGGCCATCTAGAGCGTTTTAAGGGGTTTTCGCGCCTAACTTCAACAAAAGCGTCCTGTAATATGTTTTTAAAGCTCCATCATGTCATATATAAGGCATTTAAGCTTTTTAGGTCTTGGTTCCTAACGTTTAGACACGACAAGATCACTTTTGGACGTGAAATGCCCATTTCCAGGAGTTTTAGGGGGTTTACGCATCAACTTCTACAAATGCCACATATTATTTTTTTTAAAGCTCCATCATTTCATATATTATGTTTTTAAGTATTTTAGGTCTTGGTTCCTCATGTTTAGACACGACAAGGTCACTTTATGACATGAAATGGCTATTTAGGTGCATTTTAGGGGGTTTTCGCATCTTATGTTTACAAACGCGACCTCTTATATGCTTTTAAAGCTCCATCATGTTATATATTATGAAATTAAGCCTTTTAGGTCTTGGTTTCTCACGTTTAGACACTACAAGGTCACTTTAGGACGTGAAATGGCCATTTCAGAGCGTTTTAGGGGCTTGTCGCACCTAAATTCTACAAAAGTGACCTGTTACATGTTTTTAAAGCTCCATCATGTCATAATTTATGCATTTAAAACTTTTTCGGTCTCGGTAGCTCACATTTAGACACGACAAGGTAACTTTGTGTTGTGAAATGGCAATTTCAGAGCGTTTTAGGGGGTTTGCTCACCTAAGTTCTACAAACGCGACCTGTTATGTGTTTTTAAAGGTCCATCATGTCATATATAATGGATTTAAGCTTTTTAGTTCTTCGTTGTTAACATTTAGACATGACAAGGTCACTTTGAGACGTGAAATGGCCATTTCCCGGCGTTTTAGGGGGTTTTCAAATCAACTTCTACAAACTTGACCTCTTATATGTTTTTAAAGCTCCATCATGTCATATATTATGCACGTAAGCTTTTTAATTTTTGGTTGCTCACGTTTAGACACGACAAGGTCACTTTGGTACGTGAAATGGCCATTTCGATCGTTTTAGGGGGTTTTCGCGCCTTACTTCTACAAAAGCGTCCTGTAATATGTTTTTAAAGCTCCATAATCTCATATTTTATGCATTTAAAAGGTTTTTAGGTCTTGGTAGGTGACATTTAGTCATGATACGGTAACTTTGGGACGTAAAATGGCCATTTTGGAGCATTTTAGTGGGTTTTTGTACCTAACTTCTACAAAAACGACCTGTTATACATTTTTAAAGCTCCATCATGACATATATTATGCATTTACACTTTATAGCTCTTGGTAGCTCACGTTTAGACATGACAAGGTCACCTTGGGACGTGAAATGGCCATTTCGAGCGTTTTAGGGGGTTTTCGCGCCTAACTTCTACAAAAGCGACCTGTAATATATTTTTAAAGCTCCGTCTTGGTAGCTCACGTTTAGACATGAGAAGGTCACTTTTGGACGTAAAATGGCCATTTCTTGTTGTTTTTGGGGGTTTTTGCACCTAACTTCTACAAAAGCGACCTGTTATATGTTTTTAAAGCTCCATAATGTCATATGTTGTGCATTTAAGCTTTTTCGGTCTTGGTTGCTCACGTAGAGACACGACAAGGTCACTTTGGGACGAGAAATGGCCTTTGGTGCATTTTAGGGGTTTTTCGACCCTAACTTTTACAAACGCGACTTTTTATATTTTTTAAAGCTCCATCATGTCATATATTATGCAATTAAGTTTTTTATGTTTTGGTTGCTCACGTTTAGACATGGAAAGGTCTCTTTAGGACATGAAATGGCCACTTCGGGGCGTTTTAGGGGGTTTTCGCATCAACTTCTACAAACGCGGCCTGTTATATGGTTTTAAAGCTCCTTCATGTCATATATCATGCAATTTAGCTTTTTCGGTCTTGGTAGCTCACGTTAAGACACGACAAGGTCACTTTGGGACGTGAAATGGCCCTTTTGGTGCGTTTTAGGGGGTTTTTGCGCCTAACTTCTACAAAACTGATCTTTTGTATTTTTAGGTGCGTTTTCGACTCTAACCTTTAAAAACGCGACCTGTTTTATGCTTTTAAACCTCCATCATGTCATATATTATGCATTTAAGCTTTTTCGGTCTTGGTTTCTCACATTTAGACACTACAAGGTCACTTTAGGACGTGAAATGGCCATTTCAGAGCGTTTTAGGGGCTTGTCGCGCCTAAATTCTACAAAAGTGACCTGTTACATGTCTTTAAAGCTCAATCATGTCATAATTTATGCATTTAAAAGCTTTTTCGGTCTCGGTAGCTCACATTTAGACACGACAAGGAAACTTTGTGTTGTGAAATGGCAATTTCGGAGAGTTTTAGGGGGTTTTCTAACCTAAGTTCTACAAACGCGTCCTGTTATGTGTTTTTAAAGGTCCATCATGTCATATGTTATGCATTTAAGCTTTTTAGGTCTTCGTTGTTAACATTTAGACATGACAAGGTCACTTTGAGACGTGAAATGGCCATTTCCCGGCGTTTTAGGGGGTTTTCGCATTAACTTCTACAAACACGACCTGTTATATGTTTTTAAAGCTCCATGATGTCATATATTATGCACTTAAGCTTTTTAATTTTTGGTTGCTCACGTTTAGACACGACAAGGTCACTTTGGTACGTGAAATGGCCATTTCGAGCGTTTTAGGGGGTTTTCGCGCCTTACTTCTACAAAAGCGTCCTGTAATATGTTTTTAAAGCTCCATCATCTCATATTTTATGCATTTAAAAGCTTTTTAGGTCTTGGTAGGTCACATTTAGTCATGATAAGGTAACTTTGGGACGTAAAATGGCCATTTCGGAGCATTTTAGCGGGTTTTTGTGCCTAACTTCTTCAAAAACGACTTGTTATACGTTTTTAAAGCTCCATCATGACATATATTATGCATTTACACTTTATAGCTCTTGGTAGCTCACGTTTAGACATGACAAGGTCTCTTTGGGACGTGAAATGGCCATTTCGAGCGTTTTAGGGGGTTTTCGCGCCTAACTTCTACAAAAGCGACCTATAATATGTTTTTAATGCTCCTTCATGTCATATTTTATGCATTTAAAAGATTTTTCCGTCTAGGTAGCTCACGTTTAGACATGAGAAGGTCACTTTTGGACGTAAAATGGCCATTTCTGGTTGTTTTTGCGGATTTTTGCGCCTAACATCTACAAAAGCGACCTATTATATGTTTCTAAAGCTCCATAATGTCATATGTAATGCATTTAAGCTTTTTAGGACTTGGTTGCTCACGTAGAGACACGACAAGGTCACTTTGGGACGAGAAATGGCCTTTGGGGCATTTTAGGGGTTTTTCGACTCTAACTTTTACAAACGCGACCTTTTATATTTTTTAAAGCTCCATCATGTCATAAATTATGCAATTAAGTTTTTTAGGTTTTGGTTGCTCATGTTTAGACACGGAAAGGTCATTTTAGGACATGAAATAGCCATTTCGGGGCGTTTTAGGGGGTTTTTGCATTAGCTTCTACAAACGCGACCTGTTATATGCTTTTAAAGCTCCTTCATGTCATATAGTATGCAATTTAGCTTTTTCGGTCTTGGTAGCTCACGTTGAGATACGAAAAGGTCACTTTGGGACGTGAAATGGTCATTTAGGTGCTCTTTATGGGGTTTTTGCGCCTAACTCTACAAAACTGATCTTTTGTATTTTTAGGTGCGTTTTCGACTCTAATCTTCACAAACGCGACCTGTTTTATGCTTTTAAACCTCCATCATATCATATATTATGCATTTAAGCTTCTTAGGTCTTGGTTTCTCACGTTTAGACACTACAAGGTCACTTTAGGACGTGAAATGGCCATTTCAGAGCAATTTAGGGGCTTGTCGCACCTAAATTCTACAAAAGTGACCTTTTACATGTTTTTAAAGCTCCATCATGTCATAATTTATGCATTTAAAAGCTTTTTCGGTCTTGGTAGCTCACATTTAGACACGACAAGGTAACTTTGTGTTGTGAAATGGCAATTTCGGAGCGTTTTAGGCGGTTTTCTCACCTAAGTTCTACAAACGCGACCTGTTATGTGTTTTTAAAGGTCCATCATTTCATATATTATGCATTTAAGCTTTTTAGGTCTTCATTATTAACATTTAGACATGACAAGGTCACTTTGAGACGTAAAATGGCCATTTCCCGGCGTTTTAGGGGGTTTTCGCATCAACTTCTACAAACGCGACCTGTTATATGTTTTTAAAGCTCCATCATGTCATATATTATGCACTTAAGCTTTTTAATTTTTGGTTGCTCACGTTTAGACACGACAAGGTCACTTTGGTACGTGAAATGGCCATTTCGAGCGTTTTAGGGGGTTTTCGCGCCTTACTTCTACAAAAGCATCCTGTAATATCTTTTTAAAGTTCCATCATCTCATATTTTATGCATTTAAACGCTTTTTAGGTCTTGGTAGGTCACATTTAGTCATGATAAGGTACCTTTGGGACGTAAAATGGCCATTTCGGAGCGTTTTAGCGGGTTTTTGTGCCTAACTTCTTCAAAAACGACCTGTTATACGTTTTTAAAGTTCCATCATGACATATATTATGCATTTACACTTTATAGCTCTTGGTAGCTCACGTTTAGACATGACAAGTTCACCTTGGGACGTGAAATGGCCATTTCAAGCGTTTTAGGGGGTTTTCGCGCCTAACTTCTACAAAAGCGACCTGTAATATGTTTT
Organism: Suaeda aralocaspica; assembly: GCA_016808085.1. Classification (NCBI taxonomy): domain Eukaryota; kingdom Viridiplantae; phylum Streptophyta; class Magnoliopsida; order Caryophyllales; family Amaranthaceae; genus Suaeda; species Suaeda aralocaspica. Next base: position 875,336 of record PYUH01000248.1, on the reverse strand, counting down.
TAAAGCTCCTTCATGTCATATTTTATTCATTTAAAAGATTTTTACGTCTTGGTAGCTCATGTTTAGACATGAGAAGGTCACTTTTGGATGTAAAATGGCCATTTCTTGTTGTTTTTGGGGGGTTTTTGCGCCTTACTTCTACAAAAGCGACTTGTTATATGTTTCTAAAGCTCCATAATGTCATATGTTATGTATTTAAGCTTTTTAGGACTTGGTTGCTCACATAGAGACACGACAAGGTCACTTTAGGACGAGAAATGGCCTTTGGGGCATTTTAGGGGTTTTTCGACTCTAACTTTTACAAACGCTACCTTTTATATTTTTTAAAGCTCCATCATGTCATATATTATGCAATCAAGTTTTTTAGGTTTTGGTTGCTCACGTTTATACACGGAAGGGTCACTTTAGGACATGAAATGGCCATTTCGGGGCGTTTTAGGGGGTTTTCGCATCAACTTCTACAAACGCGACCTGTTATATGCTTTTAAAGCTCCTTCATGTCATATATTATGCAATTTAGCTTTTTCGGTCTTGGTAGCTCACGTTAAGACACGACAAGGTCACTTTGGACATACAATGGCCATTTAGGTGCGTTTTAGGTGGTTTTTGCGCCTAACTTATACAAAACTGATCTTTTGTATTTTTAGGTGCGTTTTCGACTCTAACCTTTACAAACGCGACCTTTTTTATGCTTTTAAACCTCCATCATGTCATATATTATGCACTTAAGCTTTTTAGGTCTTGGTTTCTCACGTTTAGACACTACAAGGTCACTTTAGGACGTGAAATGACCATTTCGGAGCGTTTTAGGGGCTTGTCGCGCCTAAATTCTACAAAAGCGACCTGTTACATGTTTTTAAAGCTCTATCATGATGTGGCATGACAAGTCAGCTGCCACGTGTCAGTCTCTGAGTGGACCAGTGTCCCTATTTTTCTTATAAAGGGATGACATGGGATTTCCACGTGGCAATGATGAGTCTACCATGGGTGGACCCTACATGGCCACGTGTCATCTCACAATTGGACCACGAGTCCTTAAAATGCCAGCATGGGATTGCCACGTGGCAGTGATGAGTCCGCCATGAGTGGGCCCACACTGCCACGTGTCACCTTCTGACAGGTCCATCTGTAATTCTGCATTTGCCACATGTCAAGCTCTTATTCGCCAATGATAAAAAGAGCTAAAACAAACCATGGGGCCTTAAAAGTTCTCTGCTAAAAGCCCATTAGGCAAATGAAGGAAGGTAATCAAAGAGATGATTACAAGTGTCGCAATCTCAGTGGGTAAGAAATTGTACTTGAGGCTATAAATAGTCCAAAAAATTCTGATAACAAGTACACTGAAGATTAAGACAAAAACACTTACTAAAAAGGGAAAACTTCTCTCTAGAATTGTTTACTTGTTGATTATTGTTCACTTACTCTCCTTCATATACTTACTTAAGCATCGGAGGGGGAAATAATCCTACGAGGATTATTGTCCCTTTTTTGCAGGTACTTGGAGGGTACGTCAACAGGCAACCAATCCATTCACGTATCCAGTCTACGTCAGCGAAATCCTCACAGTCCCTACCCCACCTCATTGCTTTAGCAACAACATTTGGCGCCGTCTGAGGGGAGGATTCCTAACAATGACTGGAACTGGAATACCTACTGAGGATGAGACCAGATACCTAGACCAGACTGGGAATTACCAAACTGGAGAAGGTACTGGCTCACCGAGAAGAACAGAAGAAAACTCTGATTTTGGAAACCAACCTGTGACCATGAGTCAGCTCAAGAGTATCTTGGCTGGGTTCCAAGAGAACCTGGCGGAAACTCTACGGGAGTATTCCACCAAGAAAACTCAAGAGAAGGTTGAGACACAACGCCCTCCATCATCAAAGATGAAAGGTGTGATGATTGAAGAAGGCCAAGGCCAGGAGAGATTGACTTTCCATGAGAAAGTTGAGAAATTGAGGAAGGACCGAACTCCACTGAAAACTCAATGGGGTGCAGTGAAGAGGTACCCTGTCACTCCCAGATTTAAGCCTAAACGGGAGTTGGCAGGTAAGGAAGCTGGATCTAGCAAGACTCAAACTGATGCTAGAGAACTGATTGAGTTCAAGAAGGCCATTGCAAGTGATGCTCGAGAGTATTTGGAGCAAAAGAAATCGTCTAGCCGAGATGCAAGAGAATATCTCGATGCCAAAAAAGCCACTAGCATGGATACAAGAGAGTATCTGAAGGCTAAGAGGGCCTGGAGAGATGACTGACTCTCATCATGTTTCCCTGGAATCAGGAGAACATGCAAGTCTACGAGACTTAATTGAAAAGAAGAAAGCTGATAAGGCCGATCAGTGCAGAAAAGAACAGATGATCAAATACTGCGAGGATGTAGGCAAATCAAATAATCTTGGCCGAGAATCCACAAAGGTTGTCCATAACCCTACGGGGGTTATTGGACAAATGCCTAATAACACAATGATGGAATGGAAGACACCGTTCTCCATGTCCATCATGATGGCTCCACGTCCCAATAAGTTTAAAATGCCCCAAATTGAGCCATTCGACGGGACCACTGACCCGGAGGAGCATCTAGCTACCTATAAACATTTGATGTACTTCCAGGGTCCGGATGATGTGACCTGGCGTCGATACTTTCCGGCAACCCTGAAAGGAATTGCCCAGAAATGGTTCAATAGCCTCCCTGATCAATCAATCAACAATTTTCATGAATTGAGTACGATCTTTGTACATCATTTCATGGCAAACAAGAGGGAGAGAAAGATCAGCATGCATCTTGCCAAAATAGTGCAAGGAAAAAAGGAGTCTCTAAGAAGTTATGTGCAAAGATTCAATCTGGAATCTTTGCAAATCCCCAACTTATCTAAAGGTGTGGCCTTCGATAAGTTCTTTAGAGGTCTCCGAGATGGAACTTTTAAATTTGATATTGTAAGAAGAAATTGCAAAACACTGAAAGGAATTCTAGAAGAAGCTGAATGTTTCATTCATGCACAAGAGCTCTGTGCTTCCACCAGGAAGGACAGAAGAGATGATAGAAAGAGTGAATCACACTCTAAACACAAGGATCAAGAGAATCATGCCACCTGGGCAACTAGGACATCAGGCAAGGGAGGAAACTTCCAAAATAAGAAAAGAAAGCCTAATGATGGTCCTAAGATAGAGTTCACCAAAGATCTCTATTCGGTTTTCAGGGAAATCCGCAATAAGGTTGAGATTGATGATCCACCACCCCTAAGAACTGCCAAAGAAGATAGGGACTCAAGTAAATACTGTCACTTTCACAAAGATACAGGACATCATACCAATGATTGCTTCAATCTTAAGAGGACCCTTGAATCTCTTGCCATCAAGGGAAAAATTTCACAACACTTGATCAAATCTCATGACAAGAACACCAAACAAAAGATGGAATTCAAGGCTAATGAGCCTAAAGATGGTGCTGAGACCGAAGAGGATGTGGTGTACGTCATCTCCGGTGGGTTCGCAACTGGCGGACCAACCCTTTGAGGGAATAAAGAGTACTTACGGAGTCTCTCCCGAGAAGGATCACCGGAGATGGGGCATGATGCCAAGGTCAAGTTTCCAGAAGTAATGATCAGTGATAAAGACCGAGGCAATGTTCGTACACCACATGATGATCCCTTGGTGGTGGAACTGAAAGTGGCCAACATGAGGGTCAAACGAATATTGGTAGACACTGGCAGCTCCTCTGACATCATTAGTTATGCTTGCCTCAAGAAATTGAAGTATGATGTGTCTACCTTGGAACCTATCCATCACCCTATTATTGGTTTTGGGGGAGGAGTAATCAATCCTTTGGGGACTGTCTCCCTACCAGTGAGGATAGGGGAAAAGGAATGCGCAAGAAACATGGTCGTCAAGTTCCTGGTGGTCAAAGAACTATCAGCATACAATATTATTTTAGGACAGCCAACCTTAAACGCATCCAGAGCAGTAATTGTTACACATCTCATGCTCATGAAGTATGAGTGTAACAATGGAACTATAGGAACTCTTTGTGGGGATCAACAAATGGCCCGAGAATGTTATATCACCACTCTTAAACCTACTGCTTGGGTTGAAGAGGTGGAAGAGCCAACAAAGAAGAGGAAGACCGAGGGTATGGCTAAAAATGAACTAATGGNATGGCTAAAAATGAACTAATGGCCATTCATAATTTGAGCCAAGTAACTCGGCCTCAGGTAGTTGGTGAACATGAAGATTTCGTTATTGACGAAGTCAAGCCTGATCGAACGGTTAAGGTAGGCCAGGCCCCAGACGACCATGTTGGGGCAGAAATGAGGAAGCTACTCAGAGAGTTCAGGGATGTCTTTGCATATGAGGTAGAGGAGATGCCAGGCATTGACCCAAGTATAGNCGACCCAAGTATAACTGTACATAAGCTAAATGTGAAACCCGATGCTAAGCCAATTCGCCAAAAGAAGAGAAATTTGGGCGAACTTCGCAATAAGGCAGCAGAGGAAGAAGTGAATAAGCTTTTGGAAGCAGGATTCATCAGACCATGCCAGTATCCTGACTGGGTGGCTAACGTGGTCTTGGTTCCAAAGCCAAACGGCACCATNGACACCATGAGAATATGTGTCGATTATACTGATCTTAACAAAGCTTTTCCAAAGGATAGCTTTCCTTTTCCAAAGATTGACGGATTGGTTGATTCAACAGCAGGACATGCATTATTGAGTTTTATGGACGCCTACTCAGGATTTCATCAAATTCCTCTATGGGAGGAAGATGAAGAAAAAACAGCTTTTGTAACTGAGAAGGGTCTATATTGCTATACAAGGATGCCATTNTTATGTTGCTATACAAGGATGCCATTTGGTCTTAAAAATGCTCCAGCAACCTTCCAACGTCTTGTAAATAATGTTTTCAAACAGAAATTGTGTTCGAATGGACGGAGGAAGCCGAATCAGCTTTCATTCATTTAAAAGAGCACCTACATACTCTCCCAAGATTAATCAGTCCCATTGAAAAAGAAACTTTATTTATTTATTTAGCGGTATCAGACCATGCACTCTCAGCCGTTCTGTTAGCTGAGAGAAATGGAGTCCAATATCCGGTATACATTGTGAGTCACGTACTCCAAAATGCTAAGATCAGATACGCTCTGATTGAAAAGTTTGGACTCGCATTATTCATGGCCAGCCGGAAGTTGAGGCCCTATTTTCTTTCTCATAAAATCATTGTGTACACTGATCAACCGCTCAAAAAAGCCTTGTCCAAGGAAACTTCCGGGAGAATACTCAAGTGGGCTCTAGAAATGGACTCATTTGACATCACCTTCAAACCAAGGAAGGCTATTAATGGCCAAGCATTCGCTGATTTTATAGTTGAAATGACAAGGCCGCCCATGGAAAAACCAAGTATTGATCACTGGACCTTATATGTTGATGGCTCATCCACTCAGAATGGATGTGGGGCAGNATCCACTCAGAATAGATGTGGGACATGTATTATTTATAAGTCACCTGAGGGTGACATCTATGAGTATGCCATGAGATCCAAATTTCAGACATCAAATAATGAGGCCGAGTACGAGGCATTGATTGCCGGAGTCAAATTATGCAGAGCTGCTGGGGCAAAAAAGATAGAAGCAAAATCAGACTCNTTCAAAAAGATAGAAGCAAAATCAGACTCTCAGCTTATTGTGAGCCAATACTTGGGCGACTATGAGGCTAGAGATGCAAGTATGGCTAAATACTTGAATATACTTCAAGAGGAGGNAGATATACTTCAAGAGGAAGTCAAAGGATTAGACAAGTTTGAAATCATGCAGATTCCAAGGTCTGAAAATAATCAAGCTAATGATCTTTCCAAGTTAGCAAGCTCTGCAGTGGGTGAGAATCCTCGAACCGTTTTCTGGGAGGTTAAAGAGAAAAGAAGCATAGAGGAGATGGAGGTTAACTTCATCAGCCGAGGAACCTCGTGGATGGATGAGATTATTGACTACAAAAACAATGGAACCTTGCCAAACGACCCACAACGAGCAAAATATGTGAAAGCTAGAGATGCATGGTTTGTTTTATGGCAGGGGCAACTATACAAGAAGTCTTTCACTCATCCACTACTAAAGTGCATCACCCCGGAAAAAGGAAAAGTGGTTCTTGAAGATATTCATGAGGGGTTTTGTGGCTCTCATATAGGGGGAAGAGCGCTGGCAGAAAAGGCACTAAGAACTGGGTATTACTGGCCAAGTCTGAGACATGACGCAATGACCTATGTCAAAAAATGTAACAAGTGTCAGCTGTTCAGTAATTTACCACAAAAGCCAGCCAATAACTTGAATCCAGTATTGAGCCCAATACCTTTTGCTAAGTGGGGAATGGACATTCTTGGTCCATTTCCACAAGCATCAGGACAAAGGAAGTATGTCTTGGTGGCAGTGGACTACTTTACCAAATGGGTAGAAGCAGAGCCAATGAGAAGTATCAAACATGGGGATGTCAAATGGTTTATTTGGAAAAACATAATAACAAGGTTCGGGGTGCCTCAGTCAATGGTGTTCGATAATGGTCCTCAGTTTGAGACTCCGCAATTAAGAGTATGGTTGGAAGATCAAGGCATCTCAGGTCATTTTGCCTCAGTTGGCTATCCACAAGCTAATGGACAAGTGGAAGCCTTCAACAAGATCATTAGCACAGGAATGAAGAAAAAGCTGAATGCTGCCAAAGGTTTGTGGGTAGACGAATTGTACAATGTTCTTTGGTCTATCAGGACAACAACAAAGAACTCCACCGGAGAAACTCCATTTATGCTGGTATATGGATCAGAAGCTGTTCTTCCTATTGAAATGTGTGAGCCTACCCTAAGAGTTATGTTATATGACGAAGGGGCTAACTGGGAAATGATGAAGGCCACCTTAGACATGTTACCTGAGGTTAGAGGCAATGCTCTACTTAGGCAAGAAGTGTACAAGCTGAAAATGGCAAGAGAACATAACAAGAGGGTAAACCATAGGCCAATGAAGTTAGGGGATCTTGTGCTGAGGAAGATGAAGTCAATTGGGAGAGCTGATGAGCAGGGTAAGCTTACTCCTAATTGGGAAGGTCCATACAAGATAATAGAAGTATTGAGGGATGGAACTTACCGATTACAAACTATGGATGGATATGAAGTACCCAGAACTTAGAATGCAAATAATCTGAAAAAATATTATTTATGAACTTGTTTTCAAGAAGCCCTAGTGTAAGGCCATGTGCCCACCTCTTTGATCCACGTTGATCAATGGGGAAGAAATTTCATGTTGTATTAAATCGGCTACGGGCCGCAATTAATGAAATTTCTTCTTTCTCTAATGTTAGCCTCTATATATCAAGTTTACACCTGTTTAAATAAGATGTTGACTTCAGCAATCAAGGGCACATCCCCACACTTAACTATGAGTTAAAACTTGCTTAACAGTTGTGAAAGCAATAAGGGCAGGATCCCGAAAAGTTAACGACCGGTTAACATTTGGAGGAAAAAGTAATACGAGACTTTTTATCTCCCTTAGGTGATTACGGATCACCAAATTGACTTTTAAGGCCCAAGATTCGGTCTTAAGATATAAATTCTTACTTTAAAACTAATAACAATTTCGATCCCTATGTTTAGGGGAAATCAATATATTTGATTGATTGATTTAGATTTAAATCAATCAAAGTATAAAGTTTGTAAACACAAGGATCTTATTGTTGCCGGATGTGCCAAAAATGGATTTAAGCACATTCAATTAGATCACCCAGAAAGGGGACCAAACACCGGATGTGCCAAATATGGGTTTGCACACATTCGATTAGGTAACCAAAAGGGGACCGAGTTCAATGTTAAAAATACTAAGTTTGGCACATTCGGTCTCATTTAGTAGGATACATTCGGTGACAACTCATTAAAAAGGGACCGAGTCAAATAATAAGAACACCAAATTTGGCACATCCGGCGTCGTCTAGTATGAATTCGATGTCAATAATGTACAACGCGTCCGGCGTCCAGGCACCTAAAAAGGTTAAGTCTACCAGCAAAAATCACTAACTATGATACATCCGGTGTCATGCGACCATGCCGGATATATCGAATTATACTACAAACACTTGACAAATATTTGGTTCATCCAAAATTCACTAAGTCAAAGCTGACCCTCAATGTATATTTATAGGGGTTATGACTGGTGGATGAAATCTTCCAAAGGGATTGCTAAAAATTCCTAAGTCCTCTAAAATCTCTAAGTTAAAACACTTAGAGATTTTTCTAAGTTAAAACACTTAGAGATTTTTTTTTTAAGTAAAAACAATTAGAGATTTTTCTAAGTAAAAACACTTAGAGATATATGAGTTGTTTTGAAATTTCTAAGTAAAAACACTTAGAAATTTCTAAGTTAAGGTTGAATCTCATTGTATACTTCAATGCCAAATCAGAACAACTTATACTTTAAATCTTTAAGTGATTTATAATCTAACCCTTAATGACCAATGTTTAATGGTTCATGAAGAGTGTTTTGAACAAAGTTATGTCTTATAAAGTTTAAAGGTTATGAGTGTTAAAACCTACAAATATCTCTAAGTAAAGACACTTAGAAATATTTCTAAGTAATAACACTTAGAAATATTTCAAAGTAAAAATGTCTACAAATATTTCTAAGTAAAAAGACTTAGAAATATGAAACCTGCTTTGCAAATGGATTATACCCAGACCTGTGAAATTTCTAAGTAAAACAACTTGGAAACATATAAAGGACTTAATAAATAAATTATAAACACACCATTGAGAAGTTGCAACAAAAAATAAACAAAGTAAAAGATGGATTGATTAAAAAGTATGCTTAAAGCATAAATGTATAATACACTTGGTTTGAAAAAAAAAAGAACCAACCAATATTGAATAAAAACCAAAAAATACAACAAGTTGTAAATTGAAAAAGAAAAATCAAGGGGCAGTAGGTGATTACGGATCACCAAATCGACTTTTAAGGCGCAAGATTCGGTCTTAAGATATAAATTCTTACTTTAAAACTAATAACAATTTCGATCCCTATGTTTAGGGGAAATCAATATATTTGATTGATTGATTTAGATTTAAATCAATCAAAGTATAAAGTTTGTAAACACAGGGATCTTATTGTTACCAGATGTGCCAAAAATGGATTTAAGCACATTCAATTAGATCACCCAGAAAGGGGACCAAACACCGGATGTGCCAAATATGGGTTTGCACACATTCGATTAGGTCACCAAAAGGGGACCGAGTTCAATGTTAAAAATACTAAGTTTGGCACATTCGGTCTCATTTAGTAGGATACATTCGGTGACAGCTCATTAAATAGGGACCGAGTCAAATAATAAGAACACCAAATTTGGCACATCCGGCGTCGTCTAGTATGAATTCGATGTCAATAATGTACAACGCGTCCGGCATCCAGGCACCTAAAAAGGTTAAGTCTACCAGCAAAAATCACTAACTATGATACATCCGGTGTCATGCGACCATGCCGGATATATCGAATTATACTACAAACACTTGACAAATATTTGGTTCATCCAAAATTCACTAAGTCAAAGCTGACCCTCAATGTATATTTATAGGGGTTATGACTGGTGGATGAAATCTTCCAAAGGGATTGCTAAAAATTCCTAAGTCCTCTAAAATCTCTAAGTTAAAACACTTAGAGATTTTTCTAAGTAAAAACACTTAGAGATTTTTCTAAGTTAAAACACTTAGAGAATTTTTTTTTTTAAGTAAAAACACTTAGAGATTTTTCTAAGTAAAAACACTTAGAGATATATGAGTTGTTTTGAAATTTCTAAGTAAAAACCCTTAGAAATTTCTAAGTTAAGGTTGAATCTCATTGTATACTTCAATGCCAAATCAGAACAACTTATACTTTAAATCTTTAAGTGATTTATAATCTAACCCTTAATGACCAATGTTTAATGGTTCATGAAGAGTGTTTTGAACAAAGTTATGTCTTATAAAGTTTAAAGGTTATGAGTGTTAAAACCTACAAATATCTCTAAGTAAAGACACTTAGAAATATTCCTAAGTAAAAACACTTAGAAATATTTCAAAGTAAAAATGTCTACAAATATTTCTAAGTAAAAAGACTTAGAAATATGAAACCTGCTTTGCAAATGAATTATACCCAGACCTGTGAAATTTCTAAGTAAAACAACTTGGAAACATATAAAGGACTTAATAAATAAATTATAAACACACCATTGAGAAGTTGCAACAAAAAATAAACAAAGTAAAAGATGGATTGATTGAAAAGTATGCTTAAAGCATAAATGTATAATACACTTGGTTTGAAAAAAAAAAACCAACCAATATTGAATAAAAAGCAAAAAATACAACAAGTTGTAAATTGAAAAAGAAAAATCAAGGGGCAGTAGGTGCAGGATGCTCAATAGTGGTGGAAGCAGTGGTGTATGCTGCTGCTCCTTCCTTCTCCTTGTCTTCCTCTTCATCTTCGGCCTCTTCCTCTTCGGCGTCAGAGGGGCAGAAGGGGCTGGGAGGAGTCTCCCCACAAAGTTTGGCTAAATGAGCCCTTGTGGCATAATCCAGTCTTTCTTCAAAGTACTGGAGGGGGACATATTGCTCGAGGCCGAGTGTCCAGGCCTCTGCAATCCTTTGTCTGGTAGATTCTTCACCTTCCAGATATTTTTGGATAGCAAATTGTCCAGCTTGGTTAAGTTCTTCGTTTTTCTTTTTCTCAACCTCTTCAAGCCGGATGTTAGCTTCTTTTAGTTGCTCTGTTAAAGCAGCAACCTTCTTTTCAGCCTCTTCCGCCCTCAATTCGGCGTCCCTTTTGTCAGAGGCCATCTCCTCAAAGTCAGCCTCTTTCTTTTTCAGCTCCTCCAACTCGGTCCATAGCTCCATGTTTCTCTTAGCCATGACCAAGTTCTGCTCTTTGGCTTCACTCAAAGAGGCAGAAAGCTCATTCACAGCATGTGAATTTTGAGCTTGGATTCTGCGGACTTGTTCACTGAGGTAAGACTCGCAGATGGATTGCATTCCGGCCGCCTTTGCCCTCTCTTTTTTGGTTTGAGAAACCAATTTCTGTAAGTATTGAAGCCGAAAGATGATCTGTCAAAAGAAAAATCCACAAGTTAGTCAAAATGCCACTAAGTAATAAAGAAGTCATT